>JALAZF010000830.1:1202500-1576932 GCA_022829125.1 Lathyrus tuberosus
AGAAGAACCAAATCTCCCCTCGAAAAGGAGATGAACGACGAGTCGCTAAAAGAGGAGCTCAACCTGGTCGAAGAGATTCGGTCAGGGGAAGCCCTCCAATAATCCTCACTAAAACAAAAAATAACCTTGAGACATAACGCCAAAGTCATAAAATAGGAATTTCAAATCGGCAGTCTAGTCTTACAAAGGAATCACAAAGACCCTCGCGAGGGCAAGTTCGCCGCTAATTGGGAAGACCCTTATCACGTCCAAGAAAAAATGCAACACGAGGCCTATTACCTCAAAAACTTGCACGGGGAAGAACTTGCTCGACCATGGAATGCATAAAAACTAAAACAATATTACAGCTAGGCTTGTCATTCGGCGTACCCTATTCAACAAAAACAAGATGCGTCCCAACCATGGAGGCGTGCTCGGGGTACAAGCACAACATCCCAAACTTAAACAAAAAGGCTGGTTTCTACTCTTTGACGAGAAGATCCATAGCCCGACGGGGATAACTCGACCGAGCTCCGCCGTCATTGTACCAGCGAGGCAGAACACCCAGCTCGCGATGTAAAGTTCATGCCACGGTGTTAAGATCTCGACCTAGATTTTCCCTCTGCTATCAATCGGAAGCCAACTCCGATCACTCGAACAGGTTCCCTACACCGTCGAGCACCAATTTTGTCATGCAAGACCCCACATACACTTAGCAAAAACAATTCACATTCAAACATAAGTATTGACCAAAGAAACTATTTACTCGGTGAGCAAAACATACACGAGCATAATAGAAAGTAAAGTACGATTAAAAGGCGAAATATACACGGGAAAGGTATATACGAGCATGTCGTAAAAGTAGAATGTAATTGGATTAAAACGAACACGAAGGTAGATGCTGTCACAATATTACAAAAAAGGGCAACACTCGAATATTACAACTCATGGCATGCAGGCCAAACGAATACAAACAAGTGAATCTAAACGTTTTCCCTCTCCTCTGGCTGGGTCTCCTCCTTGACGTCACCATCATTGTCAAGACGAGGAGCAAATATTTTGTCGTCTACCACCTGGTTCAGGAATCTAATCCCCTCGGTGACAAGCTCGACCCCGGGGTTCACAACTTGAAGCTGAGCCACCGCATTATTAAAACCCATCCCGACAACATCCAAGTAATCTTGCTCGAGGACCCTGATCTGTAAGACCAGCTCACCGAGAGTCAAAAAGGCTATCTCTTTAGTATAATCGTCATCTTTAGGGGCCGCAACAAATTCAAATTTAGTGTTCCTCACCTCAAGGGTCTTCTTCTCCTCAGCCGCCTTCGCCAATGCCTCTTTCGTCTAGTCCAGCTCAGTGAGAAGCCCGACCTGGATCACGTGCTTTTCAATGTAGTTGGTAAATACATTCTCCACCTCGAGCTTCTTCCCCTCAGCACTTTGTTCGCTACCTGTAACTTCCTCAGCTCGGCGGCAAGACAAGTATCCTCGTCGTTGAGAACCAACGCAGTCTCTAAGACCCTCACCAGGGCCGTCGCATTTTGGGCCAGTGCTTTCCTTCGGCCCGCCTTGTCGAGCTTAAAGATCGTGTCTTCCTCTCCCTAGAGCACAACCAAGGAACGGTCTCCCTCAAAGAAACCCCTGTTGAGATGGCAGGGGGCAGCACGAACTTCTCTTTGAGACAATCCAAAGTGAGATCAATAGCCCCTTTTTCCTCCGCACGGTTCCTTTTCTTGGCCGGAGATCCCGTTGAGCGGGAGACTGGCTGTCCAACAGTGAGGAAGAGGTGTCGAGGCCGGAGTCTACTTTGGATTCTACCAGAATCTGAGTGACTTGTCTCTTGGGAGCTTTCTTGCTCGCTTTGGTCGCAGCAAGCTTGATGATGCATTCCTGAAGGTTAGCCATTTTCTCTGCAACAAAGACGAACACGGGTTATTACACTTAGGAAAAACAAGCACACCAGCAAGTTAAGAAAAATAACTACCTAAAAGCGCTAAAGCCTTCTCGAAAGTAGAACACTCGAGGAGGTCCTTAGTATTGATGAGTCAGGCCTCGTAAATAAGCTGGTCGTCCTTGCCGACGAGAGCACTTCCATTTTTAGTCACACACTGATCGGGCACGAAGCTATTCACGAACTCCACAATCTTGTTATAGGTAAGTTGATCTTTAGTGTCTAGCTCCTTGGGCTTAGTGAGATAGTAGCTCGTGGATTGTTGTTACAGGTGGAAACAGCAGAAGAACAGGGGAATGATGGCGCCGACCTCAAGATACTGACAGACGATCTTGAACACCTGGATGAATGCAGCTGGGAAGGTGCAAACTTCATCTGAGCAAATATCCTCATCTGAAGCTCGTTGAACGGCAGACGCAACCCTAACTCCTTGAAGGTGAAATCATACATTGCAAAATGTTCCCATTGAAGGTCAAACAAATCTGATCTATCTTTTGTGGTTTGTATACCTTCCAGCTCAGTGGAGCTTCGGAGTCCTCCAGCTCCTCGACGATGGTGAAGGCATCCGACGGGTCATCGGCGAAGCGCGAAGCAATCCTGCGGGGTTTCGCCTCGACCTAATATCAGAACGGATCTATGATAGTGTCGATCAGATGGGTTTACTCGGCGTGGCGAGCCATTTTAACCTGAAAACAAGAGGAAAATAATGAATTTGACGGTCAAATCAAATCCACCATTCCACTGCAAATCAAGTGAAAGAGCGAGAAGTGGCGCGAGGAAATGGTCTCGACCAAAATCCCTTTGCTCAAATGGAAAGCGCGGAAGTCGCGAGGAAAGCTCGTCGACACAGAAACTTATCACACATGTTTAAATGACAAGCACGAAAGTCGCGAGGATATGTTCCTCGACACGAGAACATATTGCAAAACTCATAGTTTTCGCGAGGAAGAATCTCCTCGACATGAAGTTTCGTCATTAGAATCTTCGCGGGGAAGGGTCTCCTCGATAGGAAGGCTCTTTGGAAATTTTTTGTACCCTCACGGGGAGGGATCTCCTCGACACGATGTCCAACAAAAAGTGTCAGGGATTTCACCGAAAAGTTCATGAGCTTCATCGGAAACTTCATGAGCTTCTTGGGAAACTTCATGGGATCCGCCGAAAACTTCAAGAACTTCGTCGGAAACTCATGAACGTCACCAGAAAATCCATAGGACTCACCGGGAAACTCATAACTTCAATGCAAAGCTCATGAGTGTCGCCGGATCTGGTGAATAAAGGACAGGAATCCCCTTCCTAGAGCTAACAATAACCACACAAATCAATGAGAGTAACGAAAACTTACTTGATTGAGGAAGGATTCTTGAAGGCTACAGAGGTGGAAAGGGCGTTGATGACGACTTCGACAGCGGTGTGACTAACGATTGGGAGAGAGAAGCTAACTTTGAAAACGAACTTTGCTAATGAAGCGAGCGTACCAAATGACCCCACACACTTCCGATTTATAAGCAATCTCACGGCATGGGCAAGCGTGATGCCGTATGGATCTTGAGCACCCCTACGCATAGGTCATCATTGTAACACCCCAAAATGAGTAGAATATTTATTTAACAGTGTTATTTTAAATATTCTTAATTTTGTGAATTTTTATTGAATTATGTGGGGTCTGATGATCGATGTTGTGGAGTATTATGATGTTAAGGGGGTGTTGAGAGTATTTAGAAGTATGCAATGTATCAATATTATTTTCGTAATAATAATATGGAATTATGTGAAATATATTACTATTATTATTATTATAAATAAGTAAAAGAAACATTAAGGGCAAGTTGGTAAAATTGGATGAGTTAAGTGAGGACAAAGTTGGGAAAACATATTAAGGGTCCTAGGGGTAAGTTGGACAAAAAGAATTAGAGAGAAGGGAGAATCATTTTTTGTGGTACGATCAATTTTGGAGAAAAGCTCCGAGGAAAAAGAAGAAGAAAGCTAGGGCTCAGAGAGGTTTTGGAAGAACTCGAAGAGAAGGAATCATAATCGATTTTCTAAGGTATGGGGAGTATCGCTTATCATTATATTTTCCATAGAATTAGATGTATGTAGGCAGTTGGGGTTTGGGATTTTGATGGAATTTGACGATAATATGATGAATTATGCTATGATTGATGATTTGGGGGTATATAAAATGATGGGATTTGATGTGTGTGTTGTTGCTATGATGTATGGTTGATGTAGTATGATTGCTTTGTGTTCGATATGCATTTTTGGGCTGTATGACACTGAAATTGTAAGAATTTTGGGGTCTGAGTTATGCAGAGAACGCAACTGCAGAGTTGCAGTTCACAGAAATCCGTCGGGCGAAGAACATGTTCCTCCAGGCGAAGCGACCTCGCTTGGAGGTCGCCGGCGAAATTGAGAGGCAAGCGAAGGGTAGAAATTAGGTGCTACTGGAATTTGTATGGGGGAGGACTTTCGCTTCGGCTTCGTCGCGCGAGCCTTGGACGAAAGGGATATTCGCGGGGAAAATGGGGAGTTTTTCTGGGCGAAGGGGAATTTGTCGGCGTCTCGCTGGGCGAATATCAGGCGAGCAGAAACAGTGTTGACTGTCACTGGAACGAACAGATTTTTCTAAAACTTTAAAAATTCATATCTTTTGATCCGTAGGTCCGTTTCAGTCGCCGTTCGAATAGTTGGAAAGCTAGTTTCGTGTACTTTTTGTTAAAATTATTTTCAATACCAGAATTCCAACTATTAGACGCATTAATTGTGTTTCCATGTACGTTGTGATGTGTTGAACGTTGAAATGTTGAGTTTGGTTGTGCGAATGTGTGTTGCAGCTGTGGGTTGCAGTTGTTGCGTGTTTTGGCAGGTATATGTTGTGTGTTGGACAATTTTCGTGTTTATATTGTGACGTGATAGAATCTGAAATATATCGTTGTTGATTGTTATGTTGTAAGTTGTCGTTGATGATGTTGTTGAGCTGTTATAGCATTGTTGTTGCATGGTGACAAGTATTGGTGTGGTATAACGATTAAAATGAATATCACTATACGTTGTATTGTATGTTGTTGTTAATATGAATGCCATGTTGCATAAGTTGTATGATAAGTCGTGTGCCCATGTGGGGTGTGAACACCTTATCCAGATTCCTTGAAACGGAATTGTGTTGATGTTGTTGTTGAGGTAATCGTGTGCCCATGTGGGGTGTGAACGATTACGGATGTCGTGTGCCCATGTGGGGTGTGAGCGACTTATATGGAAATTCCAACGGGAATTATGATCATGAAAAAGGGATCGAATTGGTACCACATGCATTGAGTCAAGTTGTGAGTCCCATTGTATTGCATTGTAGTTGTGATCGTTGTTGTGTTTTGGTGATGAATGTTGATTTAGATGATTTTATGACGAAGATGTTTATATGTTATTACGATAGGAAGGGGTGAGTATAATATTTGGTAAATGATGTTATTGATGACGTGATTTTCTAAGTGATGTATGATGATGTTTATTCGGTTTGATGATGCTATGACGATGTAAATGAACTGTTGATGCTGTTGTACTGATATATCTTCTCTTTATATCTTTTATAATGATTCGTGCTTACTTACCCTGCATGTTTTAATGTTGCCTCCACGTGGGTAACATGCAAATTCTCAGGAATAGCTCGGAGAAGCATCAGTAATGGCTTTGGAGTTATTTATTTGTGTTTCCGTTATAGTAGAGGTGTCTTGCTCTGATATGTAACATTGGGCGGGAAACGCTTGAGTTGAAGTTGTGTTGTTTTGTTAAACCTATTTTATGATTTTTCATATACGCTGAATTATTTTATGATGATTTTTGACAAAGGGTCTTGATGTTTGATGAAATAAATGAAGTTATCTTGTGACTATGATTCTGCTACGATGTTTGAATTTATATGTTGAAGTACCAAAGGAACGATTATTATAAATGTTTGAAAACCCGTGTTACAGAGCAGGAAGCTGACTAAGATGTTTGTATGTTTCATGTGACACCCTGGTTGGTGCAATGTGTTGGATTAATTATTAATTTTATTTATGATATATTTGGGGGTTTAGAAAGGTGTTACAATCATTACGCATTAAATGGCCACGACATGTGGCTCGAGGTTCGTCCTTCCAAGTCCCATCAACGTCCGAGATTCCAAGGAGTTGAGCACGAGGCTCAGCCTTTCACATTCCTTCACGAGCATGTCTTCGGAAAAAATATTGAAATAAGTTATGTTGTTGAGCACAGACGATGACGTTGGTATCCTAACGAGAACGTGGCCTCAGTGATAAACTCGAAGCAAGATCACATTGTCGAGCACACCCGACTGCTTAGCATCCCCGTGAGCATAAACTCAAAGGATCAAAATGGCAAAACTCACAATATGTGTTAGAGATAAACATATTGGGAGGATATGTGATTACATTTACCGTCTAAACGAGTTCATTAGTTTTGTCGATTTTATCCGTGCAAAATGGTTTGTCGAACCCTAATCTTGACATGCTTTTTATAAATCGTTAAAACAAATCTTTTTACCGCTATTACATAAATTTGAATGCAAACGTCTCGATTAAAAACAACCAAAACCCCTTGTTAATTTGAAGTTTAAAACGTATACAACTGTAGAACAGCTGCGATATCACCGAACAATCTCTGTGGATCGATAACAAAACCTTAACTCTATTTGTATTTCCACAAATTGGCGTCGTTGCCGGGGATTGTTAATTGATATTGCAAGCATTGCAATAGTTGTGAAGTTTTAGACTTGTTAAAATTTTTCTTGTGCTTGTTGATTTGTTTTGTTTAGTGAGCAGACTTTGTTTATGCGAGGGCAACTACCGGCGGACAAACTTCTATTCGATCCTGAGATTGAAAGAACCGCTCGTAGACTCAATAGCAGAACTAGACGGAGGATGCAACTAGCTAGACAAAGGCAAGAACAGGGAGAAAGTTTGACTTCTACACCACCACCAATTTCGCAGTTCACGCCGATCATGGATCCACCGCCACCACCACCAGCTTCCACACCATGTGTAAATAGTCCACGTCACACCGCTCAGTTTGCTAACAATAATCAAGGAAGGTGTTGTACCCTAAATTTTTACCCTTAGATGTCATCCAGTTCTTGTGCATCTTAGGAGCATCTCTGCATTGTTTGAACTAACCCATATCTTGTAGTTTGTTTCCTTGTGTTTAAATTAGGTTTACATATCACCATGAAGCTCCACAAGTGGTTTGAAGCAAGTCAAGTCAACAGAAGACCTCCAGTGCAAGGACTGTGGAATTAGGGTTTACTCTGAAGAAGTTATTAAGGAGTTGGCTCTATCAAGTCAAGATTTGTGTGGTTCACTTACCATATGAAGTCATCTACATTCAAGGGACATCATTCAACAAGAATCCAAGGTCTATGGGTCTTCAACAAGAGAAGTTTGAGCCTCAGCCTCACTACACCTCCAAACTAGGGTTTCTGTGGCACTTGTCAGCCAACATCTTTGGTATTCATCAAGATGGTCTCCCATGCCTTAATTCTTGGTTCCATTGGTTTATCAACATCCTCAAGAGTCTCCTAAGACGTTTAGATGAGAAGAAAGAAGCAAGATTGCAAGATCTAACCTCAGTGCATTCACAGTCAAATTTAGGGTTTGACTGAAGCCCTAATCTTTTGGAATTTTGGATCAAATGAAGAATTATTGGTTCTAATCATCATATATTGTCTCATGGAGTATACAAAGTATCCATATCAAGTTTCATGAGGTTTCTTGCAAGGGAAGTAGGTTTTTGACCAAGGAAGGTGTCATTTGTGAGATTTTTTCCCCTAATAGCCTATTTTGAAATGACCATAACTCCTAAACCATACATCCAATTGGAGTGGCTCAAAGCTCATCGGAAAGCTCTTTCCAAGATCTTCAATTTGTTCCATATGAATTTTTGTCTAAAAATGCTTGGATTTTGAGTTATGGAGCTTACAAGACATTTTGGCCAAACACTTAGAAAATTTTTCAGCATTTTCCATCACTCTTTTTCTCAACTTTGGCGCTATTTTTCACCCTTTTCCATTTGGATTCAAGTCTTAAGTCCCAAATGAAAGTTGTAGAGCTTGTTGAGAACTTTCCAACCATATGTGGAACATCTCAAGGGGATAAACCATTCTCAAGTTATGAATTATTCAAGAAGGGCACTTGAAATTGTTAAATTTCAATAACTTAGAATTTTTTCTAAGTTCTTTTGGCAGTTTTGGGGACACGATTTGTAAGCCATTTTTCTACCCATTCAAGGCTTCATTTCAACTATCTTCCAACATCAAACTTGTAGTATCATCCAAGAGCTTTCATTTGAACCTAAGAGCATGAAAAATGGATCACTAGGTTAAGAGATATAATTTTAACAATATGGCCATACGATTTGGTTTTGCACCAAGAACACCATGGTTTTGAGTTTTGAATTTTAAACCTCTCTCTCCAAGTACACTCTGCAGACCTTGCCACCTTTTCCAACATCACCTTTCACCCTTAAAACACGCTGCCCATGCTTTGCTTTTGTACTCTTTATCAACCTTTGCAAGCTGCCACAAGTGCACCCTTCATGTACATCCTTAAACCAAAGGACACAAGCTAAAGCATGCTTTTTCTCTCTGACCTAGTGGCATAAAGGAGGATCTCACGTGGCTCCATGTTGCTCAGAACAGCCAAGCCATCTCGACGATACTTCTCCCCAAGACAAACCTTTGGCACGTTGGTTTTTGCTTTCTCTTGGACCAGCTGAGTTCACTATAAAAGCAGCCCTCCTCTACTTCATTTACACACAAAAAAATCACCAACAACAACACTAAAATCTCTCAAAGTCACTTCTTTGGAGCACACGAGGAGCTAGCTAGAAAGGAGAGAAGTCTTGCAAATTTGTGTGGAAAAGAGGTAAGCTTCAAACTCTTATTTACCATGCTCATTATGTCATGTTAACTATATTGCACTACATATGTTAGATCATTGTATTTTGTTGCCTTAATGTTTAAAGTGCTTAGTGTGTATCTTATTATGGTAGCATCATGTTAAGTTTGTTGAAAAAAGCTGTGACTTATCATTGTTGAATCCAATAACTTAAACCAATATCATATGTGAGTTTGTTTTGGAAGCATGTTGGGTGGTTGGTCACGAGTTCGTATGGTTGATGTTAATATACTTGTTCTTTTGATGCATGTTGTCTTACTTTAACTGATTATCATGAATACCATCTTCAATCTATGTTAGAGGCTGGTTAGTTTTGGTTTTGAATACCAAGTTATTGATCTTTTTTGTTTGATAGATATTAATATTCTGTTGTGATGTTTTTGCTCTTATGCATCATTTAAACATGTTGGTATTCTGTTTAAATATTACTCGTGTACACATGATGGTAACTCTATCATGAACACCAAACACATCATTCTTGAAGCATAACGTGTATCAACTCTTATTTACATGCTGTTGGTTTTATTTTATGGATGATGTATTGGTTTGAGTTAAAGAGAATTCAGTGTTGACTATGATATTGAAGCAACGTGTGACCATTTCTCTTTTATATCTAAAACTGAACCTATGTTGAACTATTGTCAATGTGTATGTTTATGTAATATGTAGCTTGGTTTAACATTAGAGCTATTACAGTTTTGTTGGTGCTTCTGTTTGTAACATGTGATAAATTTGTGTTTGCAATACATGCTGTTTTACATTTATTATGTGCATGATCATAACTACCAGCTTTGCAAGTTTGTGCATTAGTGTAATAAGTAATGCTTTGAGTTACATGTTGTTGCATTGCTATTTGGTTTTTGTGTATGGCCTCTTGCTGTTCGTCTCATTGCTGCTAACGTGTGTGTGATGTGAAATACTTTGTGTAATAATGACGTGATAGCACGTGGTTCATTTCTATTTCCTTTAAATTGGTTCAGTAAGTTAAGTTTAGCTTGATACATGTTGTTTGATAATTTTGAACATGTATATTTGGTTTACATCTGAACAGAAAGTATGTTTTCCTTTTTCTTAAACTGATATCTTTTTGGACCATGGTTCTAATTCGCTCACTGCTCATATTTTTAATCATTATTTTGTTCAGTCATGGGCTGCATCGTATTCTACATGAGAAATGCTTCATTTTGGTATTTTATTTTATGTTGTTTGGTTAAGAGTTGATTAATTTATGCGGGAGTGAAGGTTGAACTTTGTTAATGTTTTATTTAACATGATAGCAACTTCAGTTCTGCATGTTATTCATCTTTCCATGCGCGATGGGTAATGGGTGGTTCGCTGTTGTTTTGCATGATATTTAGATATGGTAGCAGTATGTCTATTATGCATGTTTTTCCTCTTTTCCATGCGTATTTAGTTGGTTGTTGGCTGCATTTTTTCTTTCAATTCCATGCGTGACTAATAATTGGTGATTTGGTTTTGTCTTGTTTTACATTAATATCACATGCTAATATCACGTATCACGGATTACACTACCCCATGTACACTACTGCACGCGCGTTTGCTTCATTTTACATATTTTCAATGTTTTGTTGGTTTATTAATTAATGGATGTATGTATATGAACGGATGTATGTGCCGTCCCAACGGTTTACCCTTGCCTTGCCATTACCCTTTCACCATCATGACCTGGGTTCGATCCTGCGGATCAACCTTTTGGTCATTTTATTTTTTCACCTTGCCTTGTGTTTTCCTCAACTTGGGCCTTGCGCCCCATCATGCTACCAACACCCCCTATCATTTGGGCCCATTTATTTCCTTTGTTTTTTTAACTGATCAGATTTACTCACATGCACCCCCCTTGCGTGTTTTGTTTTTATCTTATTTGTTATGCTTGAATATTTATGTGGCTAATTTTGTATGTTATTAATTGTTAATTAATTGTTAATTAATTGTTAATTGTGTTGTTAGCTTTTAATCTTAATCATTAATTACATCTTAAATTAATTGTATATTTTAAATATATTGTTAATTCTTGTTATTTTCAATTATGTTGCTAAATTCGTAAATTATCCATTTGTGTCTTGATTTTGAGTTTTGGTTAATAGTTAATTTCTAAATGATTAATTATCCATGTGTAGTTAATTTTAAATTACCTTATTGTGTGTTAATTGTTAATTTTAATTGCCTTGTCAATTAATTATCAATTGTTGGTTTAATTATTAATATCTTTTTTAAGCATCTTTGACTTGTTTAATTTTGAATTAATATATCCATGTTGATTTGTCATAAGCTTAACTTTTATATGATTATTATCCTTCTTTAATTGTCATCCTTAATATCATTCTATATGTTTGTCTTCCTAAAGATTGAAGCATATTGATGTGTTCTTTTATATCGGTCTATATGTTTGTCTTCCTAAAGATTGAAGCATATTGATGTGTTCTTATAATCATGTTCATCTTATCCATATCTTATTCATGAAACATATTGTCATCCTCATGCTTATGTTGTTTTTATCTCATATTGTATCAATATCTTAGCTTGTATCAATGTCTTATCTTTTATCATGTCTTATTTATTGTTATTATCAACTGTTTCTCCCCTATTCCAAAGGAAGGTTAATAACATTGACTCTTAAAGTCATAGCCCCCATCTTAACCTAAGTAACCTCTTAGGAGAAACTTTGTTTCTTGGCCTCATCAGAGCCATAGAAATCATAACTAGCTTTAGGAAGAGTTCTTCAACTCTAAGTGATATTCATCCTAATGAATTTATCACTTTCCCTGCTGACTAAACTTCAACTTAGGTCCATTACAATTAGATCTAGAGAGTTCCTAAACTCTACAATGAGCTTGTACTCATTTCCCCTCTGAATATTGGCCATAGTCAATCATTCAGTAGAAGTAGAACTACGCGTACTCTGATTCTATTCCCGAGGATACGTAGGCGTAAAGTGCGATGCTTTATCGAGTATACTTAGATACTAACCCCTAGGGTTTTCAAGCCTTTAGCATAGAACCTTTAGCAAACATAACATAACATTTAACAAGAGGTTCCCGTAGAGTACTACGGACGTTTAGGGTGCTAATACCTTCCCTAGGTGTAACCAACCCCCGAACCTTAGATCTCTTCCTTTTAGGTTTTTATAACGATCTTGAACCTTTCCTTTGGATAAATCAAAGTCGGTTGTAAAAGAAATATGATGCAAAATAATTAATAATTTGTTATTCGATTTTTACCGCAACAGAAGGCAAGCCGAGATGAAAACTGGAACTTTGAACTTGTTGTATAGAAGTCCGTTCACGGGAATGGATCATGAAGACCCTTTCGCTTTTCTCACCAAATTTTATGAGATAACGTTAGCGGCAGGAGTCGATCAAGCGCAAGAGTTACCTCTTTTCAAGAGACTATTTCCTCATGCTTTGCTTGGCAAGGCTAAGGATTAGTATCTTGATCAAACTCCCGCTGTGATGACCGATTGGAATGTTCTGGAGGAAAAATTTATAGAACGGTTCTTTTCTCACAACCGTTTTATGGAGTCAAAAACTGCAATTTCTGTGTTCTCTCAGGGCACTAGTGAATCTTTGAATGAAGCATGGGAACGATTTAAATCCATGCTTCGAAAATGCAAAGGCCACGGGTTTGACGAGTTAACACAAATTCACATCTTCAAGAATGGTCTCCAACCAAATTGCAAGACATTATTGGATGCCACTTCTGGAGGATCTTTGTTATCAAAGAGTGCCGAAGAAGCTACAGATATCATCAATATAATGGCTCTCAATGATCTTCAAAGTCAAAGTCGTAACAACTCGCAAAAGAAGCCCGGGGTACTTGAATTGGGAACTAATGATGCAATCCTAGCGCAAAACAAGCTTATATCTCAACAAGTGGAACTGTTGACTCGACAAATTAAGGAATTGAAGGAACCTAGCAAGAGTAAACAAGTTGCTTGTTGTGAACTTTGCAAAGGAGAGCATGACACCGGATTTTGTCCTCCTCCGGGATTTGAAGAAGTGAACTACATGAATAATCAACGAGACTATCAAGGAAGACAACGACAACAACAACAACAACCATGTCAACAACACAATCCTCAACAACATTACCAAGGCAATCAAGGATATCCACCAAGGGGGAACTATCAAAATAACCAAGGTTATGGTGGAGGTCCTTCAAGCCGGCAAAATCCTTATCAACCTCCACCACCTCCGGTTGCTAGCTCTAAGTTGGAAGACACTTTGACTCAATTCATGCAAATGTCTATGGCCAACCAAAAGAGTAGCGACGCGGCGATAAAGAATCTCAAAAATCAAGTTGGGCAACTTGCGAAACAACTAGCCGAGCAACAATCGGGTCCTTCATTCTCCACAAATACTCAAGTGAATCCTAAGGAGCATTGCAAGGCAATCGTTACTAGAAGTATGAAGGAGTTAGTAAAAGAAAATGAGAGGGTGGAAGAAGAAAAAATTGATGGTATTGTTGAGGAGGATAGTGATGAGGAAGTAGTTGAAAATAAAAAAAAGTGATGAGGTTGTGGTTGAAAAGAAAAATGATGATATTGTTGAAGTTGAAAATGAGAGTCTGGAGGAAGTGAAGAAAAAAGAGAAACATGTGAGAGTTAAGAGGGGGAAGGAGATGATAAATCTGATACCGATTCAAAATATGCCTTATCCACATGTGCTGACAAGGAAAGAAAATGCTAGGCAATACTCAAGATTCATGGATATCTTCAAGCAACTACAAATCAACATCCCTTTTTCCGAAGCTCTAGAGCTAATGCCGAAGTACGCCAAATTTATGAAGGATATTCTTACAAAGAGGCGCAAATATTCGGAGCCGAAAACCGTTGTTCTTGTGGTAAATTGTAGTGCTATTATTCAAAGAACTCTCCTGAAGAAGGAAGCCGATCCGGGGCGAGTTACCTTACCCGTTACAATTGGTAATGTCTTTGTTGGAAATGGCCTTATTAATTTGGGCTGAAGCATCTATCTCATTCCGTTATCTATTGTGAAAAAGCTTGGGAACATTGAAATTAAGGGCATCCGGATGACATTGGAATTGGCGGGCAAATCTACCACTCATCCGATTGGATTGGCGCAAGATGTGTTGGTGAAAGTTGACAAATTTTTCTTTCCGGTGGACTTCATTGTTATTGATATGGAAGAGGATGATGATGCTTCTATTATTCTTGGACGACCTTTTATGAAGACCGCTTGCATGATGATAGATGTCGATGATGGCCTTATGAAAGTGCGGGTTCTAAATGAAGAGGTATCTTTTAATCTATTCGAAGCAATGAAGCATTCCAAAGACAAGCATGATAGCTTTCATATCGATGCAATTGAAGAAGCAACTTTGGAGGTTTCTAAGCATGTTCATATAGTTTCTCCTTTGGAGTTGGCTCTTGATGATTCTTTGGAAGTGTTTTTCGATAAAGAAGAAAGAGCTCTTGAGGAATGTTTGAAAGAGCTTGAATCTCTCAAAGAATTACAACCGTGGGAAGTTGAAAATGAAGAGTTGAAGAAAGAACCAAGTGATGAGAAAGTTCAACTTGAATTGAAGGTGCTTCCTTCAAATTTGAAGTATGCATTCCTTGATGAAAGTGGGAACAAGCCGGTTATTATTAGCAACGTTTTGTTCGATAAAGAAGAAACTCGTTTGATTCAAGTGTTGAAAAGAAATCAAGAAGCTATAGGATGGGTTTTTTCCAATCTTAAGGGAATGAGTCCATCTTATTTTATGCACAAGATTCTTATGGAAGAGGATTTCAAGGCGGTTGCTCAACCACAACGCCGCTTGAATCCTACTATGAAAGAGGTGGTTCGGAAATAAGTTGTGAAGCTTTTGGATGCGGGAATGATCTACCCGATCTCTGATAGCCCATAGGTAAGCCCCATGCACGTTGTTCCTAAAAAGGGTGGCATGACCGTTATCTGAAACGATAAGAATGAGTTAATCCCAACAAATATTGTAACGGGGTGGAGAATGTGTATTGATTATAGAAGGTTGAACACCACAACAAGAAAAGACCATTTTCCACTTCCATTCATGGACCAAATGCTCGAGAGGTTATCCGGGCAACAATTCTATTATTTCTTGGACGGATATTCGGGGTATAATCAAATTGCGGTTGACCCGGTGGATCACGAGAAGACGACTTTTACTTGTCCCTTTGGCATTTTTGCCTATCGAAAGATGCCTTTTGGTTTATGTAATGCGCCGGCAACTTTCCAAAGGTGTGTTCAAGCTATCTTCTCCGACCTCATAGAAAAGACAATGGAGGTGTTTATGGATGATTTTTCCGTGTTTGGAGCATCTTTCGACTTGTGTTTGAAGAATTTGGAAACCGTCCTTGAGAGGTGTGTTAAGACTAACTTGGTGTTGAATTGGGAGAAGTGTAACTTTATGGTGACGGAGGGAATTGTGCTTGGCCACAAAGTTTCTTCCAAAGGCCTTGAAGTCGATCAAGCAAAGATTGAAGTAATTGAAAGTTGCCTCCTCCTACCAACGTCAAAGGAATCAGAAGCTTCTTGGGGCATGCGGGATTCTATAGGTGTTTCATCAAAGATTTTGCAAAGGTAGCAAGGCCATTGAGCAACTGGCTCAACAAAGATCAGGTATTTCTCTTTGACGATAGATGTCTTATTGCTTTCCAAATTTTGAAAGAGAAACTAATTACCGCTCCAATAATCATCGCACCAAATTGGACTTTAAATTTTGAACTAATTTGCGATGCAAGTGATTATGTCGTTGGAGCGGTGTTAGGTCAAAGGAAGGACACAAATTTTCATGCTATACATTACGCAAGCAAGGTATTAAATGAGGCGCAAGTAAATTACGCCACAACCGAAAAAGAATTGCTTGCGATTGTATACGCACTTGAGAAGTTTTGTTATTACCTAATAGGGTCAAAAGTGGTTATCTACACGGATCATTCGGCTATCAAATATCTGCTCACTAAACCCGATTCGAAGCAAAGGCTCATCCATTGGATCCTTTTACTTCAAGAATTTGATTTGGAAATAAAGGATAAAAAGGGTTCAGAGAATTTAGTGGCGGATCATTTGTCCCATTTGATCAATGTGGAGGTAACCATAGCTGAAAAGGAAATTCGAGAGGAATTTCCCGATGAAAAATTGTTTAAAGTCCAAGTTAGGCCTTGGTTTGCGGATTTTGCTAACCACAAAGCAACCGGTTGGATACCCAAAGACCTAACTTGGAACCAACAAAGGAAGTTCTTGTCGGATGCTAATTACTATGTGTGGGATGACCCGTATTTGTTCAAATTAGGAGGTGACAACCTTTTGAGAAGGTGTGTCACGAGTGAAGAAGCTCAAAGTATTCTTTGGCATTGTCACAACTCGCCTTATGGCGGCCATTTTAATGGTTCGAGGACGGCCACGAAAGTCTTGCAATCAGGCTTTTATTGGCCTTCTCTCTTTAAAGACGCAAATCTTCATGCGCAAAGTTGTGAAACTTGTCAAAGAAGTGGGGGAAATGGAAAAAGAGATGAAATGCCCCTTCAAAATATACAAGAAGTTGAAATTTTCGATTGTTGGGGCATCGATTTTGTTGGTCCATTTCCACGCTCTTTTGGAAACGAGTACATCTTAGTGGCGATTGACTATGTGTCGAAGTGGGTTGAAGCGATTGCTTCACCTAAGACTGATGGCAAAACGGTGATAAATTTTTTGAAGAAAAACATCTTTTCCCGTTTTGGCACTCCTCAGGTTCTTATTAGTGATGGCGGGTCACACTTTTGCAATACGTCTCTTGAAAGTGTTTTAAAACATTATGGTGTATCGTATAAAGTGACGACCCCTTACCACCCACAGTCGAATGGTCAAGTCGAGGTGTCGAACCGTGAAGAGAAAAGAATTTTAGAAAAAACTGTTTCAAGTTCTAGAAAAGATTGGTCGAAAAAATTAGACGAGGCTTTGTGGGCATATCAGACCGCTTACAAAGCTCTAATTGGCTTAACTCCATTTCAAATGGTTTATGGTAAAACATGTCATTTACCGGTTGAAATGGAGCACAAAGCACTGTGGGCCCTTAAGCTGCTAAATTTTGATACGAACTTGCCCGGAGAAAAGAGAAAAATACAACTTCAGGAATTGGAAGAAATACGGAATGCAGCCTATCATTCCAGTAGGTTGTATAAAGAAAAGGTAAAGAATTATCACGACAAGAAGATCCGACAAAAAGACTTCCAGGTCGACCATTTGGTACTGCTGTTTAATTCCCGGTTAATACTTTTTTCGGGAAAATTAAAATCAAAATGGTCCGGACCATTTCGTGTGAAATAGGTGAAAAGTTATGGAGCGATTGTGATCGAAGATTTAGAGAAAAAAGACTGTTGGACCGTAAATGGTCAACGCTTGAAAATCTACCTTGGTGGTAACTTTGATCGCAACAATTGTTCTGTTCACCTCGACGTTCTTCATTAATCGTCGAGCTTATCCGACGTTAAACAATCGCTTGTTGGGAGGCACCCCAATTTTGTAAGTTTTTATCGTTTTCTAGTCCATTTGCTGTTTAAATCATATTTTTTGTAAAGTTGATGTTTGATGCTGCTCTAAATGATGTTTTGAACTGCTGGAAGTTGAATTTGAACTGTTGGAAGGGGTTTGTATTTTGCAGTGCGCGCTTAGCTCGCAGGAGCCCGCTCAGTGCGGGTTCAAGAAAAGGGACCCTTTACTTCCAGTGGGCAGCATGCTTAGCGCGGTCCTGAGCCAGCTCAGCACGGTCTGCGAATTTTTGAAAAAAAATGACTTTTTCCTAGGCCCACTAATGCTGACCCGACCCAGCGCGTGTTTATGAGTTAGGGTTCTGAGGTTTCTGCCTCATTTCACCCTTTCTCACCCAAAAAGTCTCATTTCTCTCTTCTCTTTCAAAAAATTTCCAAAGTTCTTTGGATTTTTGTGTGCCCAACTGCAGTAACTTCATTTTCTTGCTCAGAATCTTCATCAACAAACTGTAAGTTCTTCATTTTCTTTTTAATTTTTCATGAACAAAACCCATTTTGAGTTGAACCTTTAAGTTTTATGTTCTTGTTCATTGTGTTTTCTTTTGTGTTGTAAAATTCCATTATTGGTACTAGAATAGTGAACTTGCATGTGGTTAGAGATTTTAATTTCTGAATTTAGGGATTATGATTTAGAAATGAGGTTTTGTATATAAATTAGGGTTTTAATTGTGTGAATTAGTGACTGTGCATATCTCTGTGAATAGGGCTGTGTTTAGGAAGTAGGAGAATGTTTGGAAACCATCTGTTGCAGAGGGGATTTTTTCTGCATTTCGCAGAGCCTTGCGCGCTTAGCGCGGTCTGAGATTTACAGAAAAATTCCCCTTTTCTCAATTCTGTTTTGTTTTCCTTTGGTTATTCTTAGTATGTGATGCTATTTTCATTAACATGTGTTGCTGTTTTGTGTTTGTTCTGTTTTGTTTTCTTTTCAGATGTCAGGACGCAAGAAGCAACGTGTTGTTGGTTCTTCATCCAACCCACCTAGGCGCCCTCCATCTGGTCAGTTTGACAGCACTAGATTCCTTGGGCTGGAGCAACAACAGCGTTATCAGCAGCTTGAAAGGAGAACGGTGTGGGCAGACCAAATTATTCTAATTGATCCAGAGGGAAGCTATCGCCGCACCGCTTCTCTTATTTCAGGTGGAGGCTGGGAGAAATTATCTTCAACCTACCCTGAGTACCACTTGGACATTATGAGGGAGTTCTATGCGAATGCCTTGCCCTCCGAGGGTGAGCGTTTCAATTTCAAGACTTGGGTTAGGGGGAAAGAAATTGATTTCTCAAGGGATGCTATAAATACTTACCTGGGTAACCACCTTCAGCTAGCCGAGGATGAATTATGTGATTTTGGGAGGCTGATGGCTCGGCGTAGCTGGAGTGTCGAGCAGTTGAGGGAGGTGTTATATGTGAGAGGGTAGACTTACCAACTTAGCGCTAATGGAGCGCCTCTCAAGTTTTTAAGGAGCGTGTTGACTACGGAAGCGCAAATTGTGATGGCGGTTGTTTTGCACAACCTTTAGCCACGTAGCCATACCTCCTCCATTCCCATGGATACAGCTGCTCTTATTACTTACATCCTCGACGACGAGAAGACCGTGGACTTAGCACATATCATTTCTAGTGAGCTTAAGAGGATAGCTGTTAGTGCTACATCGTTTGGTGATAGGGTGGCGTGTACCTTGACTTATCCTGGACTTATCATGGCCTTGTGAAATAGGGCGCGTGTCACCCTTCCGACTCATGGGAATGTTAAATTGGTTGTGCTGGATGATAATTATATAACCCGTCATTGTTTGCAGGAAATTAATTTTGATGATGTTGTTCCTGTAGCTGCTGCTGCCCCTGTAGGGCGTGCTCGTGAGCCAAGTGCGGATGCCAATTGGGCAATGCACGAGGCTCACCAACGGGCATTCTTATTCATGCACGAATCGATGATTCAGCTGCAGCTCCAAATCTGGGAGCCACATATTGATCATTCTTTGAGGTCTCGAGAGGACCTCATGGCTTATGCGAGACGGCCTAAGGGTAGGCATAGTTTTCCGGAGGGGGCAGGTTATGGGGCAGGTGTTGATGATGACGATGGTGATGATGGAGCAGGCGATGGAGCATCTAGCTCGAGTTCTTATTGATGATGGGTTTGATGTGTCTGTTTTTGTTTTTATTTTTATTTTGCTATGATTAGTATGCTTCTAGTATTATCTACTGTTGTTTAGGATTGTTGTATTGTCCATCCGGGCGGATGTTGATTTTGGATAATTGTTACATTTTTTTTGTTTTGGATATTAGTGAATTATCCATCCGGGCGGATGATGTTCTATGTTATAATTTTTGGTACAAATTTTTTTGTTGTTTGTTCTCTATTTTAAGGTAATTAATGGATGAATCAAGTTAATTTCTTGGTACAAAAGTGATGTGCTTCACCATACATTGATGGTGATGATACGTTTCTGAATTGATGCACAAAGGTACTCTGTTTTGTGCTTTGTAGAATGTTAATACATATATGAACTTTTTCCTGTACATAATTTTCAAGCTTTTCTTCATTTTGCATATTTGTTCATATTGGAATCAATTAGGACATAGCCACAAATTTGAGTTCCCTCCAGTGTTTACAAATTATTGAGGGATTTAAGTGATTGTTGGTTACTCAAATTTTTTATGTTTAATCTTACTTTTTGTTTTGAAATTTTGGAAACTTGGAAATGATCAAGGCAATTTTGAGTACTATGAGTAGAGCCACTTTTCTAAAAATCACTTCAAGTCACCTTGTGAGTGTGTGATCATTAGAAACCTCTCTTGAGCCTAAAACGAAAAATTTTGTATCCGTGAAACATGAACCCGAACTTTAACCGCTTTGAAGAGCATTTTTTATTTAAGTATTAGTATTGTTGAAGTTGGGGAGATTGGTTCATTAAGAAAAGAGAAGAAGGAATTGTGGGCAATGCATTCTCAATTGAAATCAAAATTAGATTGGAAGTGAAAGAAAAGGAAAAATAAATGAAAAATCAAAAGAGAAAGAAAAAAAAAATTGTAGAAATCAAAAGAAAAAGAGATAGAATGCATTGTGAGAATAATTTGAAAGTTTGAGAAAGATTGGTTGTTTAGAAAAGAAAATACTCTTCATGAATTTTACCCTCTCTTGTTCAATGGTCGTGTACATATGACATTTGTTTCTTAACCTCGGCCAATTTACAGCCTATAAAAGTCCTTTTGTGATCTTTGTTTCCATTATTTTCATTAATTTATGAGATGATTGCATAAATTGTTTTGGATGTGGCACAATTGCTTATGAGTGTGTTTTTTCCCTTGTATATATTGAGCTTGACTCATTTGAATAAATTAGGTGATTCCCGTTTGAACATTTGTTTGCTTATGATGTGTGCTTGTTCTTTATGTTTAGAAGTTAGTTCATATACTTATTTTTATTCTGTCGGAGCTGAGCATTCCTTGCAGGCCTGTCAATTCAGTTTGAACCATTGATTTTTGTTTGTGTTTGCTTATCCGTTTTTCCCTTTGCTTCTAGTCTATTTTACCTTTGTTTGAGGATAAACAAAGAAACAAGTTGGGGAGAGTTGTTAGGTGCTAAATTGTGTTAATATTTAGTCTAGTATTTATCACCTTTTTTGCGATCTTTATTTGACAAGCGATGTTTTTTACCATTGTTTCCGGTTAACAACCGTAGTATAGTTAATTACATTATGTAACTTATCTATTTAACTTTTGTGTTTTAATTGAAGGTTTTTACTTGGAAATGTGTAGCTTGGAGCAAGGAAGGCCCCCTAGAAGCAGTTTTTGAAGAAAATGTTTTTTTGAGCATGCTTGGAGCCCGCTAAGCGCGCTCCTAGCGCGGTGTTGGAGATAGTTATAGAGAGTTGCCCGCTTAGCGCGGTCCTGAGCCTGCTAAGCGCGCTTTAGGTCGGTTTGGCTAAATGAGGCCGCGCTCAGCGCGGTGCAGCGCGCTTAACGCGCTCTGCGATCCTTTGCCCCTTTATATATAGACTTTTCTGTATTTTTCTTGTGATCCTTGATATATTTCAGAGCAAAGTATATTGTAAACACTGTAGCATCTCATTTTGGAAGATTGGAAGCATCATTTGTCGAGAGATCGTCATTGATGCTTGATATTCTTCTTCATCTTCTTGTTTGTTTAGCTCCCATGACAATGGAGAGTTAATTTTCCTTTTATGTCAAGGTTAGATGGTAGATAAACCTTTCTTTTGCATGTATATGTATTGACTCTAGCTTGTGAACTCTTGGATGATGAATGTATGATGAAAAACTTTGTTTTTATGGTTTATTCTTTGTGTTGGTTCATGATTGAGAAATGTACTCTTACACTTTACCTAGGTTTTTCATCCATCAATGCACATTGGCTAGAGATAGTAATGAGAGTTGATGTTCATAAATATTGAACTTGAATGTTATTATTTTGATAGTTTGAGTGAGAGATCATCAAAGGATCAAAATGACAAAACTCACAATATGTGTTAGAGATAAACATATTGGGAGGATATGTGATTACATTTACCGTCTAAACGAGTTCATTAGTTTTGTCGATTCTATCCGTGCAAAATGGTTTGTCGAACCCTAATCTTGACATGCTTTTTATAAATCGTTAAAACAAATCTTTTTACCGCTATTACTTAAATTTGAATGCAAACGTCTCGATTAAAAACAACCAAAACCCCTTATTACTTTGAAGTTTAAAACGTATACAACTTTAGAACGGCTGCGATATCACCGAACAATCTCTGTGGATCGATAACAAAACTTTAACTCTATTTGTATTTCAACACCAAGCCAACAGCTACTCATAAAACAAGATTAAATAAACTTAATGTCAAACCAACATAAGCACCCCAAAATCATGCAACACCAAAATGTACATCCTATGCTAACATAAAAATTGCAAAGGGGGAAACCAATGTATTCAAAGCCAACAAAAATTCATCATAGTGCATACTCTAATTAAACACTCCAAATCACAACAAGTGGCACTTAACTAATAAAATTGCATCAGAAATTTTGTTTCATCAAGCCACATCACCTTGCATTGTTTTTATAAATATCAAAAATTCAATTCATGCAAAAGACACCATATAAATGCGAATATGTGCACCATTAGAGGGATGACGTACTTCAGATGGATCTACATTAAAGAACACTCGCAAAACAAGTTTCTCTATAGCTCTGCAACCCTGCATAATTATAGCACCTACTCTTCCAAACACCAACACGATTCCGCATAATTTATTGAGAAAATGATAAATTTTTTAGACTCTTGAATTGTTCGCAGTAGTGAAGTTGAAATGTGATCTCCTCTTAGAGTGAGAAAAGAAAAACATCCATATAAACATTATTTTCAGAATTTTGAAGGGAAATGTTAATTAGATGCCATTCTACTAAAATATTTTTGACTCATACTATATCAGCAAACAACATCAGGAATTGTTTACTTTATCAAAAAGCTTTTACATGTCCAAAAGAACAAAAACTAAACCAAAGGGACACAGTAGTAACAAATTTACTAACACCATTTAACAGCATATCACAAATTTCAGAGATTGCCAAGTTTGTTCTCAAACAGAATGACTTCTGGAAAAATGACTGATTTCCACCAACAAACTCAAGTCCAACTTGACTATCTCCAACACTCCACTAATCTACACATAAAATTTGTAATCCACTGTCTAAAACCATTCTCGACAAATCCACAACAACTACCAGTGCCAACATTTTCGTTCACGAGTTCCACATGTGGAGAGCTTGTCCTGACCATGCTTTCATTTTCATCAGCACTATAAGCAATAGTTTTTTCTTCTGGTGCTTGGCATTGTTTGCTTTCATTTTCATCAGCACTACAAGCAACTGTATTCTCTTCTGGTGCTTCGCATTGTTTGCTTTCATTTTCATCAACACTACAAGCAAAAGTATTTTCTTCTGGTGCTTCGCATTGTTCCCTTTTTTCTCCCATCGGTTCATCATATACGAGATAAACTGTAGTTTTCTTCACAATGAAACCATTCCCAAAAACAACAATAACTTCCACTCTGTCTCCAGGATCTATACTTGATACTACTCTCTCCCCCTCCTCATCCTTAAAGGAAGCTAATGTCTCTTTCTTATAGAGCTGAATGGTGGCCTTTGTGTAATTTTTCACCAACACATTTTTAAGACCATCCGATGTTATGTTATCCGGAGTTGATGAATCGGCAATGCAGATCATTGACTTCAAGTTATGCCCTTCTACTTGAGGAACTTCAAAAGTTACAGAAGAACCATCACAATTGAAGCTTAACCAATCGGGATAACTATCACCCAGAAGCACACAACCACCGCTCTCATCACCAGTCATATACTGTACAAGAAAAATAGGATCAAAATTCAATCTAACAATATATTTATTGGGTCACAAGGGAAACCTCAACATCAGGAGATCATCACATTGATTTAAGAGCAACTACGCAAGTGGATTAGATACACATTTTCACCAAAAACATTAAGGCATTGGATATATAGATCACATCACTTTTATGTCACTTAAAAATCGCTCACATTTTCTTCTAACATGTGACTTCTTATTTACATTTGGCAGAACAATAATATTAACAATAAAATACATGCAAAGGAGAACGAGTAAAACCTGTAAAACTTTCTCTTTCAGAATATTGGCAACTTGGCAATTCATTCCCAGTTGAATGAAAAGAGATTTCAAGGAATTTTTTGATACTTGTGATGTGGTTGCTATTGGTTCCAATTCTCGAGAATTTATGGCATGTAATGCCTCTAAAATTATTGTTGTATCATGAGAAAGCTGATCTTCTGAGCTGCACTCCACCCAAAGACTTCTAAGACTTGGAAGGTACTTGGAAATCGATGACAGCTCCTGGGAACTACTATGTAGTACATCTAAAGAAACAAGAGATGACATAATAGTAGATGTTTGAAATTGTGATGTAAATGTATTTGTTGGAGACATCCAAGACGATATGATAGCTGGAAACACATCCCGTGAGAAACCTTCATAGCCGCACAAACAAATGTAGCCAATGCTTTTTGATCTCACTATAGAAAATGGAACTCTTGTTATTCCAGTGTTATTTGCAATCAGAGTCGTTAAAGATTTCATTTGTTCTATGTCCTCTTCCAATGTGTCAATCATTAAACACCCTGAGAGAATTAGAGTTTTAAGAGATGTCAACTTATAAATGCTTCTTGGAAGATTACATAGGCTAATACAGTCTTCCAAATTTATGAGAAGAATTTTCTTGAGATCTCCAATGCTCTTGGAAACCTCAGATAACATTGGACAATCTACAAGTATTAGCTTTTCAAGATTAGGCAAATTTGAGAAGTCTGGAGTTTGCGTCAGATAATGAGAATGACTAAGGTTTAGGATTTTCAGCATCTCCATTCTCTACAAGAGCATAAATATTAAAAAGAGAATTTAGGGAAGAAGCTTACAAAAATAAATGGAAGCATTTACCATGAAAGTGAAAAAAATACGTTCAATGCAAAAAACTAAAATCAATATGAATACCTGGGCCTTTTTCCACACAAATCTCATATTGCTGTTTTCTAACTCTATGGAAACTAATTTTCCTTGATAAAAATTTGAAGGTAGGCATGTTAAAGGAAATCCATTCCAACATAGCCATCTTAAATTTCTTGAAAGATAGTCAAAATCTCCATCAAGTTCTACTCCAACAAGTTGAAGCAATCTGAGTTTCTTCATCTTCTTAAATGCTTTAGTGCTGAAACATTCTGAATTAGCTATTGGAAACTTCAAAGCTAGTCCTTCAACAACATTTGTTCCCTGTGGTAAAACATGAAGAACTTTAAGAAACAAAACAGGTTAAAAAACTTGTGACTAAGCCGACTGTTTGTTAGAAATCTGAAAGAAAAACAATTTTAACTCTCAACAAGACTAATTTTCCAATTTCTTATGTTAATTAACTCATAAATGATTTTTTTTTCTTTTCTTTTTTATGCTATAGATATTTTAAATGCAAAAATAAGTATAAAAAGTGCTTACATTTCGATCAGATAAAACATCAAGAGCATCCTGATGAAACCATAACCTACTACGCTCCTCAGGCTTCTTTGGTGATTTTTCACTAATGATTTCTCTTCCCATATCTCGTAACAAATCATGCATTCCAAGTTTGTTCTTATCATCAACAGTTACCAGGCTTCGCTCAACAAGCACATTTATTCCAATTTCTGCAAAGAGTCCACATGCATTTAATACCTGTATAACATCATTTCGGTCCATCCCAATAAAGAAACAAGTTATATCAAGAAATATTTCTTTCTCAGTATCGTCATTTAAACCATCATAGCTGATTTTTAACTTCTGTTGTACTTGATCATTGGGAATTATTTTGATTTTCTCCAATACACACTTCCAATCTGTAAGTCCCCTGTCAAACAAATAGGAATCAAGGACTTCCAAAGCTAGTGGCAATCCCCCACAATACTCAACAATTTTTCTAGAAATTTCAGCAAATTGTTTTCTAGGACTAGGTTGCTTGAATGCATTCAAACTAAAAAGCTCAATTGATTCATTTTCATCCATTTCTTTCATTGTGTATACTTTGTCAACTCTTAGCCCTCTAAGTATATGTTTATCTCTAGTTGTGATTATTATTCTACTCCCAGAACCAAACCATTCACGGCTTCCACACAAAGCTTTTAGTTGGTCTAAACTATTCACATCATCAAGTATGAGAAGTACTCTTTTATGACAAAGCCTATCCTTCAATGTAGTTTTTCCAAACTCAATGCTTTGTATCTTGGTTTTTGTCTCTTTGAAGATATCTAACAGAAGTTGTTCTTGTAAAGACACTTTTCCAGTAGTTCCTTCCCAAGTTTCCCTAATATTTGCAAGGAAACTCCTACCTTCGAAATTGCGACCAATGTCATTGTAAATGGCTTTTGCAATGGTGGTTTTACCAGTTCCCCCCATACCCCACATCCCTAGGAGTAGAACATTATTTGATTGTTGGATGTCTAGTTGTTGAATTATATCTTGCACTCGTGATTCAACTCCCACTGGATTATCAGCAACAAACAATTGTGTCTTGTCAAGCAAAAGAGTAACTTTTTCAACAATATGATTGATAGCCTCCCTTTCATTCCTATAAAAGTATATGAGAAGTTTGAGTAAGAAAAAGTAATTGCAATGACTTTCCAAGATGTTGTCCATAAATCACTGAGAAGTAAATTGCACGTCAAATTATGCTTTGAGTAAACAATTCTTGCATCAATCATTATGTCACATATTAAGCAAACATGGAATGATTTTTCCACATGAGAAAAATTATATAGAATGAGGACATCTTTGGTTGTGAGATAAAATTGAGAAGAAAAACATTGTTTCTAAAGATATAATCTTCCACGCTTTCAACTCCTAGTTACTGAAAACAAAATATTTTCCACAAGTAACTGAACCTAAATTACCTTGAATTTAGAACCACGAAACCGGCAAGGCCAGCAGCTTGACAAAGTGCTTCTCTCCATTTCAGAGACTTCTTTTTGTTGCCCTTTGAAGTCCTATTCAAAAGAGTTTGAAATGCTTCTCCAAACTCACCAGTTTGGTGACGAACTTCAGATGGATCTACACCATAGAACACTGGAAGCACCACTTGCCCTACGGTTCTGTGACACTTCATTATTTTCACCAATTCTTCCAAACACCATCTCGAATCTGCATAATTTCTTGAAAAAACAATCACAGAGATTCGAGACTCTTCAATTGCTTGCAGTAGTGAGGTTGCAATGTGATCTCCTCTCTGAAGCGAATCATCATCCATGAAAACGGAGATTCCATCGTTTTGAAGAGAAGCACGGAGATGTGAAGTGAAAGATGCAGGTGTATCATCTCCTCTGAAACTTAAGAAGACTTCATGTTTCTCTCTATTATCGTCAAACTGGTCCTCTGCCAAAGAAGCAGTGAGTTCTGAAATGAGATCTTCATAGCCTTTAGCACAATCATCGAGAAATGAAGTGATATATGCACGTCCGACTCTTCCATTATTTAAAATAGTGATATTTGAAATGATATATTCAAGTTTTGGAAGAGAATTATGGAGAAGTGAATTGCGAAGTGCTCCTCTTTTTCTTGATCCGAGAATCAAGGTATTGATGTTCTCTTGAAGAGAAGAAGTGAGTTCTGAAATGAGAGATTCAACGTGTTGAATAGTTGGTGAAGTGATATATGCAATGTTTCCTTCTCTGTCACTTTTGAAGAACGTTTCAATTTCACGGATCAGTTGAAGAGAAGCTTTTAAACGTAGAACACGAGGATAACGATCGTCTTCTTTTAGAAAACGCGCTTTATCAGCTCTTAATTTATTCAATATGTCGATTCTTTCGTTCTTTTTTTTATCTCTCGCCAGGTCGTTTAAAGCTGTAGAAAATTAAATTATGAAACAAAAATTAAAAAAGTATAGAAAATCAAAAGAGGAGAACGAGTTTTTTTTTTTACTTCGGGTTTACAGGAGAGTCAGTGCAGACCTCAAAGTACATAGAGTGCTTATAGAAGTATTTATAGATTGCGGATCAAAAGATTCTCGCACAAGTGGTCAGTCTAGAGTGGAAATTGGATTTATTAAGACAAAATCCATCCAATCTATCTATTAAAAAATCCATCCAATCCATCCACCACATAAAAAATAAATTGATGGATTGGATTAAATTCATCCATTTATATGCATGGATTCAATCCATCTAACATATTTTAAGAATTCAATAGATTATTTTTATCTATGTTAGATTTATTTTTTAAAAAATTATTAAAAATAGATTTTTAAAAAAAATAAATTGATTTCTTTTTGGAAAAAAAAATTTCCAAAAAAAAACTAATTTTTTTCCCAAAAAAAAACCAATTTTTTTTCGAAAAGAATTCCGATTTTTTTTTTAAAAAAATACCGATTTTTTTTCCAAAAAAATATCGATTTTTTTTCTAAAAAAAACCTATTTTTTTTTTAAAAAAAAAACTGATATTTTTTTTCAAAAAAAAAACGATACCGATATGTTTGATGTTGGCTGAAATGTTACTCGGGTGCATGATTCTTATATTTAGTCTCCTGGAAAAGTTTGATTATTCTTACTAAGGTCATATTTGAACGATGATATATGTACATCATTGATCAATATATTGCTTCTTTGTGTAGTTTTGAATTCTGCTGTTAGATATGTGGTTGGAATTGTGAGTCAGTCATAGATGGCTTAAAATAATGATTATTTTTACTACAATGCATATTTCCTCTTTTTCATGTTCAAAAATTTTAGATGGATGGGTTTAATGATTCTCTATTATAATTCTTTTAACACTTTAATTCATTAATTTATTAATTTATTCAATCCAACAATTTACCAACCCATTGTCTACCCTACATATATCATACTTATGTCTTGCATATATGTAATTGTAGAAACAATGACATATATGTAAATATTTAATCATACTACTGCTCTTTTGACAATTTTTTACTTTGGAAAACACAAATATTTGAGTTTGAGAAAAAGAATTCATATAAACAAGTTTATATTTTGAATTTTGAATTTGATTTAAAAAACTCAAATCACTCAATTATTTAAAATTTGTTAGGATTAAAATGAGAATTCCATATGCTTTTTAAGTGGAGTACAATATATTGGGTAAGAATAATAACTATGTAATTTCAAATGAAAATGGGGTTTTAAATATTTGATCCGTCAAAAACAAAATCTAATTCATATAAGGATTGGAATCGTTTTTTTTTTAATTAAAATATCAATTTTTCAAAAATAAAAAAATTTGATTTTTTTCAAAGAAATAAAAAAATTGAGTTTTTTAAAAATATTAAAAAAAAATGATTTTTTAAAAAAAAAAAAAAAAATTCGTTTGTTTTTAAAAATAAAATAAAAATAGATGGATATCCATCTATTAAAAATATGTTAATGGATGGATTGGATTAGATTTTATTCCTAACGGATGAATTGGATTGGATAATTTTAAAAAAAATTTAGTGGATCATTAATGGACTAATGAATTATTTTGATCAATCCATTAACAATCCAATTTATATCTATCTAATTCATCCATTTTGCCCCCCCTAAGCCAGTCTAGCTGGGCGAAATAGGAATGAATTAGAGAGTTAAGAATCTAACCTTTTCTTCTAATCTGTCCGCTTTTGGGTCGAAGTGGCACGGTAGATCGGACCTTTGAGGAAGACATGAATGATTGAATCGAAAATTATGAGTTAAAGTGTGCGGATTCGAAGAAGAATGAAACGGATGTTGCTGCTTTGCTGTAGCGCAAAGTTGTCTTAAAAAATGGAATCTCGTACCTTCAATAATAGATCCTTTGAACTATAATACAATACATCTAAGAAAAGGATAACCATCCTTTGACTTTTTGGAGGAAAAGTTAGAGGCTGGGGTTCCTAACTTTATCGCGGCAAATGCATGTAACTTTCCCCCTCTCTCTCACCTACAACTTTCTCTCAACTTAATTTTTCTTTTTTGTTTATTTTATCTTTCACAAAATATGTTAGAAAAATACTTAAACTTATCTAAAGTCAATGTTTGGTCAAATTTAAATAATACACAGTACTTCCTCCATTTTAAAATGACTGTCGTTTAAGGTTTTTGTACACAGAATAAAGAATGCAACGATATTGTTATAAGATATTGCATTTTTATTAAATTAGTCTTATTAATGTGTTGAAAATAGTGTACCGAGTAATAATTATATGACACAATTGGAAAAATAGTAATTATTACTACATTGAAAAGTGAGAACGACAGTCATTTTGAAACAAAATTTTTTCCCTAAAACGACAGTCATTTTGAAACGGAGGGAGTAAATATGATATTTAATTTGGAGGGAAAAAATTGAGAGTAAGGAAATTAAGAGAAAAAGAGGAAAAAATAGAGAAATTTTTATTTCTGTTATGAAGTTAAATAAAACAATATAAAGATCAAAGAGAGGAAGAGAAGAGAGAAAATAATATTATATTATCTTCTTCAAATATACACTTTATATTGCAATATGAACCTTATTTATATGACCTAAGGGAGATGGAAAGTCACAACTATTAATAGGGAATAGGAAGATGAAAAGAAAAATAAGAATGAACATCCACTTTTATCTTTATTCATAACACTCCCCCTTGGATGTCCATTGAGGATATGTCTCGTTAAAACTTTACTAGAAAAAACTCAGTGGGAAAAAATCTAGTGAAGAAAAAAGAGTACAATATCCTTTCATTTCTCCCCCTCAGCTGAACGATCATTTCTTAGATGAAGATCAATCTTTTGTACTAGTTGATTAAAAGTTCTACTTGAGAGCGACTTTGTGAAAAGGTCTGCAAGATTATCATATGAACAGATTTGTTTGATGCTTATATCACCACTATTTTGAAGATCATGAGTAAAAAAGAACTTTAGAGAAATGTATGTGTTTTGTCCGGTCTCCTTTAATGTAACCATCTTTCAATTGAGCGATGCATGTAGTATTATCTTTATATATGGTCGTTGTATTTAATGTCTCAGAAGATAAACCACAAGTAATTTTGATGTGCTGAATTAAGGATCTCAACCAAACGCATTCTCGACTTGCCTCATGTAATGCTAAAAGTTCTGCATGATTAGATGATGTTACTGCTATAGTTTGTTTCACTGATCTCCATGAAATAGTTGTACCCCCACATGTAAACAAATAACCTATTTGTGATCTACCATTATGAGGATCTGACAAGTAACTTGCATTTGCATAACCTGTTAATTCGAATCTGGATACTTTGGTATAAAACAAACCCATGTCTATTGTACCTCTAAGGTAACGAAGTATATGCTTGACTCCGTTCCAATGTCTTCGTGTAGGTGAAGAACTATATCTTGCTAATAGATTAACAGCAAATGATATATCAGGACGTGTATAATTAGCAAGGTACATTAGTGCTCCAATTGCACTGAGATATGATACTTCAGGATCAAGCAATTCTTCATCATTTTCTCGAGGTCTTAAAGGATCTTTCTCCACATCTAATGATCTAACAACCATTGGAGTAGACAACGGGTGACATTTGTCCATATAGAAACGTTTTAACACCTTTTCTATATAGCCTTCTTGATGTACAAATATTCCTTTGTCCTAATGTTCAATTTGCAAACCTAGACATAATTTTGTCTTTCCTAGGTCCTTCATCTCAAAATCTTTCTTTAAACAATTCATAGCTTTTGGAAACTCTTTAGGAGTTCCAATAATATTTATGTCATCCACATATACAACTATTATTGCAAATTCCTTTCCTGATCTTTTTATAAAAATACAAGGACAAATGGAATTATTTGTATATCCCTCTCTAAGCAAATATTCACTGAGACGATTATACCACATTCGTCAAGATTGTTTCATCCCATAGAGAAACTTGTTTAATCTTATGGAGTAGCTTTCTCGAGATCCAGAATTATGTGCATCTGGTATATTGAACCCTTCATGGAGTTTCATGTAAATTTCACTATCAAGTGAACCATACAGATAAGATGTTACAACATCCATTATGTGCAAATTAAACCCTTCATGTGCTACAAACCTAATTAAATATCAAAAATTGAATTGCATCCACTGTAGGTGGATATGTTTCCTCAAAATAAATCTTAGGTCTTTATTGAACAACAACTCAAGCTTTGTATCTCACAATTTCACCATTTATTTTTAAAAAGTCATTTATATCCAATTGGTTTTACACCTGGAGGTGTTCTGTAACACCCCAAATTTGTAAGAATATTTATTTAATTTATTTAAATATAATATTCGTGAATTTTAGTGAATTTTGGTGGTTTTGTGTTGACGTCGGTATTTTGTGGAGTTTTGGTTATTTATTTAAATAATAGTATATAATATAGAATATATTGTATTATTATCTATTTAAATAATATTAGAAGGATTAAGGGTAAATTGGACTTTTAAGGTGGAGTTAGTGAGGGTAATATTGGGAAAGCCCGTTTTAGAAGCCCAAGGGTTGGGTTTAACAAAAAGGAGAATTTGAGAGGAATATGATTCATTTTTGTTAGACCGTGAAAAGAAGGGAAAAGGCCAGAGCTCTGAGGAAAGGGGGAAAAGCTTAAGATTCGAGAAGGTTTCCAAGAACTAAAGAGAGAAAGGCTTGGAATCGACAATCTAAGGTATGGGGAGTATTACCTTTCATTGTTTTCAATATAAGGATTCAATGTATTTAAAGTGGATTTTGATGTTTATGTGATTTTTGTGGGTTTATGAGTAAACTAAGGAAATTATAATGTATTCGTGGGTTGATGACGAGTGTGAAGAGATTGTGAGGGTTATGGTGATATTAGGGTATTTTGAGGGTCCATGTGATTTTGAGGTTTAGGATAGTGTAACGAATTGGCCTGATAGTCGTAGGTTTTTATGCCTTTGTCGCCGTAATTCCTTAGGAATGTTTTGGGGATGTTTTTGGGGTAAATGAGGCTGAATTCGTAAGGGTGGGATTCTGATTTTCTAAGGAATATTATGATGAAAAGTGGGTAATTGGTGTCAATTATGAATGATTCGAGGAAGGGTAGCTTTAGGGCTCAGATTGTTGTTAATCGTTGTTGATTATAATGAGTTCATGATGTAGGTATGATGTTAGGATCTCTAAAAAGGTGTTGTAGGCCGTTATAATTGTTACATAATGGTAGTATTTCGAATTCTGGGATTGGGACTTTTTACAGAATCGAATTCGGAGGTCCGGAAGGCCTCCAAATTGCAAAAATTGCAGTTTTATGGTTTGCTGTCTGGAAGAGTTTGCATAGCGAACGTTCGCATATCGAGCAGTAGCGAGCCCGCAGCGAGCATGACAGTGTTGTTAGTTGCTGTTACGGACAGAATTTTACCAAACTTCAAAAATCATAACTTTTAATCAGTATGTCCGTTTTAGTCGTCGTTCGAATCGTTGGAAAGCTGGTTTCACGTACTTTTTGTTAAAATTAATTCCAGTACCTGAATTCCAACCATTTGATGCATTAATTGGGTTTTCGTGTATGCGTGAGGTGTTGTGCGTTAGAATGATGAATTTGGTTGTGTGTACGCGTGCTGTGATTATGAGATGATGATACATGACTATTTTGATGTGAATTACCATGAGTATATTGATGATTTTATGATGATGATACGTGATTATTTTGATGAATTGCTATGAGTATATTGATGATTATGAGATGATGATACATGATGTTTTGATGATTTAATTGATGACATGATTATCATGAAATTTTGTTGAATGATGTTGCACGTGGAGATTCTGTTGATGATGATGATTATGACGTTGTGCATCATGCATTCATAGCATTTAGACTTCGGTCTATTGACGATTATAGGACTTTGGTCCAGTGAGTTAGGCTTCGGTCTATTGTGGCTTCCATCCCATTGTGTGGATGTGAGGTATTTTGATGTGCTCCGGTTCTTGTGTAGAATCGATCCTATTGACGGGGATCTTTGGAGGGTAATGGCCCAATGTCCATCGACTTTGACGAATTGGTACCACATGCATGAGTCTTGTTGTGCATTGCATTTATGTGGCATCTTTGTGTGATTTATGACGTTGTGACTCTCGATGTTTTGATGACCCTGATAATGTTGTATATGATAATGACGCCATTTTATGCATATCCTGTTTTTATATTGATTATAATGAATTGTGATTACTCACCCTGCCTGTTTGAATGTTGCCTCCATGTGGGTAACGTGCAGGTGATCAAGCTTAGCTGTGGACGCCTTTGAGGACTTTTTTTGGAGTTTAGTGCTTTTAGTCGACGTAGAGGGTCTTGCTCTGATAGTGTAACATCGGGTTAGGTCGTTGAGTCGAACCATGTCATGTTGACATTTTGTTGTTATTTGATTACTATGGTTTTGTTTTAAAACCCTTTTGCTTTTGGATTATTGTGGTTATGGTGGTTCCGCTGCTAATTTTGATGGCTTTTGAATATTTTGAGGAAAACCCGTGTTTACGGAGCAAATGTTTTATTTTGAGTTTATTGAGAAAATGTGCACCCTTCTGAGGTGATTTTTACTCTGATAATTTGTGTATTTTACTGTGTAAATTTGTGGGGTAGAAAAGGGTGTTACATTAGTGGTATCAGAGCAGGTCGGTCCGCCCGGCCAGGTTTTACTTGATATCAGTCCCCTGTCAGTCGACGAGTGTGTGAACAATTTCGATGTCTTGTTTCTCCTAACCTTGTTGGTGGTGTGCAGGATGGCTGGAAGAAATGATCGTGTTATTGCTGATGCGTTGGAGTCGATTGCTCAAGTAGTGGCTCAGAACAATCAGAATGGTGGAGTTCCGGATGAGTTTCGTGTTTTGGGAATGTTTCAGAGGAACAATCCGTCGACTTTTGTGGGTACTCATGATCCAACAAATGTACACAAGTGGCTGAAGGCAATCGAGAAGATCTTCCGGGTTATGGGGTGTAATGACGCGCAGCAAGTTCAGTTTGGAACTCATATGTTGTCAGAAGAAGCTGAGGATTGGTGGGATAACACCCATCAGAGACTAGAAGATGTTGGCACTGTGATAACCTGGGCTGTGTTTAAGCAGGAATTTTTGGGAAAGTATTTTCCAGAGGATGCAATGAACATGATTGTGGCGGAGTATGCCACGAAGTTCCTTGAGCTGAACCAATGAACATGATTGTGGCGGAGTATGCCACGAAGTTCGAGGCACTGGTGAAGTTTTGTCCGTACTACAACCGTTTTGATGCTGAGATGTCCAAGTGTCTCAAGTTCGAGAATGGGCTGAGACCAGAAATTAAGCAGGGTGTTGGGTATCAACAGATCCACAGGTATGCTGAGTTGGTGGACAAGAGCAGAATCTATAACGAGGATAGCCGAGCTCGATCTGCTCACTACAAGCAGTTGAGTGAGAAGAAGGGGCAGTATAGGGGGAAACCTTATACGACTTCAGCTGACAAAGGGAAACATAAGGCTTCAGATGGGAAAAAGACAAGTGGGGGAGTAACTCCCGCTTCTAGGAAGTGTTACAAGTGTGGCGAGCAAGGCCACCGTGCTGATGGTTGCACAAATAGTGTACTGAGATGCTACAGGTGTGGTAAGAAGGGTCATAGAGCTACTGATTGCAAAGATGATGGTCAAACCTGTTTCAATTGTGGTGAGAAGGGTCACATCAGTATCCAGTGCCAAAAACTGAAGAAGACCGCTACTGCTGCTCAGACCAATGACAGAGTATACTTTGAGTGGTGCAGAAGTGCCAGAGAAGGATAATCTGATTCGAGGTACTTGCTTTACTAATAATGTTGAGTTGGTCGCTATTATTGATACTGGTGTTACTCATTCTTTTATCTCTCTTGAATGTGCTAATAGATTGGGTTTGAAATTGTCTGATATGAATGGGAATATGGTAATAGAAACTCCAGCTAATGGTTTTGTTACTACTACTCTTGTGTGTTTGAGATGTCCTTTGACGATTTTTGGGAAGGGTTTTGTGATGGATTTGGTGTGCTTACCCTTGCACCAAATCGATGTAATATTTGGAATGAACTGGTTGGAGTTCAACCATGTTCACGTCAACTGCTATAATAAGACTGTGGAGTTTCCTGAGTTTGGTGATAGTGGAGAGTTGATGTTCTTGTCTGCTAGGTAAGTAGACGAACTTATGGAAGACGAAGCTCTGGTGTTTGCAATGTTTGCATCGTTGCAGATCAATCGTGAAGTTGCGAGTGTTGACTTACCTGTTGTATGTGAATTTCCAGATGTGTTTTCGGATGACATCAGTGATTTGCCTCCAGAACGTGAAGTAGAGTTTGCAGTGGACTTAATACCAGGTACGAGTCCAGTGTCAATGGCTCTTTATCGGATGTCAGCTTCTGAGTTAAGTGAATTGAAGAAACAACTGGAAGAATTGCTTGAGAAGAAGTTTGTTCGACCGAGTGTTTCTCTGTGGGGTGCCCCTATGTTGCTAGTAAAGAAGAAAGATGATAGCATGAGGTTGTGTGTTGATTATCGGCAGTTGAATAAGGTGACTATTAAGAATAAGTATCCGCTTCTGAGAATTGACGATTTGATGGATCAGCTGGTAGGCGCTTGTGTGTTCAGTAAGATTGATTTGAGGTCTGGTTATCATCAGATTCGTGTTAAGCATGATGATATCCCGAAGACGGCTTTCAGGACGAGGTATGGTCACTATGAATACACTGAGATGCCATTTGGTGTATCCAATGCACCTGGTGTGTTCATGGAGTACATGAATCGGATTTTTCATGAGTATTTGGAAAAGTTTGTGGTGGTGTTTATCGATGATATCTTGATATATTCTAGATCTGAAGAAGAACATGCTAGCATTTGAGAACTGTGTTGCAAGTATTGAAGGAAAAGAAGTTGTATGCAAAGCTGTCCAAGTGTGAGTTTTGGTTGAAGGAAGTGAGTTTTCTTGGCCATGTGATTTCAAGTGGCGGGATTGCTGTTGATCCCTCTAAAATTGATGTTGTGTTACAGTGGGAGACTCCAAAGTCTGCTACCGAGATACGAAGTTTTCTGGGATTGGCAGGTTATTACCACAAGTTTATCGAAGGCTTTTCTAAGTTGGCATTACCTTTGACTCAGTTGACTCGAAAGGGTCAAGCTTTTGTGTGGGACGTAGCCTGCGAAGAGAGCTTTATGGAATTGAAGAAGAGGTTGACGACCGCTCCAGTGTTGATTTTTCCTAATCCGAGCGAATCTTTTGTGGTGTATTGTGATGCGTTGAAGACGGGTCTTGGTGGAGTATTGATGCAGAATGGATAAGTTGTTGCCTATGCTTCGAGACAAATGCGAGTTCATGAGAGGAATTATCCTACACATGACTTAGAATTGGACGTTGTGGTGTTTGTGTTGAAGATTTGAAGACATTATCTGTTTGGCTCTAAGTTTGAAGTGTTCAGTGATCATAAAAGTCTGAAGTACTTATTTGATCAGAAAGAATTGAATATGAGGCAGAGGAGTTGGTTAGAGCTGTTGAAGGATTTCGATTTTGATTTAAGTTATCATCCGGGAAAAGCAAATGTAGTGGCTGATGCATTGAGCAGGAAGTCATTGCATATGTCGATGCTTATGGTGAAAGAATTGGAATTAATTGAGCAATTCCGAGATTTGAGTTTGGTTTGTGAAGAGACCTCTGACAATGTGAAGTTGGGAATGTTGAAGTTGACTAGTGGTATTCTGGAAGAAATCAGAGGGGGACAACAATCTGACTTAAAGTTGGTCGACCAGTTGACATTGATCGACCAAGGTGTTTACCTTGGAAATTGGTAAACAACTGCTGATCTTCTAAAACAATAAAGTTCTAGTAACTTACAGGATCGATCAGATTGATCCTAGGACATGTGCTATTAGTGTATTTAAAATGTTTCACAAATGCACAAAACAAACCTTTCGACCATGCTGGCAAACAAAAAGGATGTTTTGAAATGTAAATAAAAAGTGATAAAAGGCAGGAAAATGTTTAAGTCGAACAAGAAATTTAAAGAAGACGATGTGAAAGTGAATTCAATGAAAATTGAACTTTAAACGGTAAAGAAAATGCATAAAGTCTTGAATAAACTGCAGAAATGTAAATGCTTGAAGGTAAAGGCTTCTTAATGTAAAAACTGCAAAGTAAAAACTTTATAATGTAGAATGCTTAGAAGTAAAAGACTGAATTAAAGGATTTCAAAGTAAAGGATCTAAGGTAGAAACTTTAAAGTAAATTGCATTGCAATGAAAGATAATGGTGATTACAATCACGTATATTCTCGCCTCACTCTTTTCTCTACACGCTGGATACTTTGAGTGATTACAGAGTTACTTGTACAACACGATTTTTTCACACATTCTAACTCTAGAATTAACCTATTTATAATACTCTAAAATAACCACCATTTAACGGTTTACTCCTAGAACACGCCACTTGGCACTTTGCATGTCTTCAACTTCTGGATATTCGCCACTCGTCCTCTTTTCAAATTCAAATAGTAGAACTTCCCTCCAATAATTAACTGTAACCGCAGCGCATTATCCAGACGAATGGATTCCCTGGACTTAGCAATATTTGAAGTCTCAAGACCTCTTCCTTCGACTCAGGCTTTCACCAAGTGTGGTCGAAGCCTTCTTTCTTTCATTCTTTTATTTTTAAAGAATAACTTCGACTTAGGCATGAATAACTTCTTTAAAGCCCAATTTATTTAAAAACAAGTAGCGTCGAATTTAGGAGCTAACAAATTGTCCCCCAAAAATGTCCTTTCGCCAGTGTTGGTAGGAAGGTCATTTTTTGATAAAACAATTTTCGACGCCTGCTCATTCGACTATGAAAAACATGGTCATAACTGACCAACCCACGATCTAGAAACTATTCAGTTTCTTTCAATCATGCTTATGATGTCATACCATAATGGCAAATCTTCAAACGTCTTTTCCGCCGTATCCTCGAACAGTTTTCATCATCACCTTTCTTGGAACTAGACATTTGCAGCCTGATCATAATTGCCACCACTCAAACAATTTCGCAAAAAACCGACACGCGTCCCACTACCCACTTTGCTCCATTGGTGGATTAACAACCTTTTTAACTTCCAAACGCCTATAAATACCTTTTTTCCATAACTTATTAAACTTTTGCATTCTCAGAATTTCTTGCAACCCTATTGCTTCATCCTTCAAACTCTCTCAAGAAAAACCCAGAACGCATTCTCACTTTTCTTCAACTTCCAACAATGGCGTCTTCACAAACCATTCCCCAAGAAACAAAAGGTCAAAAAGGTAGAGCCACACAGTTCAAGCAATCCCTTCCACCATTTTCAAACATTCCAGGAACTAAGGTGGTGATGAATCAATAGTTCATGCCAGAACCCCTTCTTGCGGAAGCGAGGAGAATTTACGAGTCTCAGGTAATGATTCCTCTCATTGTTTCTGATAAACCTTATCCTTTAGCTGATGTTAAGCCCACCGATGAAAAACTTAGTGAGTTTTTCCCTTCTTACCGTAAATCAAGACCTTTAGGGCAAAAAAGCAACCCTAAGGAAGATGAAGCTTCCCCTGATACACCCACCTTGACTAAGATGGATCTTAGGTATCTTCATGATGGTACTAGATTGGTAAGAGCTGTTAACCAGTTAAAGGATTTTGACCTTTGGATGACCAGGATGGAAAAGGTCAAAGCTGATCATTGGAAAACCATTGGAATTTATGATCTGCTTATGTTGTCGAAGACCAATATTCCTTATTGTTTGCACCTGCTGGCAACATCACTTTACTTTTGGGATAGTACCCACTACACTTTTCATCTTCCTTGTGGGATGGTTACCCCCACACTTTTCGACCTGGCTACCATTGCAGGGCTTCGACCAGATGGCATTTCATATGATCTTGAAACTGATGCAGAGGATACCATAGGGATCTCTGATTCCAAGCTTACATACACCCACTTCATAAACCACCACAAACGTGACACTGAAGAAATAACTGACAAGGAACACATTGCATTCCTCACCGTATGGTTGTCGAGGTATATATTTTGCTCAAAATCCCTACAGGTGGCCAAGAAATATCTCACTCTGGCCAACCAACTTCACAATAACAGAGGAGTTTGCCTTAGTGGGTTGATTTTGGCAAACCTCTACGAGTCTCTCAGCGAAGGGGCAGCTCGACTCAAAGACTTGGAGGCCCAGGGCACTGTACACCTGAATGGCCCCCTCTGGCTGCTTCAATTATGGCTTAATGCAACTTTCGAAGCTAGCCTTCCCAGGAAAGGGAAAGTCGATGAGGACTCTGCTGAAATCAAAGAAAGGAGGGTCGAAGGTACTCGCCTGGTGAAACTCATGCCCAATGATGATGGGGAAACTCTCAAAGGAGCCTTCTCCAGTTACATTATGATGTTTGCTAAGCGGTATGATTTCACACCCAGTATGGCCCCTTTTGCTGAAAGAAAATGTGGACCTGAGTGGTTTACAAGGCCATTCCCTAATTCATCCAAAAAACTCCATACTGAATCTGTTTCAATCTGGGAAGCCTTTTTATTCCTAGATTTATCATTCAGAGGCTGAATCTTGGAAGAGATATGGCAGCCTTGATTGCTTACCAACCAAACCTTGTCTCTCGACAGTTTGGGTTGGCTCAAATTTTCCCCAAGTGTATGTATGAGAAGAAAGGCCATGTAGTCCTTCATACTGCCAGTTTTGATAAAGGAGGTGCTGCAATCCCTTTCGACCGGTGGAACGCTAGAAAAGCAACTCTTTCCCCTGTGCACTTTCAACCCACATTTTTGTGCACTAAACCATTTCACAACTGGTGTTCGAAGTACTACAGTGAACAATTTCTTGATGTTGCTGCCTTCTCTTCATTACTTGACCAGGCTTTTCTTGATGTGCAGGAGAAAACCAAGAAGAGTAAGTTCATTAATGTCAAAGAAATTCAGTCCTTCCAAAAGTACTTTGAAACTGTCTAACGACTAGATGATATTAGTCGAACCGTTCGTGAGGCTGCTGTCACTTTGAAGGAGAAATTTCTACAAAAAATGGATCAGTTGAAAATCCCTTCAAACGTTCCTCTTGAGAAACGTTATGAGGTGGCTTTTGAACTCTTTCCTCCAAAGTTCCCTCGACTGCCTAACGCTGATTTTGGAGTGGCACTTGCCCCCCCATTTCCAGACTGGTTTGTCTGTGGAGAGCACCTAAAACTCCTTCGACAGCAGTCTCAACCAAAAGTCCAACAGGTGGTTGCGACTAAACATACGCTGGACAGTTTCAAAGGACACCTTCATATAGGGGTCGAGGATGTTCGTGTCGAATCCAAAATATATGAAGGTTTGAGGCCCTCGATTTTTGATTTTTAACTAACCACTCAATTATTAATCTTGTAATAATCATCTGTCTTTCAGCTATGGCCAGGAAGACCAGCTCATCAAAGGGTGCTGTAAGAGTCGAAAAGGAAACTGAAGACACAAAGGTATTTTATATCCCTTTCCTAAATCTTTTTGTGTAACCAACTTCTAATATTTGCATCACCTTTTAGACTGCTCAAAAACCTCCAACGCCTTCAAACAAGGGCAAGAAAGGTGCTCAAAAAGTTGTTCCTTCAGATGCTGATGATGAATCCCCTGAGGAGGTAGTGGCTAAAAAGAAAAGGAAGCTTACCAAAGCTTCTGGAGCTACCACCTAATCCTCCTCAAAGGTAGCCAGAATTCTTAAGAAGAAACCTGCTGATAGTGGTGTCAAGAAATAACTCTCCAAGAATGCGTCGAAAACGACTGCTGGTGATCCTGAGAGCGCAAACTCAAGTCCTGATGCCGCAACTGTACAGGTATGCACACTATCTTTACTCAGCATTTGCATTCCTTACTCAGATTTCTTTCAATCTTATTCTCTTTACTTGTGGTTTTCAAGCTGATGTAGGTGGTTCTAACCCACCACAAACTTCATTCAGCTTTGATACAACTATCCTGAATAGCCAAGGTGAGTCAACTTATCACCCTACCTCTGACCTTGGTTCTGGATATAGTTCACTGAGCGAAATTAACCAACCTATCCCTCTTACAGTTCCTCCTTCTGAAGCAGATGAAACAAACAAAAACTTGCCCACCAGGACCAACACTCAACAATCCCAAACAGATGGCTATGAATATGAAGAGGATGATGTTTCTAACCAACAACCTCTCGACCATACAGAGACCATTGCCATGGACGTAGAAGGAAGGCCAATTGAAGAGGAAGAAGAGGAGGTCGAAAATGAAGAAGAACAAGAAGAAGAGAGGGAAAGGACTGAGCAGGATCAGACCCATTCACCTGTGGCTAAAACAGGTCCTATCAACAATCCAACTCCTGGGCCTACAGCCACTTCGACTACTGGAGGATCCCCCACTGGAGACCCACTGGCTGTCCTTAAATGGTCGAATCCTCGAGAGTATGCCAGAATGATACTTGGGAAGAAGTACAGCTCTTCAGGTACTAGCCTTAGTACTTCGACCAGTTCTGGGGGTCTAGCTCCAGATGACTTTTCCAGCCCTATCCTTCAAAATATTAAAGACGAATTCTTCAAGGGAGACATCCACAATGTCTTACTTTCAGATCGAACTGCTCCTCTCTTCCTGAAAGATAGCCTTCAAAAACTGGACCTCTCGACTCTTAGTAAAGATGTGTCTGAATTCCTTGTGGAGTTAACTACTTTAGTAAATCAGATGTCTGAGGACTTCAAACTTCTTCCCAAGATCCAACACACCATTGAAATTACAACTGGATTGGAACATTCAGCTTGGGATGAAGCACACGCATCAGAAGCTAAGGTCGAAAATCTGGAGATTGACCAAAACAAAAGGCAGGCAGAGATAGAGTCGAACCAAAAGGACATTGATACCTGGAAGCAGCAAATTGAAGAACTGCAAAACAAGATTTCTAACGTTGAAAAACACAACCTTGAGCTGAAAGACTTCGACGATACCGAAATGGCCAGAGAGCTAAAGCGCACTATAGACTTCCTTGATAAAGCCCAAACGCTTGAAAAGGAACTTTTAACAGCTAAGTTCAACAAAGCTCTGTGTGAGAAACGCATTAAGACTCACAAGGTCAACTTTCTTGAGTTGAAGTCGAAGCTCCCTTTTTGATTGTCCTATGATTTCTTATTTGTAGTTCTTTTTTGATCATCATGTTTTCTGGCCCTTTTGAGGCCCTATGTAAAGACAATCTCAATGCCCCCTGGCATCTATCTAAATACTTATGTTTGCTATTAACTCTTCGACTTGCAAAATCTTTGATAAAATCATGGCGCATTTTCTCTTAAACTTTGCTAATCTTTCTAATTAAAGTACTCTGCCTCTTTTCTTAGAAATCATGAAAATAACGCAGCTTTTAATAGCTTAGTGTTCCAACGACACAAGTTTCTATTCCATAAAGGAATATTAATAGCGTAACCCTAGGGTATATTCCTTAGAGCAATTTCACGTGTTTCCATTGTTGACTGGCCAATCCTTACAAGGCTTTGCCTCTATAAAATCCTCTTCACATGAGCCATATTTTGCACCCACTAAAGCAAGCATGAGTACTTCCTCAAAGAAGGCAGTGACCAAGAAGGTGGCTGAGGAGACAAAGAAAGTTGAGGCAACAACTACTGCCTACAATGATACTTTAACTGGAGCAACCTCTCGCGCCAAGAAGCGAGAAACTAAGATGAAGGTCCCCAAGAAAGGACATTCCAAAGCACAAAACTCTGATGATGAAGCTGACGAAGATTATGTCACCTTCCTCAACTCTATTAATTGGAGAGACTATGAATAATCTTTCTCCTAGGTTTCATGTTGTTGTACTTGTTTCCTTTCCTTTGTATGCCATTTTGGCCTCACATGGCCTATTTTGGCTTTTATAATCTGAATAAAACTTATGTCTTAATATGAATCTCTTGCAAAATAGGCTTATATTTTTTTCAAATATTTCCCATTTACCCTTAAGACTCTTAGATCACCCTCAATCTCCTGAACCTCGTAAGCATTATTACTGAATACCTCAATAATTTGAAAAGGACCTTCCCACTTAGGAGACAACTTCCCTAAAGATCTGGTCTTTCGATCCATAGGCAAGATCACTTTCCACACCAGTTCCCCAGCTGAAAAGGTTTTACTCTTGACCTTTTTGTTATAAGACTTCTCCACCCTTTCCTTTTGCCTTTTCAGCAACTCCAACGCATGGAGCCTTTCTTTGTCTAAATCCACTAACTCATCAAGCATCATATTCCAATAAGACTCAGATGGGATCTCATGATGCCTTTGGATCCTCATGGACTGAAGATGAATTTCTACAGGCAAAACCGCATCATGACCGAATGTCAATCGAAATGGGGTAGTATTAGTTGCCTCTTTGGGGGACGTTCGACATGCCCAAAGTATTTGGTCCAATGTCTTATGACAATTTCTTGGCCTTTTTCCCACATGCTTTTTTATCAACCCAATAACTACTTTATTTGCCTCTTTGACTTGGCCATTAGCTTGAGCATAATAAGGTGTGGATGTTAAAAGCTTGAATCCCATTTCTTTAGAAAACTCTTGCATTTTTCGACCAGTGAAGACTGATCCTTGGTCTGTTGTAATTGTCTCTGGGATTCCAAACCTATAGATGATGTGTTTCTGGATAAATTCAATCACATCTTCTTGATCAACATTTGGTAAAGGGATAGCTTCGACCCATTTGGTAAAATAATCAATACCCACCAAAATGTACTTATGATTTTTAGATGATGCTGCTCGAATTTCTCCAACCAAATACAAAGCCCATCCTCTAAAACGCCAAGGTTTCACTATAGAGTGTAATTTCACTTGCAAGAACATGTTGAATGCCAGCGTGGACTTGACATTCCTGACAACCCTTAGCAAATTCAATACAATCTTTTAACATGGTAGGCCAATACATGCCTTGTCGAAACAACAACCATTTCATTTTATGGCCTACCTGATGTGCCCCACATGCCCCACTATGGACAGTTGAAAGGGCCAAGTATGCTTCTGCCTCACTAAGGCACTTAAGCAATACTCCCTCGGGCGCCTTTTTGAATAATTCATTACCCAACAAGACATAACTCAAAGCTTGATACTTGATTTTTCTTTCTGTCGAAGATATTGGATCTTTTAAGTAATCTACTATAGGTTTTCTCCAATCCTTGTCAGTTATACTATCAACTGCCAGAATTGCGAAATTGTCTTCATCAGCGTATCCAAGCTTAGTTTCTTCCAAGTCTGATGGGGCTAATCCTACTGACACCACCTCCCCTCTGACTTCGATTGCATCTTGAAGTTTGTCTTTCGAAATTTTATACCCTGATGCAATCTAAGCCAAGTCATTAGCGACCTGGTTTTCCAGTCTAGGGATGTGTCAAAAACTAACTGCGTCGAACTTTTTCAACTGTCGATTCACAACTACAAAGTACATAATCAAGTTTTCTTTTATGCATTTGTACTCCTTGGTAACTTGTTTTATGACCAGCTCCGAATCTCCCATTATTTCGACATGAGTTGCCCCCAATTCCAACAATACTTCAAGTCCAGCAATTAAAGCTTCATATTCAGCTTCGTTGTTAGAACAACGACCTTCAATTTTATACTTAAGTGTTGTTGGAATTTTATTAGGAGAAATAACAAGCACTCATATGCCTGTCCCATCTTTGTGGCTTGACCCGTCGAAGTATAACTTCCAAGGTTCCACTTCAAGATAGTTCAGAAGGGTCTCATGTGTAGAATGGTCAACTATAAAGTCTGCCACTACTTGTCCTTTAATAGCTTTTAAAGGCTTATAAGTTAAAGAATATTCAGTTAATGCTAATGCCCATTTTCTAATTCGACTATACAAAATAGGTTTGGACAACATATGTTTAATAACGTCATAATGAGAAGAAACATAAACATCAACTGGTTTTATATAATGCTTCAATTTTGTACAAGAGTAATACAAACATAAACATAATTTTTCAATCATGCTATATCTAGTTTCTGCATCATTTAAAACTCTACTAAGGTAATAGACGGTCCTTTCGACACCATCATCATCCTCTTGAGCTAACATGCTCCCTAAAGTCCTATCTGACGCAGCTATGCACAATCTCATACACTTATTGCCACAAGGTGGTGAGAGAATCGGGGGGTGACTCAGGTACTCTTTGATTTTGTCGAAGGCTTCCTGTTGCGCTTGCCCCTAGTCGAACCCATCCTTGCTAGCTCGAAGCAATGGCAAAAAGGCTTGCGTTTTCCCACTCAAGTTGGATATAAACCTCCTCAAGAAATTTATTTTGCCCAAGAGAGACTGCAATTCCTTCTTTGTTGATGGCGCTTTTGCTTCCATAATGGCTTTGGTTTTATTCTGGTTAATTTTGATCCCCTTCTTGTGGACCACAAAGCCTAAGAAATCCCCTGCCTGCACACAAAAAGCACATTTGAGAGGATTCATTTTAAGACCATGTTTTCTCATCCTTTCAAAGGAATGTCGAAGATGGCTCAAATGATCTTTTCCTGAAAAAGACTTAACAACAATATCATCAATATAGATTTGCATAAAAGTCTCAATAAAATCATGAAAGATCGAATTCATTGCTCGCTGGTAAGTTGCCCCAGCATTTTTTAGACCAAAAGGCATTACTACCCATTCATAAGTGCCTAATGCCCCTGGACATCGAAAAGTAGTTTTTGGGACATCTTCCTCAACAATGAATATTTGGTTATAACCAGAATAACCATCCAACATACTCAAGTATTTATGTCCTGCAGCAGAATCAATCAACATTTCTGCCACAGGCATCGAATATTTGTCTTTAGGGGTTGCAGAATTTAGATCTCTAAAATCTATACAGACCCATAAAGAACCATTCTTTTTAATGACTGGTACAATATTAGCTAGCCGTTCGACATACCTAGCTGTACATATGAACTTGCATCTAAGTAACCTTTCAATTTCCTCTTTGATCTTTGAAAGGATTGTTGGGGCAAACCGTCTTGGATTTTGCTTGACTGGTTTTTTCCCAGGTATGATTGGCAACTTATGTTCAACAAGCTCTCTCCTCAAACCAGGCATTTCGTCATAGTCCCAAGCGAAGCAATCCTTGAATTCCTTCAATAGTTGGACCATTTTGACTTTGAGTTATGGGTCGAGATTAACACTAACATAAGTAGGCCTTTTTACTTTCCCTTCACCTAAGTCAATTTCTTCCAAAGGGTCTTGCGCCAGCATTTTAATGTTGTCTGACAATGGATCCTTTTCGAAACCCAAAGGCTCATTATCATAAATAGCATCAAGCCTTTGATTTTGGTCTTCGATTTGAGACCCATCGGGTGGTTCAGGCTCAAAGTCCTTACCAGGGCCTACTTCACAAATTTGAGTTGTGGCTTCGACAACTATGTGGTTGTGTGCAGCCTCCAAGGCCGCTTGTAACTTAGATTCGGCCACATAGGCCGAAATTCTTTGTAGTGCATCGAATTCAGTCATTGTTACTGAATTCACTTCCCCAGCCTGTGGGGTCTACAGGCTCCCCACAGTATGGGACATTGCCTTCTTCCCTTATGACCTCTCTGTCCCATCGAAATCCCTCCACTGGGTGCAAGTATAATGAGCAGAATGCATGGTCATCTGGGGTGAAATCAAATTCTGCTGGAGTACAAGGCGCAATATGCGCCAAGTTTTTGTCAAACTCGACACCATCAACATGATTAACAGGTACCTTAAAGTACCCTTGATCACCTTCAATGTTTTCTACTATGCCATCAGGCCTTCAGATTGTGATCCGCTGGTGCATTGACGAAGGTACTGCTCCAACACCATGGATCCATTCCCTCCCCAGCAAAAGGTTATAGTTAGCTTTGCTTTCGACTACCATAAACAAGGTAGGCCTTGTCACCGTTCCCACAGTTAAATCAACCTGCAGAACGCCAAGAGTGGTCCCAATTTTCCCTTCATAGTTAGAAAGGACCATGTTGTGGGGCTTAAGATCAGAGTCAAATTTACCGATCTTGCTTAGTAGGAAATGTGGCATTAAATTGACTGTAGCCCCACAATCCACCAAAATTTTATTCACAGCCACGTTCTCTACTTTCCCTGTAATGTACAGAGGTTTCAAGTGCCCTTTCATGGCCTCAGTTGGTCATTCAAAGAAAGCATTCTGTTCTTCGACACAGCCATTGTTCATCACATAGTAGCACACAGGTTGATGTGCTGCTATTTCAGCCTCATCGTTGGCATCCAAGTTTTCCACTTCAGTTATCCTATCATATTCTCTTGGCATTACTGAGACTACATTGACAATGATGTTTAAAGAGACATCAAAGTCGGAATCAAAGTTGTGAGTCGAATCTTCGTCCTCAGCTGCTTCGACTGCGAACCTCTCAGCTTCTTCCTTCTTGGAAGTAAATAACCTACGCCCCACAGGCATCTTATTTGTTATTTTTGTCCCAACACCTTTACCGCTAGCAGGCAGAACGTTGGTACTAGTTTCAGTTATGTCTTTGACCTGAGCTTCTCTCAAAGCCTTCCTTCGTCTATGTTCCCTTCTCCACTGGGACCTGGACATAGGATTTTTTCCTTTGTAATTCTCAGAGATATAGGCAGCTTTATTGGAGGACTTGAATTCTTTCCGGTACTCCATTGAAGAACCTCTAGCCACGTCAAAATTCTTCCATCTCTGTTTCCCTTTCCCTGCTGCTTCAGCTGGTTTGACTCACTTTTCAGTTGGTACCTCACTGCTAGGCTTGAAATTAGCCTGCTTAGCCCTTGGCATCTGTGGCCTTTGGCCATATTGTTTTTGAGTAGCTTTCCTTGGGTCGAAACGACCTGGCCTTTGAGCAGCTCTTTTCTCACGTCCAGATTTGGCTTCTTTCCCCACTTGGAGGCTATCAGCAGCTTCTTTGTCGAAGATAGCACTGCATCGAGGGCACAACATGACTTCAGAGTTCTTCCCCTGGCATCTGTGGAGAAAATCAACAATGGTTTCATCTTCTCTAGGGTAAGCCAACTTGTTGCAGTCTTCTTGACGGACCTGTTCATCAATATCCATGGCCTGTCCGTTAGTAACTTCGACCATGTTTATGTTAATTTCATCTTTTAAACGTATTTTGGAGAAGTGGACATCAAGGCATTCAGCAGCCTCATCCATCTGTCTGAAATGGTCAGCAGTCTCTTTTGTCACCATCTGCAATTTTGATGCTTCAGCTTCATCATGGATCTCGATTGTAGCCTCAGAGTCAAACCTTTGAACTTCAGAAGATGTCCTAAAGTAGTGTTAAGCAGCCATACATATCAAATGCTCAAGCTGGCAGCCATCCATTTTCTCGACTTCTCTAATGAACACAACATCATTGGTAAGGTCCTCAGTAACCTCAACCACTGTGGCATTTCTGCCAAGAGCTTCGTTGGTGCTAACACTATCTGAGCTACTGTCAGATTCCTCAACTAGTTCGACCATGTTAACCTCATTGGGTTCTGTGTAATTTGCTTCAGCTACTTGGAGAGGGTCAACATCAATTCTCATCTGGGTCTTAGTCTTCTCCCCAAATTTGAGTCTACCTTCCTGTATAGCATTCTGCACCAGATCCCTGAAAAGAAAACATTGAGAAGTTTTATGACCCAAATAATTATGGTATTTACAAAAGCCTCTCTTTTTTCTTTGCTCTAAAGGTGGTATTTTAGCACCAGGAGGCACTAGTATTTGACCATCCTTAACTAACAAATCAAAAATTTCGTCACATTTTGTGATGTCGAAAGTGTATGTTTTCTTTGGGAACCTATCGTTCTTTTCGGTTTCGACAGGGTTTTTCCCATTTGAAGGGATTAATAATTTACAAGAATAAGGAGGACCTTGCTTAAGTTCAGCAAGATCTATTTCACTTTCGTCGAACCTAACAGGCTCGTCATACAACTCTTCGATGCCCTCCTGGTATTCGACGTAAGCTACCTTCTTGTTTTTGTTCACCTTAGCTTTCTCATCCTTGAGATGCTCTAGCTGTCGAACTCTGTCAGCTAACTGGGCCATATCCCTTAGATACTGGGTGTCCAGTTTTTTCTTAATAGAGTAATCAAGGCCACCAGCGGCCATTTCGACAAGTTCATGCTCAGGCACTTGTGTAAAGCACCTTGCCTTGAGTAGTCGAAACCTATTCAAATACTCATCTATTGGCTCATTGAACTTTCGTTTCACACTAGCCAATTCTTTCAAACTAATTTTAGTCTGCCCCATGTAAAATTGCTCATGGAACAGAAGTTCTAACTGGGTCCAATTACAAATCGAACCAAATGGTAACGTAGTGAACCACGTGAATGCATTTTTAGTGAGGGAACTAGGGAAATACTTCACCCTCAGACTCTCATCATTTGCAATCTCACCAGCTTCGATCAGGTAGCGCGCCACATGTTCGACGGTAGATTCTGTAGTATCTCCTGAAAACTTAGTAAACTTTGGTACTTTTGTCCTGGGGGGCAATTCAGCTTGGAGTATATAGTCTACTATAGGCGAGGTGAAGTTTGGCCTAGAAAAACCCATATTCAGGCCATTTCGAGCCATTATTCTCTCGACCATGGCTGCCAAATTGTTCTCCGCTGCTACATTATTGCGTCGAACCTGATTCACCACATGATCAGCGTTTTGATTTCTGTTTACTAGCATCATCCTTGGTTCCTCCTCTTCAAGTATAGGTATTTGATTCCTAGGAGGCTCCTCCCTAGGTGGTTCAACCAACTCTGGATTCACCGGATTCACTTGTTGTGCGTTTTCCCTCATCTCGACTCCTTGATTTTGGTGTTGAACAGGAGCGGGCTTTCCCATGAATTCTGCTATACGCGCCATCTGGGCTGTCATCATTTGATTGGTTTGAGTAGTATTCTGGATCAATGGCTGGAAAATCTCTCTCATTGTCTGAGACAAAGTATGTACCATTTGCATGTTGCTCTCATCCATCTGTTGCCTCAAATATGCGGCAGATTTATTTGTTAAGTTGGGTCCTTGAGCAGAATATCCCAAACCTATGTACTGGCTGTTTCGACCCATGTTAATTCCAGAACCTGACTCCTGTAAAGGGGAATATATCACATTCTCTGAAAATATTGGGGGTGCAGTACGCAAATTCTGCATCATTGCCGTTGGCATGCCATAGATTGGGTTCCTAGGCAAAGGCTGTGAAAATCCTGGGGGAGGAAATTGCCTCTACGTCGAAACTCCTCCTGGTGGAGTCTGAGGATTTGTCACTGATGGGCCAATGTACTCCAAGACTGGCTGAGTATAAGGTCTCACATATGTCGCCCTTGGTCCTGCTGTCGAAGGAGCTGGCTCTGTCACCATGGTTAACACTGTTAACCCTCCTGTCGAAGGAACTGGAGTTGGCGCCACAATACTTCTTGGTAATTCTTGAGGATTGATGCTGCTGTTCTGAATGCTTGAACTACTTGGTTGAGGATTAGTCCCAGCAGAACTGGGATTTGAATTCCCTTGGCCAGATGCCATTTTCCTCGTGTTTCTTCTCTTTGGTCTATATTTGTTTGAATTGGCTACCTTTCCACTTCTCAAGTGCATACAATGAAGTTTGCCACAATCTCGACCAATGAAACAAAAAAAAAATTCAAAAAGGCAGTTATAAAACTTCCTTTTGACAGTTATTTAAAAGTTATAAACTTCCAAATACACGTTTAGCATTGTCCCACTGGGCGTGCCAATTTGTTTACCTTGGAAATTGGTAAACCACCGCTGATCTTCTAAAACAATAAAGTTCTAGTAACTTACAGGATCGATCAGATTGATCCTAGGACATGTGCTATTAGTGTATTTAAAATGTTTCACAAATGCACAAAACAAAACTTTCGACCATGCTGGCAAACAAAAAGGATGTTTTGAAATGTAAATAAAAAGTGATAAAAGGCAGGAAAATGTTTAAGTCGAACAAGAAATTTAAAAAAGACGATGTGAAAGCGAATTCAATGAAAACTGAAGTTTAAACGGTAAAGAAAATGCATAAAGTCTTGAATAAACTGCAGAAACGTAAATGCTTGAAGGTAAAGGCTTCTTAATGTAAAAAATGCAAAGTAAAAACTTTATAATGTAGAATGCTTAAAAGTAAAAGACTGAATTAAAGGATTTCAAAGTAAAGGATCTAAGGTAGAAACTTCAAAGTAAATTGCACTGCAATGAAAGATAATGGGGATTACAATCACGTACATTCTCGCCTCACTCTTTTCTCTACACGCTGGATACTTTGAGTGATTACAGAGTTACTTGTACAACACAATTTTTTCACACATTCTAACTCTAGAACTAACCTATTTATAATACTCTAAAATAACCACCATTTAACGGTTTACACCTAGAACACGCCACTTGGCACTTTGCATGTCTTCAACTTCTGGATATTCGCCACTTGTCCACTTTTCAAATTCAAATAGTAGAACTTCCCTCCAATAATTAACTATAATCGCAGCGCATTATCCAGTCGAATGGATTCCCTGGACTTAGCAATATTTGAAGTCTCAAGACCTCTTCCTTCGACTCAGGCTTTCACCAAGTGTGGTCGAAGCCTTCTTTCTTTCATTATATTATTTTTAAAGAATAACTTCGACTTGGGCAAGAATAACTTCTTTAAAGCCCAATTTATTTAAAAACAAGTAGCGTCGAGTTTAGGAGCTAACACAAGGTAACGGAGGTGAATTTCGGATTGGCGAGAATGGTGTGATGTGGTTTAGAGACAGGGTGTGTGTCCCAGACGTTCCGGAAATTAAGAAGAGAATTCTTGAAGAAGGACACTGAAGTAGGTTGACTATTCATCCAGGTGCTACGAAGATGTACCAGGATTTGAAAATTTTATTTTGGTGGCCAGGGATGAAGAAGGATATTGCGGAGTTTGTTTATGCGTGTTTGACTTGCCATAAGTCAAAAATTGAGCATCAGAAGCCTTTAGGCATGATGCAACCATTGAGTATCCCAGAATGGAAGTGGGATAGCATTTTCATGGATTTTGTGTCGGGATTTCCGAGGACGGCAAAGGGAAATCATTCAATTTGGGTGATCGCGGACAGATTGACTAAATCGGCTCATTTCTTGACGATGAAGATTAATCATTCTATACAGAAGTTAGTTGAGATGTACATTGAGGAGATTGTGAAGTTACATGGGATACCTTCGATTATTGTGTCGGATAGAGATCCGAGATTTACATCGAGGTTCTGGAAGAGTTTGCAAGATGCTTTGGGTACAAAGTTGAGGATGAGTTCTGCCTATCATCCGCAGACGGACGATCAGACAGAAAGGACTATCCAATCCTTAGAGGATTTGCTGAGGGCTTGTGTGTTGGATCACAGAGGATCTTGGGATAACCATTTACCGTTGATTGAGTTCACGTACAATAATAGTTTTCATGCTAGTATTGGAATGGCGCCCTATGAAGCTCTGTATGGGAGAAGGTGTAGGACTCCTTTGTGTTGGTATGAGTCGGGCGAGAGTGTTGTACTCGGACCTGAGATTGTGCAAGAGACAACTGAGAAGATTAAGATGATCCAAGAAAGGATGAGAGTGTCGCAGAGTCGCCAGAAGAGCTACCATGATAAGAGAAGGAAGACACTTGAATTCCAAGAGGGAGATCACGTGTTCTTGAGAGTTACGCTAGTGACTGGTGTGGGACGAGCTTTGAAGTCTAGGAAGCTCACTCCACGTTTTGTTGGTCCATATCAAATCTTGCAGAGGATAGGAGAGGTAGCCTATCGAATTGCTTTACCGTCGTCACTTGCGAATTTGCATGACGTGTTCCATGTGTCTCAGTTGAGGAAGTACATTCCGGATCCATCGCATATGATTCAGATGGATGATGTACAAGTGAGGGATAACCTGATAGTGGAAGCATTATCTGTGCGGATTGATGGTCGAGAGATGAAGCAACTGCGGGGTAAAGACGTAGCTTTGGTGAAGGTGTTGTGGGGTGGACCAGCTGGCGAAAGTTGGACTTGGGAACGTGAAGATCAGATGAGGGAGTCGTATCTGACTCTATTTCCTTGAGATAATTTTCGAGGGCGAAAATTCCTTAAGTGGGGGAGAGTTGTAACACCCCAAATTTGTAAGAATATTTATTTAATTTATTTAAATATAATATTAGTTAATTTTGGTGGTTTTGTGTTGACGTCGGTATTTTGTGGAGTTTTGGTTATTTATTTAAATAATAGTATATAATATAGAATATATTGTATTATTATCTATTTAAATAATATTAGAAGGATTAAGGGTAAATTGGACTTTTAAGGAGGAGTTAGTGAGGGTAATATTAGGAAAGCCCATTTTAGAAGCCCAAGGGTTAGGTTTAACAAAAAGGAGAATTTGAGAGGAATAGGATTCATTTTTGTTAGACCGTGAAAAGAAGGGAAAAGGCCAGAGCTCTGAGGAAAGGGGGAAAAGCTTAGGATTCGAGAAGGTTTCCAAGAACTAAAGAGAGAAAGGCTTGAAATCGACAATCTAAGGTATGGAGAGTATTACCTTTCATTGTTTTCAATATAGGGATTCGATGTATTTAAAGTGGATTTTGAGGTTTATGTGATTTTTGTGGGTTTATGAGTAAACTGAGGAAATTATAATGTATTAGTGGGTTGATGACGAGTGTGAAGAGGTTGTGAGGGTCATGGTGATATTGGGGTATTTTGAGGGTCCATGTGATTTTGAGGTTTAGGATAGTGTAATGAATTGACCTGATAGTCGTAGGTTTTTGTGCCTTTGTCGCCGTAATGCCTTAGGAATGTTTTGGGGATGTTTTTGGGGTAAATGAGGCTGAATTCGTAAGGGTGGGATTATGATTTTCTAAGGGATATTATGATGAATAGTGGGTAATTGGTGTCAATTATGAATGATTCGAGGAAGGGTAGCTTTAGGGCTCAAATTGTTGTTAATTGTTGTTGATTATAATGAGTTCATGATGTAGGTATGATGTTAGGGTCTCTAAAAAGGTGTTGTAGGCCGTTATAATTGTTACATAATGGTAGTATTTCGAATTCTGGGATTGGGACTTTTTACGGAATCGAATTCGGAGGTCCGGAGGGCCTCCAATCTGCAAAAATCGCAGTTTTATGGTTTGTTGTCTGGGAGAGTTCGTATAGCGAGCAGTAGCGAGCCCGCAACGAGCATGACAGTGCTGTTAGTTGCTGTTATGGACAGAATTGTACCAAACTTCAAAAATTCATAAATTTTAATCCTTATGTCCGTTTTAGCCGCCGTTTGAATCGTTGGAAAGCTGGTTTCACGTACTTTTTGTTAAAATTAATTCCAGTACCTGCATTCTAACCATTTGACACGTTAATTAGGTTTTCGTGTATGCGTGAGGTGTTGTGCGTTAGAATGATGAATTTGGTTGTGTGTACACGTGCTGTGATTATGAGATGATGATACATGACTATTTTGATGTGAATTACCATGAGTATATTGATGATTTTATGATGATGATACATGATTATTTTGATGAATTTCTATGAGTATATTGATGATTATGAGATGATGATACATGATGTTTTGATGATTTAATTGATGACATGATTATCATGAAATTTTGATGAATGATGTTGCACGTGAAGATTCTGTTGATGATGATGATTATGACGTTGTGCATCATGCATTCATAGCATTTAGACTTCGGTCTATTGACGATTATAGGACTTTGGTCCAGTGAGTTAGGCTTCAGTCTATTGTGGCTTCTATCCCATTGTGTGGATGTGAGGTATTTTGATGTGCTCCGGTTCTTGTGTAGAATCGATCCTATTGACGGGGATCTTTGGAGGGTGATGGCCCGGTGTCCTTCGACTTTGACGAATTGGTACCACATGCATGAGTCTTGTTGTGCATTGCATTTATGTGGCATCTTGGTGTGATTTATGATGTTGTGACTCTCGATGTTTTGATGACCCTGATGATGTTGTATATGATAATGACGTCATTTTATGCATATCATGTTTTTATATTGACTATAATGAATTGTGATTACTCACCCTGTCTGTTTGAATGTTGCCTCCACGTGGGTAACGTGCATGTGATCAGGCTTAGCTGTGGACGCCTTTGAGGACTTTTTTTTTGGAGTTTAGTGCATTTGGTCGACGTAGAGGGTTTTGCTCTGATAGTGTAACATCGGGTTGGGTCGTTGAGTCGAACCATGTCATGTTGACATTTTGTTGTTATTTGATTACTATGGTTTTATTTTAAAACCCTTTTGCTTTTGTATTATTGTGGTTATGGTGGTTCCGCTGCTAATTTTGATGGCTTTTGAATATTTTGAGGAAAACCCGTGTTTACAGGTGATTTTTACTCTGATAATTTGTGTATTTTGCCGTGTATATTTGTGGGGTAGAAAAGGGTGTTACATGTTCGAACTACATGTCCAAAATCGAGTCACTTGTAAAGTGAGTTTAATTTTTCTTCAATTGAATAGGTTCATTTTGGCCAATTCTCACTTTGTCTACAATCTTTGATAGACTTTGACTCATGATCCTCATTATTATTTATCATCTTTAACGCTATATTATACACAAAGTCATTGTCAATATTGACTTTATTTTGGTTCCATCATATTCCATTCATGACATTATTTATCGAGATCTCTTAATTTTCATAAATTTTAGGTACCTGGTTAGTTCTTCCGGAACTCAAAATTAAATTATTTCAAAGTGCTCTTAGAGTTTTCATATCCTCATTTGGGTCATTTTTAACTTTAGTTTCTTTTCTTGGTAGAGGACTTTTAACATCGGAATCGACTTTTCTACCACACTTCAGGCGCGATTATAACTCATTTGCAATATTAGATTGTCCAATAGGCAAATCAACTTTGAGTGGAGTATTAGCAGCTGATAATAAATTCTTTTTTTTCATAAACTTTGCAAATGAATTGTGTTTTGAACTTCGAGGATCAAAATTATATTATAATATTTTATTTCAAATTGTTAATTTGAACTTCTAGTTCACACTTTCAGCTGCTTATTCTCTCCCCATAATATTGAGAAAATTATGTTATCAATTGATAATCAGCCTACTGGATATCAAACAAGTATTCACTTATTGAATCAAGATATATCCTCAAGTACGAGATTCATATAAAATATTTTTTCTCAAAATTCTTTCAAAACTCATATTAGCGTACTATATTGGAGCAATTGAATAATTACAACACATCCAAAAGTTTGCTTCGATGAGATATAAGAGGTTATTAATCTAAAATAATTTGTAAGTTAAGGGGAGAATTATCATGTACTAACTTGTTGGCTTAATGCGAATAAATATCTTAATACCATACTTTGTGTGTTTCAAATATCTAATTTAGAATTGATGATCTCACAAGTATTAACTATATACCTAACTTTATACGTCTAAAGAATGGATCTTCAAGTCCATTTTTTTATGAGCATGTCCTTCAAGATGTTCAATATTAATTTTAGTAATATATGTGATACTTATCAAGGAATTTCTGAAAAATCCAGAAAACGAGATCTTCGTTTAATTAGTTGAGAAAATAATTTCACAAACTTCTGGCTGTGAATATACATATGCATGATCTTTTAGTCGATGCAACAATTAATATCATAAAAACTCAAATTCTCAAATTTTCCTTTAGGAACACACAAATTTTATTGGATTAAAGAAACTTCTGGTTCTTCAAAACTAGTTCTCACATCATAATACATCTGAGATGACCCAACCGATTTTGCCAACAACACACTTAAGTGTGATTTGTAAACATCTGGTTTATCATAATACATATGATTTTATTCTTCTAATTTGTTTCAATCTCTAGTAAATATAAAATAATTTGTATAAAATATATATTTTTCAATTTTAATAAATTTACAATTATTAATATTATTCATGCAATCCTTCTGTGATTGTCAATTTTTCTAAGATCCATGAAAATCGTCGTTGATACTTTTCTGATCAATGGAGACAGAATAATTATTTTCTTATCAATCATCAAGGGATAACTCTTCTTTGATGAATGAATAAAAGTAATTCATTCTTTGAACAATCCTCTAGGGATCCTTTATAATATATATAATTTTTTTCCAAGAGGTAGATCATAGATCTTCAAACAATGATAAAGATAAACAGTTTTTGTGCAATCCTCCGAGGATGCATTATAAGTTCTTCAAGAACTATATAAATTATTATTTTTCTATCATTCATGGATCTTGATTAGTTCTTCAGGAACTATATAATAAATTATTATTTTCCTATCCTTTAGGGATGTTTGATAAGTTCTTCAGGAACTATATAATAAATTATCATGTTGCTCTCCTTCAAGGATGCTTGATAAGTTCTTCAGGAACTATATAATAAATTATTATTTTTCTATCCTTCAAGGATATTTGTTAAGTTCTTCAGGAACTATATAACAAACACATTATTTTATAGTATTTCAGAGATATTTTAACATTATTCATCCAATTCTTCTGGGATGCATGAAAAGCATCGTTGATTTTTTTTCTTCTAATCAATATATCAATACATAATAGGCAGGACTAGAAATATGTATTACGAAACAAAATAATATTAATGTTACCTTCTAAATCTTGGAGCTTTATATAGTTAGACCTTCATTATCAATTTATTTGTATCACTTCTTAGACAATTAGTTAACATTCATATCGTAGAGTTTCGTGTTGATAACATGTTATAAAACTAAATAAAACAATATAGAGTTCAAAGAGAGGAAGAGAAGAGAGAAAATAATATTATATTATCTTCTTTAAATGTACACTTTATATTGCAACATGGATCTTATTTATAGGACCTAAGAGAGATGGAAAGTCACAACTATTAATAGGGAATAAGAAGATGAAAAGAAGAATAAGAATGGACATCCACTTTTATCTTTATTCATAACAATTTTAAAACTTTTTATATTTAGAGTTGTATGAGGTGACATCAACTTTTGTTTTTATTTTAAAAATGGGTTTCAAAATTAAAGTTTTAGAGAAAAAAAATTAGAGAAATTTTAATTTAAAAACTTTTTATATTTTGAGTTGTATGGGTGACATCAATTTTTTGTTTTTGATTTTAAAAATCAATTTCAAAGTTAAAGTTTATTTTGCAAAAATTGAGATTGACTTGGTTATTTTCTAAACAATTTTTTACTAAAACTTAAAATAAATAGGTTTTAAAATTTTGTCTTTATTTTCAAGTTAAAAAATTACTATTAATAATGGTTCATGAGAGTGGTGATGAACACTTTTAAATTCACGGTTTGTTTTATTTGGATCACGATATATTGGACAATTTGGTGGACTATGAATTAGATTATTTTCAACGACATAATTAGTAAATAAGTAGATATTCCAATGAGGGTCATTCAAACTCTTTGGTCTTGGTTGGAGTTTAGGTCAAAAAATAAGGCTAAGTGTAACTTTTATAATTGGTTCAAGTCTCCTTTTGATTATTTGAATTTGGAGTACTTTTGAATTCTTGTTGGTGTGTGTAACACCCACATATAATATATGTCTAGAACAATTCATATTATACATGTTTGTAATTTTTGTACTAAAATATACACAAGTTCCTAGTGACACATTATACATATTACATGCCCCAAAATCCTAAAATACTAAAGATAGCATAAATATATACAAGATGTCCAAAACAACTAAGAACTAGATCATAACAATGATCTAAAAATGGAGTCTTCACAGCGGAAACAATGTCATCCCAAAACAGCTAAGACAAGTAAGAATATCAAACAACTTTATCCTTACCCTTCTCGGAACCAGAACCACCTGAAATATAATCAACAACAAAGGGTGAGATAATAATCCTAGTGGGTTCCCTATCTTATGGATTCTCTCGGCTTTACAAGGTTCTAACCAATTCTAACTCAAGTCAAAAGGGAATGGATAAGACTTCAGCTCACAACTACACACTATATGGAAACACGTCGCTTGAGTTCAACAACTCAAACTATCACTAATCATAAATCTGACCAATGAATCCCTTTTTCTCGTCTTCTCCTACGTCTAAGGGTTCGACGCGGGTCATGGATCCTTGCAAACCTTGACATACGAAATGGATTCGGATCCAAGGGACACATACACCATTGAATCATCACTTCTCATGGGTTGTACCCCATCACAAGTCTCTTTACCCGTAGGCTCCATCCGTATAATGGAGATCAAACTTGTTAAGGTACTAGTGCATACATTCTAGAGGAGTTCTCTAAATAAGGCTCCACTCGTGGAATGGCACAACTCAAGAGATTGGTTCCGACTAAGTGATCTCACACTCAAGCATGATTGAATTCGACAATCACAAGGCCACATACGCCTTATTCTCAAAGTAACACAAAACCAACTCATGTTTCATATAGTGTCTCAACTTTCCACTAGACAACTACTTGTGAAGGATGTACACCTAGGCATCAAGTGCACAAGCGTTATCATCTAAATTATCTATCAACTCCTAGTTACATCCCTAGGTCTTAATTATTTTTTATCATATAATCATAATTTTAATCAATCCACCATCCACAAATACACATGCAGATTACTCATCATAATCAATGTAAACGATATATAGTAACCATACACATGCATGTGAAACAACCAAGCAAGCATCAAAACAAAATGTCGAAAACTCTGCCATGTTCGCAGTGTGAAGGCCAGGCCAGGCCCTTCGCTTTGAGTTTGCTGTGCGAACTCTGAGCGAGGCTGAAAAAATTATGGCAGTAGCAAAATCCCTCACTGCTTGTTGTGCGAACCCTAGGCGAATGTTCGCCTTCACCTTGCACCGCGAGCATAACAAACTGTCATGTTCGCATGCAGTTCGCTAGAGCTCATCGTACGAACCCTGTGATTCAGAACTTCTCACCTGCATAACTATTCAATCTAAAGGGGGTTTTAAACGCCACTCCGTATAGGGTTCATATATGTCAAAACAAATACAAACACAACATTAGACTAGCATCAAAAACATGATTTACCATATATTCTCAAGATTCACTTAATATTTGGATTTACACACAAAAACCTAATATTTACCATTCTCTCCAAAATCCTAACTTTAGGTTTTTATCTAGAACCCACCTCTAGATGATGAAGAAGAAGTTGTTGATGATGAAGATGAGATGATTTGATGAATAATGATGAAGTTTCCTCTTCTTCTAGGGTTTCTTCTTCTTCTCCCTTGTTTCTCTTCTTTCTCCTATTCTCTCCACACTTTTTCCCTTTCTCTTACTATGTTTCTTTCTTTCCTTTCTTTTTTCTTTATATCATTTTTCCCACAAAATAGCCCAAAAGCCATAAAGAGGTGACATGAGAAGTTAGTAAGACTAACTTGGTTTAATATCCAAAATTAAGGGTATTCGAAATGTCTTTAAAGTACCAATTAATAAAACCTCGGAGTTAGATAATATTAATTAAATCAACTTTGAGTTCATCAATTACTCCAATTATCTCAATAGATAACTCTCAAAGCACACCGGAACTTAGTTGATCTCAACTAATATTATTTAGAGCATTTTATCAAATACGAGGTATTACATCCTCCCCCCTTAAATAAAAATTTGTCCTCGAATTTAAATATTACCTGAAGAAGACGAGGGTAAGCATCTCGCATCTTAGACTCAAGCTCCCAAGTAGCATCACCCGTATGCGTTTCGTCCCACTGAACCTTAACAAAAGGAATTTATTTGTTTCTCAACATCTTAGTTTCTATCCCCACAACACATCTTGGTAGAGGTTCAAAAGTCAAATTTGCTTCTATCTCAGTAGTATCTGGTATATCTGGTTGGGAAAGGGTCAGGAATAAACTTCTGGAGTTAGGACACGTGAAAAACATCATGCATAAGATAGAGAAGGTGGTAAGGCTAATTTGTAAGCTACTTCACCAATCCTCTCTAGGATCTGATAGGTCCTACGTATCTCAGACTTAACTTCCGTGACTTAAACGGTCCTTTTAAGAGTAACTCTCAAGAATACATGATCACCTTATTCAAATCCCAAAGGTCTCTTTCGGTTATTCGCATAGCTCTTTTGACAGTCTTGTGCTCTCTTAACCTTGTCGCGAATCATTCTACTCTTTTTCATAGCCTCTTGAAAAATCTTTAGTCGTAAAATCCTTTCCTCACCAATTTCTATGAAGCGGCACCACTTCATTCTCATATATGTAGACTATATCAGAAATGCACCCATAATTATGCATTCCAGTAAACATATGCTATATGTCTATTAAGAGGAAAACCTCATCCTACCACACTTATTCTTATGGTCCAAGTACTTTTACCCCTTGGAATGTACCTATCATTAATTACTTCAATCACTCTAATATTGTACTTTCATCATTGAACTCAAGACTTAACATTAATCAAGTGTGAGTTGAGTTTCCACTATTGATGATTAATTAGATTCGGGCTTATTCCACATCCCTAATGATGTCTTCATTGTATTCAATTATATCCAAAGACATCATATATTTGTCAATCGTTTTGTCAAAGAATTGCAAGATTTTTTCAAACTTTAATAAATTTTGAATATTCAATTTTTCAACTAATCATGCATATGATTACTTTATGTGCTCTTGAGAGTATATGCCATCTATCATCAAATCATAACACTTTTGTCATATTAGTATAATTTCCATATACAACATATGTTCTATATTCTTGATAGTTTCGATAAACTATCATCATGACACTTTTGTCATTCATCTTGTCATCTACACAAATTTTATATCATTCTTTATTGTTGAAATATTAAATTAGATTTGATTTAATATGGTTAGATTTGATTAGATTTAATATTTAGATATAATCCAAGTTGTGTTAGCCCAAGCCCAATTAGAGTTGTATATAAATAGACCTAGCTTGTATCATTATTTACACAATTCAATAATACAAATCCTTATTTCCTTATTTTCTCTCTATTCTCTCCTCACTAAAAGTGCCTCACGCACTAACAAATTGGTATCAGAGCCTGGTTATTGTTCTTGATTGAGTTTTCAAGAATTTCACATCAGAGATCGTGTTTCCAAGGCAAGTGAATCAACCGTTACGAAGATGACTGGTGATAAGAGCATTCCGAGTCCCCTTCCAATGCTTGACGGCAAGAATTGGATCCAATGGAAAAAACAGATGCAATCCTTATTTGGCTTCCATGAGACCCTAGAAGTGGTTAACGGTGGCGTTCCTGTGTTGGCTGAAAATGCAACCGAAGAACAGAAAAAAGCCCACAACGAAGTCAAGAAGAAAGATTGCAAGGCTGCTTATTGCATTCAGACGGCGGTCGATGCTGCTAACTTCGACAGAATCTCTCATGCTGAAACGGCGAAAGAGGCATGGGATATTCTAGTGAAGTATTATGAAGGAGGTGAGAAAGTCAAGGTTGTCAAGCTGCAAACCTTGCGTCGACAATATGAGTTGTTGTTGATGGGAGAAGACGAAAAAGTTGCAGAATATATGTCGAAGGTTCAGAAACTCGTCCATCTCATGAAGGGTTATGGAGAAACCATAACTGATAAGATGATAGTTGAGAAGGTAATGAGAACGTTGACCTCTCACTTTGATCACGTTATTGTAGCTATTCAAGAATCCAACAATCTTGAAACCCTAAAAATGGAAGATTTGGTTGGTTCGTTGGAGGCGCATGAGATGAGGATTGTTGAAAGAAAGGGAGTTCAGGATTCGATACAAGCACTGCAGGCTCAGTCATGGAAAAAGAATGTTGGTTCCAACAAATTCAAAGGCAAAGTCGACAAGACTCAAGGAAAGAAGTCTTGGTCGAACCCTCACAAGAATCAGGTCGAAGATAGAGCTTCTGAATCCTTAAAAAGAGGAGGAGGAAACTATCGAAAGGACAAAGAAGATAAGAAAGGTATACGGTGTTATAACTGTGATAAGAGGGGTCATTTGGTAAAACATTGTTGGTACAGGAAAGAAAATGGATCAGAAAAAGGCAAGGACGAAGGAGTGAACCTTGCACGCCAAGATTCAGATGATTCTGAAGGTGGTATGGTGGTTATGGCTGCAGTAGCAGATAACCATGTCGAATCCAAGATCTAGTTCCTCGACTCAGGCTGCTCAAATCACATGACTGATCGAAAGGAGTGGTTGGCAGATTTTGATGAGTCGAAGAAGAGAAAGATAAAACTTGCTGATAACAGTTCGTTGCAAGCAGAAGGTACTGGCAACATAGTTTTTCAACTGAGTAATGGAGCGAAAGCTATGATCAGAGATATGTTCTATATACCTGGAATGAAGTGCAACCTGTTAAGTGTTGGACAACTGGTCGAAAAAGGCTTCTCAGTTGTCATGAAAGATGGAGTTTTGAAATTGTTCGACACCCATAACAATTTGGTCTTGAAATCTCCGTTGTCGAAGAACAGACGTTTAAGACCATGATCAGTTCGACTGAAGTACAATGTCTAAAAACTATTGTCGACCACAAGGATAGTTGGTTGTGACATTTGAGGTTTGGACATTTGAACTTTCGATCACTCAAACAGCTGATTACTCAAGATATGGTATCTGGTATTCCAAGTCTTGAGATGCCTGACAAACTCTGTGAAGATTGTTTAGTCGGAAAGCAATCCAGAAATTCTTTCGTTTCTACTATGCCAATAAGATCATCCTGTATACTCGAAGTTGTACATTCAGATGTATGTGGTCCGTTCAAAGAACATACCATTGGTGGAAACATATATTTTGTTTCGTTTGTCGATGAGTTTAGTCGAAAGCTGTGGATCTTTGTGATTAAGAGAAAGGAAGAAGTATTTGAAATCTTAAAGAGATTCAAGATGTTTGTCGAAAACCAGAGTGAGAAGAGGATCAAAGTTCTGCGAACAGATGGAGGTGGCGAATACACTTTAAAGATGTTTGAAAAATTTTGTGCTGAACATGGTGTTGATCATGAGGTAACTGCTCCTTATACTCCTCAACATAATGGAATTGCTGAAAGAAGAAACAGAACCATAGTGGATATGGCGAGATGTATGCTCAAGCAGAAGAATTTGCCAAAATCTTTATGGGGTGAAGCTTTAAAAATTCAACAGTGGAAGTTAGCTATGGTCAAAGAGTTACAGGCAATCGAAAGAAACAACACATGGGAGTTAGTCGAATTGCCAGCACATAAAAAAGCTATCGAAGTAAAATGGGTGTTCAAGTTGAAACACAATGCCGATGGGTCGATAGCAAGACATAAATCAAGATTAGTAGCTCAAGGGTTTCTTCAAAGAGAAGGACTTGACTACTCTGAAGTATTTGCTCCAGTAGCAAGACTGGAGATTGTTCGACTAGTGGTAGCATTGACATGTAACCAAGGTTGGTTGACATTTCACTTAGATGTGAAGTCAGCATTTCTGAATGGTCTGTTAGACGAAGAGCTCTATGTCACACAACCTCGTGGGTTTGTGATTCAGAAGGAAGCGAGTAAAGTATATAAGTTGCACAAAATGCTCTATGGTCTCAATCAGGCACCTAGGGCATGGAACATGAAGATCGACTCATACTTAGTCGAATTGGGATTTGTAAAATGCAAGTCTGAGTATGGTGTCTATGTTCAGGTTGTAGTACAAGATATAACAATCATCTGCTTATATGTCGATGACTTGTTAGTAACTGGAAACAGGCTGAAGAACTTGTCGAAGTTCAAAGAGCTGATGAAGAAGGAATTTGAAATGTCGGATCTGGGAAAATTGTCTTATTTCCTAGGCATGGAATTTCATATGTCGAAGCAAGGTATGGTGCTACATCAAAGGAAGTATGTCAAAGAGATACTCAAGAGATTCAAAATGGATGGTTTGAATCCAGCATCCTCACCCGTCGAACCAAACTTGAAGTTGGAGAAGCATGGTGAGGAAGACAAAGTTGATGTAACTTTGTTCAAACAAATAGTTGGATCTCTGAGATATGTGTGCAATAGTCGACCTGATATAGATTTTGCAGTCGGATTAGTGAGCAGATTCATGGGTGAACCAAAAGTGTCACACATGAAAGCTGCAAGAAGAATTCTGAGATACTTAAAAGGAACAACAAATTTTGGAATTCTATTTCGACGAGATTCTGAAGGCAAATGAGCAATAGTTAATTGTTTTTCAGATGCTGATTGGTATGGAGATAAGGAAGATCGAAGAAGTACAACTGACTATTTCTTTCAAGTATTTGGTGCTCCAATCTCATGGTGTTCGAAGAAGCAACCTGTGGTGGCATTATCCTCGTGTGAAGCTGAATATATAGCAGGATCGTATGTTTCATGTCAAGCAATTTGGATCAGATTAGTACTTGAAGAAATGGAGGTCGAAGTGAAGAAACCTCTTGTGTTGCAAATCGACAACAAGTCAGCTATAAATCTGGCGAAGAATCCAGTTCTGCATGGAAGGAGTAAGCATATCAAAGCCAGATTTCACTTCTTGAGGGAAAAGGTAAATCGAGGTGAACTTGAAGTTAGGCATTGCTCAAGTGAAGCACAGTTGGCCGACATTTTCACCAAAGGATTAAAGATCGACAGATTCCTGAATTTGAGAAAGAAATCAGGAATAATTCAGATCGACTATGACTAGCGTAGGTTTGACAACTTGGATTATGGGGGTGTGTTGAAATATTAAATTAGATTTGATTTGATATGATTAGATTTGATTAGATTTAATATTTAGATATAATCCAAGTTGTGTTAGCCCAAGCCCAATTAGGGTTGTATATAAATAGACCTAGCTTGTATCATTATTTACACAATTCAATAATACAAATCCTTATTTCCTTATTTTCTCTCTATTCTCTCCTCACTAAAAGTGCCTTACGCACTAACATTTATTTGCTAACCTTTTAATTTGAAATTTTACTTCCACTTAAATATATCCGAAATATATTTAATTCATTAAACATTTATAGCAATCGACAACCACGATCAAACAAATTTGTCACGGCCAACTTTTATTTCATGAAGTGAATTCAAACATGTAATTCATAAACTCTATATAAATACAACACCATATAATTCATTTCTATTCTTTTAAAATAAACAAATTTCTTGCATAACTAATATGCATAATAAATTCTATGTGATAAATTCATGTTTCATATTTAACAATGTTCTATGGTATATCCAAATAAAAATCACAATACAAAGTAAACAATGAATTTACATCATTAATATTTTCTATAACTTTTCTCCATAAGTATTTGTCAATTTATAATAATCTAAAATATACACAAATTACTTTTAATATCAAGATGAACAAGAAATAATACTTTCATATTATGATACACATATAATATGAGATAAATTATTTTAAATTTAATAAATTCTTGCAAAAATTAAAATACAATTTAAACATGTCTTTGAAAATTTTAACATTTTATTTACATCATTTTATATTACCATTAATTCAAATTCATGATTTTTTTATACCAAATCATTTCATCCAGAAATAATATATTAAAATAAATTACTTATATCAGAGAATAATATTTAGCATGTATTTTACATTCAAGTACACACCATAAATCAAATATATTTTTAATTATTCAAATTTACATACTTGAATAATTTATAAATCATGCATATATAAATTTATTCCACATGTTAAACTTAACATAAATAAATATTATTTTCAACATTTTTATAAAGATTTAGAACATCATATAACATATATTTATTTAAAATAATTATGTATCTTTCACGATGGGTATGAATAAACAAAGATGTATGTTTATCTCCATCAAAATTCCAACACAAGTTAATCACAAAAATCATAAATTAAAATTTCACAAATTTAAAATTATATGAATTAATTGTGTACCTTTCACCATCATTGAAAGTTGGTATGATCTTCTTTAAAATTGCATACTTTAATATTAGTTATAAATAAATTATGAATCAAAATTGAAAATCGAACTTTAAGATTGTTAGATCTTGTGTTGGGGGTCCGCTGCAAAACTTGAATAAGAAGAAGATGAATATGTTACAATGAAAGTTGCACAAAATAAATTGCAAAGCTTGTGTTTACACTAAGCTTTAGGTTCGATTCGCCTCCACCAATTTAGGCAAATTGGATGCAAATTGGTAATCCAGCGAATCCCCTTCAGGATACTTTAAAACCTTAACATGAATTACACATTTACATTAAGCATATCGATCAACGATATTTTACAGAATAAAGTTCATTCACTTATTCTCGTGCACAAGAAAAATATAAAAAAAGACTTAGATATAAATTTTGGCCCTGAAATATATTATTTTTGCATGTATTTTATGCCTAACAAGTATTTCTATTTATAGAAAAACTTGTACCAATTGGTGAGGAGAAACAATGTTTCAATGATTTCAACATGACCATTTGCGAAAAGTTGTGTTGATATGATTGTTGCACCTTATGACCACGCACCCAATCATTACAGGGTCTTTGGTTTCATTCTAGACAGTTTCAACTTTTGGCCATTTACTTTATAGCAAAAGCCATAACTACAACACATAGCCATTATTTATGATTAAAAAGATTCATAATATTTTAGAAATTTCTCCAACACAAAATTCGAAGATGCATCTCCGAACATTTTTTTAAAGTAAAACTAGTAGAAGACCCGTGCGTCCGCACGGGTATGAAAAAAAGTATGCGATATAATATTAGACATATTAATAGAGATGTGACAAATAAAATAAAAGATTTAATAGTGTTAATTAATTAGTCGTTATATCTCAAAAATAGTGTCAAAAGTGAATATTGAAAAAAAGAAAACAAATTCAAATTCAAAATAGCCGTCATCCTATGTTTTGCTTAATGTATAATTTTGGAACTTTGTTTTTCTCTAAGTCGAAAATCAACCTACACAGTATAAATTCAAACGATTACTTCTATTTTTTTTCCTATCAATATAACTAAAGCATTTCAAAAATGATAGTTGTTGATGTCTAGTTGTATAGTTTATAAAATTTATCTTATTAATTATTATTAGATTCTCATTATTATAAGTATAAAATTGAAAATAATAATTTATGAATGAATCACCATTATTTGAAATATACTATAGCACTTTATTTATTATTTTTTTATTAGAATATATTTCTGAACTTTATTTGAAACATTTTACTCTAAATATAAAATTTGTTTAAAATGTTCAAGTTTCAATTACTTAACGTATCTTCGTTTTAGACCGCTACCCCCACCCAGCAACATCGACTATGTAAGTAGCTGTTGACAGGTAACATGAAGGTTTGATTTGCTTAAAAATGAGATATTGGACATGACAACTTTTATACCTTATTTGATGCATAAATTAATAAGAGATGAGACAAAGCAGATACCAAGGGATTGAACAAATACATGAATTTTTATTCTTCACTAAATTAATAGATAATAATATAAATAGACTATGTAGGAAATTTGAATTAAGTTTAATAGAAAATTAGAATAATAAATGTACTGAATATTAAATAAACAAATTTAATCATGTTTAATTTCATCACTGCAAATTACAATAATAGACCACTCAGAAGAATAAAAAGCAAAATAATGACATAGATCCTGCAATATGAAAAAAATATTTCTGTTATAGGAGAAACAAAAAAAAATCATGCTACAGGAATGCAACAATAGTAATGAACTCAAATCCACTAAAGCATTCTGAATTTGGAATATGTCGCAATGCATTCAAATCCTGCAACAGTAGAAGAGTTGTAACCATTAGACTTAATAATAAGTACAATTATGCACGTAAGCTTTGAAAAAAGAATACAATGAAAGAAACGTGCAATACAATTAAAATGTGTACAATTAGTAGAATGAGTGAAGTTGCTCCAGAAATAAGAAGCTATTGATGTCATGATTGTTCGTAATACAAATAAAGCCATAGTGAAATGATGTAAAGATTATGTGTACCAGATTTTACGTAACTTGAATGGGTAGTCATGCATGTTGTCCTACAATTGCAACAACATTGGGAAAAAATCAATAATCGCGAATTGTTTCGTTATGCAAATGTACAGAATAAAATTTAGCATAAGTTTAAAATAAGATATGAATAAACAACAGGTCTTTACATCAGTTACAAAATACATTTGCAATAGCATTTGCCAATCAAATTATGCAGATAGTACTGTGAAATGCAAAGACAGTTCAAAATGTACAAACATCCAGCTCCCCTATATTGCCACCGTTAATTTAAAATGTTGAAGAGCTTATTGTAAATTTAGCACCTGTGTCATATATGTGAAGTCCATTATATTTTGACTCTTTTCAAAATTGATGTCTTAAATCTGAACTGAATTGCAAATGCACCCAATTAATAAAATTTTAAAATACCCCACTGTTATAAAACTAAACTAATCCTGCTAATTTCTTATTGAACAATATTAAACAACAACATATGCATACAAAAACAATATCGTAAAAACAAATAACATGAGATTAAATTCAACCAACATTTAAAAACAATATCATAATAATCTAAGAGGTATAAACATAAGAGGTATAAACATAACTAAAGCTTACCTGTAAACTTCATCGATACGAATTGAATTTGCAGCACATGGCATACGATGAAAGTGTCTCGTGAAGATATGCCAAAGAAACATACAAATAATTCTGATAACAATTTCCACCTGATGTCTACACGACCAAGATTATACAATGAAATTTGGAAGGAAGATAGTCCACCACCACCAATGCACTCAAACAAAATTTTACAGTCATTGAAACAATAAAAAAAAAACCCACCATATAACTCCTACCAAAAGCTCCAAAATCCTCCACATCATGATCAATTTTGCTTCAATCAAATAATAACCTAAAGCTCTGCCCCACCACGCACTGCAAAAGACTGGCGGTACTGCAAACCCCAAGCATGCTTGCTACTACAAACATATAGTAATTAATTATATCACACAAAATTAATAAACTAATGCACAATTTTTCCATCTTAAAATGCATTAAGAAAAAGGTAAATATCATTCAGATAGTTGAATTCCTTATCTACCAAGTGAGATTAAAAGACTAAAATTGTTTCTCACCAGTGGAAATAACAGCACCCCTCCATGGATGCTAAAGTAACCAGAAATTAATGTTTGAGGAAGCTAAGAAATTGCACTGTGTCTTCCATTTCCCTTCCTTAGAGCATAACTTCAATAGGCATGCTAATGAAAACACATAGCATAACATACACCACAGTGATTCAAAAACTCATTAGTTCTTCCGAAAATACAAGCTGAAAGGTTGTTTGTTCTTTTCTTCCCTTCACACCAAAACACTTTTCATACCAACTTTTTTGTTTTTCAAACACCTCTAGCTTATGTTCCTTTCATGATTCTTAGTCTTTTGCAAGATGTCATACACATGCTGCAAAATTAAAAGTATGATTCTTCTGTCAAATTTATTTCATTTAGTTTATAGATAAATCACACACAATTGATTAAAAGGATAGAAAAAGAGGACTTACTTCCATGGAACATCTCCAACTAACATCCAATCACTGTCTTTATCTTCATATGTAGGTTCATATTCAGATCCTTTATAACCTTCTTTTTCTGAATAATCACCTATAGTTAACTTGAACATGTTTTCCAAAGCTTTGAGAAGATGTGCATAACCTCCATAGATTCTCAATCAATCTTTATAAGGTAAGGAGCTCCATCCAAACTCACTTTTATATAAATCCCAGAAGCATCAACCTCTTGCAAATTGTTCTTCCTGTAAGATCTTATTGGTGGCCACCACACTATTTTAGCTCTATAATATATATATATATATATATATATATATATATATATATATATATATATATATATATACATATATATATATATATATATATATATATATATATATATATCATTAACCAAAAACTCAAATTTCAGATTCCATAATATAGAAACATGATAATTATTAAACCTACTTAGAAGGAGGTGCTGCATTATATTCAGTGGTTTTTGAACCACTGGCACTGTCCTTAGAAGTTTCAATCGAAGATCTTTTGTTGGAAACTTTATCTTTCAACCCTAGATCTACAATATTGTCTTAAAATAAATTTGTAGATTTGTTTCAAAAATACAAAGTTACAATCAATGAAGAGTCGATGATATTGTTGACCAACCTTGGGAAGAAAAAGATGTTGATGAAGATGATGAAACCGAAAAAGTAGCTTAGAACCAGAAAATGCTAAGTTTTAGGACTTACCGGTGAAATCAAAACATACACATCAATAATCAGACCATGAAATCAATAGAGTGAAAGGAAGAGAGAAATACCAGCGTTGGATCTAAAAGTGGTGGCTATCGTTTGGTCCCGTGCAGCGGAGTGACTGGTGCTTCGCGTTTTGATGGCGGTCGGAAATAGAGACGTCTTCGAAAATGTGTGATGGATAAAGACGAGCTTGTAATACTTGTACAATAATATTATGTAAGGTGGAGGCAGTGGTGGTGGCGGCGGCGAAAGATTTAGGGTTTGTGGTGGCGAAAAGAGAGAGAAGAGAGAAAACGGGAATTAGAGAGTGACAAGTTGTTGGGGAGATGATGTTGTGAGATAGGGAAAAAAGAATTTTTTTTTTTTAATTTGGACAAATAACTTCTTGCCAAGTGGCGTGTAAAAGTTCAACAAAGGGAAAAAGTTAAGGTCATTTTGTTAATTACCATTTAACCCAAAATGTAGTGTAAGTTTTTTTTAAAGGAAGGGCAATTTAGACAGTTTGGTCAACTTAATAGTAATGGGTAGTTAGTAGATAGAGATGTCTCACTTACAACATTTTTGTTGGTGTGATTTTAAGTGCGTTCGAAGATATACCTTCAAATGTTAAAAGCAGTTGTGACTTTTCATGGTGGTAGGAGAATACCCCCTAAACATGGAAAGTATAATCCCCTAATATTTTGAGAATATATGTTTCCAACAAATGATGAAGGATGGACCCATGATCATAGTTGTAGTTTTATATTGTATTGAATACAAAAACATTTTATATTTAATTATTGTATAAATTGATTTTGTTCAAGCTTTTGTTCAATTTTCTAAGTAAATAATCACACCATTCAATGCATTTGAAATTTGTCATTTAGGATACATAAGTAGTGTGATGTTTTAATATTTAAAACCTTGTTTGTTAGTTGTTGATGTTGTAGACTTTCAACATGATGTAAAGTTGGAAGTGGGAAAAATTATTTTACTTTTTAATGTTGATGTTGCATTGATAGTCTTTGATAGTAAGACCTATTTTTTCTTCTTAGCTAGCTTCATGTTTTCTTCACAGCTAATATCTACTGCACCACTTCCATCCAAATGCGGACAGATTAGAAGAAAAGGTTAGATTCTTAAACCTCTAATTCATTCCTATTTTTATTTTCTCTACTTTGGTTTCATAATTTATTTTCTATAATTTTCTATGAAGCACAAACTCCGACACGAATACTAGAATACGACACGGACACTCTGACACCGATAATGTTAAAACATAGGACACCGACACTGCTATATATAAGAGAGTATTTGAGGTTTATTTATCCATCTATGATTTAAAATGTTAAAAAATATTCTAATCAAAATTACTTTAATTCTTTATTGATAACGTTGCTTACATACACGTTTAACAATTTTAAATTTGTGAGATTTGTCTAAAATATGTATAAAGGTGTGTTGAAGCAAACAAAAAAATAATTTTTGTTTGAAATACTTGTCTGAATTATCTGACCTATGTGTTATGAGTGTCATACAAGCGTCAACCACTAATTCAAAGAGTGTGGAAACAGAGAAAAAAAATATTTTTTAGTGGACACTTATATGACTTTTCCGACACTTCTTTGACTTTTCCGACACGTGTCGTATGAGTGTCATACAAGTATTAGACACCGACGCGTGTCGGACACCACGACACAGCTACTCTTAGAGGTGTCCGTGCTTCGTAGATAATTTTAAACTCTAGTGAGTTATGTGCAGAATCACCAGGATGTGCTTATCAAGCAAGCAGAAAAAATGACACAGGGTTTGGATTAAATTGGGATGAATACGTTTGTTCTTTCTTTTCATAACTCGATAATTGTCGTCAAAATATCGGGATGGATGTTAACAGAACGATCCGTGGACATGAAGTGTTCTTAAGTTTCAGAGGAGAAGACATTCGTGCATCTTTCATACTTCTCTTCAAAACGATAGAATCTCCGTTTTCATGGACGATCATTCACTTCAAAGGGGAGATCACATTTCAAAATTACTACCGCGAGCAATTGAAGCCTCTAAAATTTCTCAGATGTTTAAAGTTTTCTTAACTATTTTACAAAACTATTAGTATTAAACATTATTTTGTTCATATTGAAAAATAATAGAAGACAAAGTTAGTTATTTCTCAATTTAAGGTATCCATACCAATAAAGAATTCACGGTAATGGAAGAAAAAATTTCTAATCTTTTGGTTTACAATGGCATACACGGCCAACTAGTTATAAATAATTAAAATATTTGAATAGTCAAAACGTAAAAGGGATATAATCAAAATTAAAAGAGAGGTTACTTTCCTGGATTCAATAGAACACGTAAAAAAACAAAGACATGTTGATACGGTTACACAAAGGAAAAACGCAGAAGAAAATGAAATACTAGATAATTTAGATTAAAATCAAAAACCATTTAGAACCGATTTTAAACCGGTTAAGAATTTCACACTAGTTTTTGTGACAAGTGGTTTGGTTTATAAACCATAACCATAAAAATGAATTGGTTCATATAAAATGGTTATCTATGCACACTCCTAACCGCTTCCTTTGCTGGTTTCGTAGTTCTAAATTCAAGGTAATTTAGGTCCCGTTACTTTCAGAAAATATTAAGATATCCTCATTCTGTATAATATTTCTCATGTGGAAGAATTATTCCTTATTTCCTTAATATGGGACTTAATAATTGATGCAAGATTTGTTTACTCAAAGCATAATTTCACGTACAATTAATTTACTAATTCTTAGTGGTTACTGGACAATATCTTGGAAAGTCATTGCAATTAGTTTTGAAAAGTTGAACTTTCACACACACATATACATCTATGTGTCTGTATGAATGGTGGTTGTGCGCATGTTTTATTGGTTTATTCATCTTTTCTTTGGTTCATTTTTATAGAAATGAAAGGGAGGCTATCAATTGTAACACCCGTCTAAACTCCGCAGAATATATAAATAATTCGAGTAAATTATCATGCATCTCAAATAAGGGTGTCACATATAAGTCAAAACATCACACATATACTTGTCATGCTCAATAACACTTAAAATAAATTCATTTTTTTCATATACTTTCACATAGCATGTAGCAGGGGAATTATTTCAATCATAAATTAACATAATGAAAGCCCCATGATCAACTCATTCATAATCATCACTTAGGCATAAAGCCGATACTCCAAATAATTCAAATAACAATAACAAAATAAGGTAGAGTACATAAAGTATCTCTCAAAACATGAATCAAAACGTTCCCAGTATTACATGATCAGAGCACGACTTAACCCAAAATTAATAAAGAAACTAAACACAAGCTACTTCAACGGCTACCTCGCGCTAGAAGCAACTCTACTCCTCGGTACCTGAGCTATGTCGTACAAAATATAATTCCAACAGAAGAGTGAGAATTCACATAATTATCGAAATCATAAGATAATATATAATTTATGGCAAGCAAACATTACATAATTATTCTCACACTCCAAAAGCTTCATCAACATATTATCACTCAAGTGATCATACTATTCACAAGTACATACTCACAATTCCATAATTCGTTAATTCATCAATTTCACATATTTCGCATAATCTCATATTGCAAACATATACATGATGGGACTCAATGCAAGACTCTAATGCAACTCATGCATGTGGTACCAATCACTTGTTATTATTTTTTGGTTTTTACATTAAACCGGGTCCGTTCCATAGACCAATAATACACAAAAAGCTCATTCCCTAAGCTTTCAAACTCCGCTCTAGGTTTGGGACAAGTCATTAGTTCCCACGGAACTAACAAGCATTGTCTCTTGACAACAAATAATGCATGTACAAGTTCAACAACCATATGCAATTAAGACCATTCCCTAATATTAACATTCATGCATATCTTCAATAATTCATCACACTTGAATTACCACACAATTACACATACTTGCACATTTTTATGAATCATCCACACACAATTCACTTTCAAATGGTATACAACACATTTTACAATACAATCACAATTGTATTATCATTACAACAAGTAATAATTATCATGCATTTCATGTTTTCACACTCAAAATATACTTATACAAGCACACACATAAGTATTTGATAAATTATCCACAAATAATTTCACAACCGGCAGCGATCAGCACAACAATCCATTAATAGAACATATACACAATTGGATCCCCAAGCATATTAGATATAAAAATATTGGGCAACCAATTATCTTATCTATACTATGATATAGCTCTATTCATTAGCTTTCCGACGCTTCGAACGGCGACTAAAACAGACTTACGGATCAAAAGTTACGCCCATTCTGCCATCACCCGCTACAGGTTCGCTACTGCTCACGTCGCGATTTTCGCTATGCGAACTCTCCAGGACATCAACCTAGAAAAGTGCAATTTTTGCAGTTTGGAGGCCTTCCGTACCTCCGAATTCGATTCCATAAAAAGGTCCAATTCCAGAATTCGAAATACTACCATTATATGACAATTATAATAACCCACAACATATATTTAAGGATCCTACCATCATACATCATGTAATCATCAATTTCAAAACCATGGAAATTAGAGATTTTGATCCTAAACATGATACTACCCATCATACACTATCATAAAGTCCCATAACCATGTAAAGATCTACCCTTACCTTGATTCCTTGGATTCTAAAACTCTTGTTCTTGGGGTTTTCTCCTCCTCTTCTCCACTTCTCTCTTTGCCTCTTTTACTCTTTTCTATCTTTCTAACCTTATTTTATCTCTTTCTCTTATTTTATCAACTCCCACAATTTCTCATTATTCTAATGGGCTTACTTAACCCACTCTCCCACTTATTATTCACACTCCCATTTCCATATATTATTCCACCAAATAAAATAAATCAATTAATTCAATTAAATCAAATAAATCAATTATGCACAAAATCACTCAATTAATTAATTAATTAATTAATATAATATAAATAAATAAATAATTACTAAAATTGGGGTGTTACAACCCTCCCCCACTTAAAAGATTTGCTCTCTAAAAAATTACCTCAAATGAACAACTCAGGATAAGACTCCCTCATCTGACTCTCAAGTTCCCAAGTCACATTCCCTCCAGCTAGTCCTCCTCAAGCTACCTTCACCAAAGCAATCTCTTTACCTAGAAGTTGCTTCAACTCCCGATCATCTATCCGCATAGGTGATGTCTCCACAGTCAGATTATCTCTCACCTGCACATCATCTACTTGGACTACATGAGACAGATCCGCAATGTATTTTCTTAACTGAGATACATGGAACACATCATGGAGATTAGCAAGCGACGACGGTAAGGCAACTCGATAGGATACCTCTCCTATCCTCTGCAAAATCTGATAAGGACCAATAAAACGCGGCGTCAACTTATGCAACTTCAACGCTCTACCAACACCAGTTACAGGAGTAACTCAAAGAAACGCATGATCTACCTCTTGAAACTCAATTGCTTTCCTCCTCTTGTCATGATAACTCTTCTGATGACTCTGAGAAATCTTCATCTTCTCCTGAATCATCTTAATCTTATCAGTAGTCTGCTGGACTATCTCAGGTCTAACCACAACACTCTCTCCCGACTCATACCAACACAATGGCATTCTACACCTCCTACCATACAACGCTTCAAACGATGCCATTCCAATACTCGAATGAAAACTGTTGTTGTAAGTAAACTCAATTAAAGGCAAGTAGTTATCCCAAGCACCTCCTTTTTCCAACATACAAGCTCTCAAAAGATCCTCAAGCGACTGAATCGTCCTCTCCGTCTGACCATCTGTCTGCGGATGATAAGTAGAACTTAAATGCAACTTTGTACCCAAAGCACTTTGCAAACTCTCCCAAAATCTCGAAGTAAACCTCGGATCTCTATCTAACACAATGCTAGATGGAATACCATGCAAATTGACAATCCTCTCAATGTACAGCTTTGCTAACTTCTCCAACGGGTAATCCATTCTCATTAGAATAAAGTGAGTGGATTTCGTCAATTTATCCACAATAACCCAAATAGCCTCAAAATTACTCGGCGTTCTAGGTAAACCACACACAAAATCCATCGATATGTTATCCCATTTCCACTCAGGAATAGATAACGATTGCATCAAACCCGATGGTTTCTGATGTTTGATTTTCGACTTCTGACAAGTCAAACAAGAATACACAAACTCTGCAATTTCTTTTTTCATACTAGGCCACCAAAATATTTTCCTCAAATCCTGATACATCTTAGTAGCACCCGGATGAATACTCAATCCACTACGATGCCCTTCCTCAAGAATACTCTTTTTCAGCTCAGCTATATTTGGAACACAAACTCTATCACGACATCTCATGATACCATTTTCATCAATCTGAAAATCACCACCTCGACCTTGATTGATCAAAGTTAACCGATCTACCAAACTCAAATTAGATTTCTAACCTTCTCGAATCTCAACAAGAATACCACTAGTAAGCTTCAACATACCAAGCTTAACTCCATAAGAAGTCTCTTCACAAACCAAACTCATATCTCTAAATTGCTCAATCATTTCCAACTCTCTTACCATCATCATCGACATATACAAATGTGAGGGCAAGATGCCTCTCATTTGAACTTTATTTTAATGATGTCAAAATTTATGTGAGGGCTAGTAGCTTGTAATTTGGACGGTGTCATCTCATTGGTGTCGGCATTCCAATTTTGCATTGCATAATCATGAGTCTAAATACATGGTGGAGTCTTGCATATCCATTAAATATGGGTGATCATGATACTAGTATTAGGAATGCATAAACTGTACCTATATAGTTAAAATTGTGTCGAAAAAGTAATTTTTGAGTATTTTTGAAGTTTGAGTCGACCTAAGATTGGGTCCGGTCGACTCACAATATGTGGTGATTATGTGTGTCTCGCTCGGGTAAGCGCACGCCTACCCTGCGGTCGACGCACACTTCTGGATTTCTCATTGTGCATTTTTCGCAGCCATGCGTCGACACATGGTCCCTGCAGCGGTCGACACATGGTCGTCCAATTTGCGCAGGTTCTTCCACGGGTCAGTGCAGGCTGACCCTCTTCAAGGAGCGGTCGATCGCTCGCTGTAAGTGACTAATTTTTTCTACTTTTCTCTTTGTTCAAAATGCTGTTATTTTTTCTGTTGGTCCTTGCATCATAGATATAGATGGTTCCTCAATTTTTACAAATCAACAAGAAAAAGTGAAAGAAATACATTGAAACTTTTTCTCTCATCACTTTCATCTTCATCTTGCATCTTTTTCAACAAATACACATAATCATTTTTGTTGATTTTCTGCACCATGAAGTGATAACGTCCAAAGCATAGAGTTGTATTTTGGTTTGGGGTGAGTGTTTCAGTGGATTTGTTCTTGAATAAAACCTCTAGGGTTTTGTCCTCCAAGGTCAATTGGATTTGGGGGTTTTTGGATCAGATCTTGTGTGCATTGAATTTAGCCGAGCGAAGTTGATCGAAGAACGGAGAGTTTTGTCGATCTAGTAGCGTTAACCGGAGGATTGTGTAACAAGGTTTGAGGATCGAACTGTGTGTGGATTAGAATCAGCCGAGTGAAGGTGATTGAAGACCTGTGTGTTCTTGCAATCTAGTAACGGTAAACAGAGGTTCGTCCAACAAGTTCGAGGCACTTGATTCGACTCGAATCAAGGGAAGAGAAGACAAAGTATCTGCATCAACAAAGTTTTCTTGAGTGTGGGATAGCTAAGTTTTCTCTTGTAAAAACATTTGCAAACAAGTTATAGATATCTCAATTCTAGTTTTTAGAATTGGGGGCAGACGTACCCGAAGCGAGGACGAAAGGGGAACTGCCTAAACAAACCTGGTGTCGTTTCCTTTTCCTTATCTCATTTATATTTTGAACTGTTTACGCTTGTAATCGTTCAATTGATCGATAAAAATTCTGGTATAGTTTTGTGCAGAAAATAAATTTGAAAACCATTGCACAATCATTTTGGATTGCGCTTAGTGAAAATTCTGCATCAACTATCATAGGAGGTTTTGCTTGGAGTTTTATGCACTCCAAGTGTTCGATACATTGAACGCATACAAGGTGTTTGATATATTGTCAAGTTTGGTTTAATTTTTGACTGCTCATTGGAGATTGCACCTTATTAGGTGTTTTTGGAAAATTGATTAATTGTTAAGTTACGATTCTAATCTTTCTCTTCGAGCCTTTCGTTCCATTTGGCTTACGTATATCTGATCCTCTCAGTAACTCGGTTCGTGTATACGAATTATCCTCGGCCGCTTTCGCAAAATATTTTTAAAAACAAATTTTAGCGCCGACTCGCATTTAAAAAGAAGTGATCTATTCAACCCCCCCTTCTAGATCAATTGCCTTCGTCTAACAAGTGGTATCAGGAGCACCGGTTCATTCTAGTGCTTCAAGTATAACTTTTTAGAAAATGGCAAATGAACCGTAAGAGACTTATAATAGAGCACCTGTTTTTAATGGTGAGAATTATAGTTAATGGAAGGATTGTATGCGTGTTCACATCAATTCTATTGATAGGAAGGTATATAGCGTTATCCAAAACGGTCCAATGGAAATAACCATGACCGATGTGAATAACGTGGTAATACCGAAGCCTAAAGCACAATGGAATGAAGAAGACGAGAAAAAGTACAACTACGATTGGAAGACGAGAAATATTCTGATCTCCTCATTGGGAGTTGTCGAATATTACCGAGTTTCACATTGTACGAGTGCTAAAGCTATGTGGGACGCTTTACAAGTTGCCCATGAGGGTACTAACGACGTCAAGCTAGCTAGAATAAATACATTGACTCAAGAGTTTGACCTCTTTCACATGAAGTAAGGGGAAACCATTGCCGACATGCAAAAGAGGTTCACTCATTTAATCAATAAACTTCATTCACTTGGTAGGCCAATTTCCAATGAGGTTGCTACTAACAAAATCTTGAGGTGTTTGACTAGGGATTAGCAACTGAAGGTGACCGCCATCAAAGAAGCCAACGACCTAATGACAGACATCACAACGTTGTTTAGGAAGCTCGAGGAACATGAGAAAATGCTCATAAGCTTAGACCAATTTGAGAAAAGAGAGAAGAAGGAAAAGAGCAAGACCAAAGAAGCGGAAAAGAAGTCGATAGCTCTAAAGACTTCTAGTTCAAAGTCCTCCGCATACGAGCTGAGTGAGAGTGAATCCAGTGATGACGAGGAAGAGGATTCAAATGAAGACATGTGATTATTTGTGAAGCGATACAATCGCTATATCAAAAAGAATGGTATCCAACATTCGGAGAAAAACCACGTCAACTTTCATAAACAATCAAAGTCTTCCAAGAATGAAGACAAAAAGAGTGGAAAAACTAAGGATTCTTGCTATAACTGTGGGAAAGTCGGCCACTACAACCCGGACTGTCCTTTGTTGAAGAAGGACAAAGGTAAGGATAAAAGTCGTCACGGGAAGAAACAATCAAAACCTAGGAGAGCCTATATCGCTTGGGAAAGCGATAGTGAATCATCTAGTGCTGAAAGTTCAAGTGACGAAGGAGAATCCGCCAATCTTTGCCTTTCCGCTCACCAAAGGAAAAAGAACAAAAAGGTAAGACACTCTAAGTACGATAACTCTAATTCAATGTCTTATTCTGAACTACAACATGCGTTTGATACTCTACACCATGAGGCAAAGGAAGCCTTTAAACGGTTAGCTTCAAATAAACAAATATTTTCTCATTTGGAGCAAAAGATCTCCAATTCCAAAAAGGAATTAGAGGCTCTCAAAAAGTCCACGGTGGAAGTAATAAAGGTAGATGTTGTGGAAGACAAAAGTAAGTGGTTAAATTTTGGTTGCGATACTTGTCACATTTGGCAAAAAGAGGTTAGAACTCTTAAGGCAAAGCTTGACAACGATCTAGAACCAAAAATGACTTTTGCTATTGATAAATCACACTTTAAGAAAAGTATGATTAATCCATAACAAAAGTATACTTATGTGGTGAGAAATCAACCTAGCAAAAGTAATTCTCATGTTAACCTCACTTGCTTATATTGTTGCAAAAGGGGTCATACCATTGCTAAGTGTCGTTTTAGGAGGTTTTTGGTTCCTAAAGGCGTTTATCAATGGTTGCCCAAATGCAATCCTGTTTTCACTCACAACCAAGGACCCAATAAGAATTGGGTACCTATTTCTCTTGATTGACTATGTAGGTACAACGTCTTGAGACCACGGAAAGAAGATGGGTTATGGATAGTGGCTGCTCAAGACATATGACAGGAGACATATCTCTTTTCATCGACTTTGTGGCGAAGAAAAAGGGGTTTGTTACCTACGAAGACAACAACAAGGGACAAATACTTGGCAAAGGTAGTATAGGTAACCCCTCATCTATTACTATCTCTGATGTGCTTCTTGTTGAGGGCCTTAAACATAACCTTTTAAGCATTAGTCAATTATGTGACAAGGACTATAAAGTATCTATTTCCAAGGATTGTTGCATAATTGAGAATGGTGATTAAAAGGATGTGTTTAAGGGCTTGAGGGTGAATAACGTCTATATGCTAGACTTGAATGAGGTATCGTTGAGTAGCGACAAGTGTCTAGTCACCATGAGTGAAGATTCATGGTTATGGCATAGATGGTTGGTGCATGTCAATTTTGATTTGCTTAATAAAATAGTTTCTAAAGACCTAGTTATCGGCTTGCCCAAAATCAAATTCACAAAGGATCACTTATGTGATGCGTGTCAAATGGGGAAGCAAACAAGGATCTCGTTCAAATCTAAAAACATTGTTTCAACTACGAGACCCCTTGAGCTCCTTCATATGGACCTCTTTGGACCATCTAGGATTAAAAGCCTAGGTTGTAACTATTATGGTTTTGTGATAGTCGATGACTTTTCTCGGTTTTACTGGATTATTTTCTTAGCAAACAAGAGAGATACTTTTTCGGCCTTTGAAAGATTTGCCAAGTTATCCCAAAACAAATTAAACACAAACATTATATCAATTAGAAGTGATCATGGGGGTGAGTTCGAAAATCATCTTTTTGAAGCATTTTGTGAAAGCCATGGGATTGATCATAATTTTTCCGCACCACGTACCCCTCAACAAAACGGGGTTGTGGAACGTAAAAACAGAATTTTGGAAGAATTAGGAAGAACTATGATCAATGAGAGTGGACTTCCAAAATACTTTTGGGCTGACGCCATAAGTACGGCTTGGTACGTTTTGAATAGGGTGCTCATCCGTCCTATTCTAAACAAGACACCGTATGAGCTTTTAAAAGGGAGAAAGCCCAATGTATCTCACCTTCACGTTTTTGGTTGTAAGTGTTTCGTGTTGAATAATGGTAAAGAGACACTTGGTAAGTTTGACGCTAAGGCCGACGAGGGTATTTTTCTTGGATATTCTCAGTCTAGTAAGGCATATAGGGTTTACAATAAGAGGTTACTTACCGTTGAGGAGTCGGTTCATGTTACTTTTGATGAGTCTTATCCGAAAAATGTTAGAAAAGGTAGTTCTTTTCATGGTCCAGGTATATCTTCTGAAGACATACTCAAGGACACTGATAAAGGGACTGATCAACCTGAAGCAGTGCATGTTGAGGAGGAAAAAGATCACCAACCAGTGAAGAGTGAGGAGGATCATTCTTCTAATAAAGATGACCTTCCTCCAGCTTGGAAGTCTTCCAAAGACCATCCCATCGACAACATTCTCGGTGACATCTCAAAGGGAGTAACAACTCGTTCCAAGCTAAGTAACTTCTGTTATTACTCCGCTTTCGTTTCGCAAGTTTGCCTAAAAACTCAAAAGAGGCCTTACTCGATGAACATTGGCTTTTGTCAATGCAAGAGGAGTTAAATCAATTTAAAATAAATGAGGTTTGGGACCTTGTCCCTCCTCCGCGAGGCCATCAAGTAATCGGCACCCGATGGGTGTTTAGGAACATGCTCGACGAAAATGGAGTTATAACTAGAAATAAAGCGCGCTTGGTTGTGAAAGGGTATAACCAAGAGGAAGGCATAGACTATGAGGAAACTTATGCGCCTGTTTCCCGACTCGAGGCTATATGTGACGCCCCCAATCTACACCCCCAAATAATCACACATTTAAAGCAATAAAAGAAAATTCGAAATTTGGTCAGAGTATATTTAAAAACATGGCATAGACGGGGAAATCACATCAATTTGAAACCAAACAATTCATACAACACCTGCCCATAAAGATATGCAACAGTGGGGTAGCATTCAACAGAGGAAACTTCGTTCCTTACACCCACATTTTCAGAAATTAGAATTAAAGCGGAAAATCTAAAATCTGATTAACATAAATACATGTATCATGTAAAATTTTGTCATACTCCAAGTTATACAGGTACTAGCCAAAAGATACTTATACATAGTACACAATAACACAAATGGCCACCCTAGCTACCCGGTGTCACATATCAGAGCCGACCGACAAAAAGGGTGAAGACACAAAGCTTCACTAAAGACCTCCAGCAACCCTAATCTGCAATGCCTCATAGAGCATTATAAAATGAGCAGAAGGGTGAGAAAAACAACCATAATATAAATGCATATAATTATATATATCAACACAAAAGTATACACATAACACATTCTCACCATTCTGCCATCCCACATAAACATATACATCATGCATAATTCACCAATCCAATCAAGACCCGACAATACCACGCATCACATAACGGGGAATGACAGCATAGTCATTCTACCCAATATACCTCACTAGGAACGACACATAGTCATTCCACTCTAGGACACCTCTCATTGGGAATGACAACATCGTCATTCTACCCCAATGAATACCCCACTAGGCACGACAACTCAATTGTACATCACTAGGAATGACAACATAGTCATTCTACCCCAGTGAGCACCACACTAGGAACGACATCAACGTCATTCTACCCCAGTGCACACCTCATTAGGAATGACATCATAGTCATTCTACCCCAATGAGTATCCCACTAGGAACGACAACATAGTCATTCTACCCCAGTGGACACGACAACTCAATTGTACATCACTAGGAATGACAACAACGTCATTCTACCCCAGTGAGCACCACACTAGGAACGACATCAACGTCATTCTACCCCAGTGCACACCTCATTAGGAATGACATCATAGTCATTCTACCCCAATGAGTATACCACTAGGAACGACAACATAGTCATTCTACCCCAGTGGACACGACAACTCAATTGTACATCACTAGGAATGACAACAACGTCATTCTACCCCAGTGAGCACCACACTAGGAACGACATCAACGTCATTCTACCCCAGTGCACACCTCATTAGGAATGACATCATAGTCATTCTACCCCAATGAGTATACCACTAGGAACGACAACATAGTCATTCTACCCCAGTGGACACGACAACTCAATTGTACATCACTAGGAATGACAACATAGTCATTCTACCCCAGTGAGTACTCCACCAGGAACGACATCTCATAGCATAATACACATCAATTGTGCACACTTACACAGACAAAAGTCGACAATCGACACGATTCACCTTTCTCGACATAATTAAATCGGCTAACAAATTCCAAAACATCATAATCATAAAGTACAAGTCAATACCTTTCCAACGACACCAAGAACGTCAAAATCCGATAAACGGAACAAAAGTTACGGACGAAAACGAAAACGACATTTCAAAATTCACGTTTTTACCATTCTCCTGGCCATACGCGTACTGCCCAAGGCCATACGCGTATTGCCCAATTTCCTCGCCATGCCATACGCGTATTGCCCAAGGCCATACGCGTATGGGCAGAACCATTTTCTTCACAAAAATCCCATTTTGAACCCCATACGCGTATGCCCAACACCATACGCGTATCACCCTCTCTCATACGCGTAATGACCCAAACACAGACCAATGTTACGCGTACTGCCGAGTCCCATACGCGTATGGACATGCCCCATACGCGTATGACCTGCAGAAACCCAGAAAAATTCTGCAGAAACGAGTTCTGCGTTTTCCACCCAAAATCATCCCAAATCCATCACCTAAACCCAGAAAATTACCAATTTGATTCACAACAACACATATCTATCAAGTATCAACAACAAGGAACACCAAAAACATCATTTCCAACACGATTAAATCGAATTCTAACATTTTCTACAAAAATGGGTTTTGTTATATTTTTTTCATATAATCCAACAAAACATCAAACAAACACATACATAATCATACACATGTATAAGATAATTGAATTTCACACCCTTACCCGATTAAATCGATTCCTAGAAGTTGTTTTCTTTGATTCCTAGCTTTTTCCTCTTTTTCTCTCTTTCTTCTTTCCCTTCTCTTTTCTTCTTCTCCTTTTCTTTCCCTTACTATTTTTCTTTCTTTTCTAATTCCCTCTATTTCTATTTCTTTCTCTTTTTCTTTCTAACTTAGTAAAATAAATGTGAAATGACCAAAATGCCCCCACACTCAAATATCTCACAACCGTTCCCAAAATGCGATAAAATATAATCATATCGAAAAATAACATAATTTCAGATAAAAGTCGAAAATAAAATAATATAATAATAAAATAATCAAAAACGATTCAATTAAACAAAATACTAAAACTGGGGCGTTACAACTCTCCCCCACTTGGAAATTTTCGTCCTCGAAAATATAACCGAGACGAACCACTCCGGACACGGCTCTCGCATCCGACTAACAACATATCAAGCCTACAAAAAGGCACACCACAGATAACACAACTGACAAACCACCTTGCTAACCGCAGATACAACAACGACCACAACAACGACAAGATGCAAAGCCCATACAATGCACTTGACGACTAACACACAACTCAAAGAATACACAAAACACAACTCACATGTTCACTCTCGAACCGAACACAACAGGATCGTTACCCTCACCTTAGGTAACACTCCCCTAATCCCCCACACAGGAATTAGTTACTCGCACTCGAACCAACACAATGGAAACGAGGCAACTACACAAACAAGAACACAAGGTTCCACGACACGGCAAGGTCTCAACAATATCAACAAAACAAGAATACCAACCTCCTTGTCACACAACCTTATCACATCAATGTTACGATTCACCAATCGAACATATAACTAAAACATCCATCTGCTTAGTAACCCATGAACATTATCCAAACCTCTTACCTAACACTTCCATTCTGAAACATCCAATGGTCTCAACATTTCTACAGACTTTCAATATTCCACCTAAAAACTCTTACAAGTCGCACACACATATGAAATGTGCTACATCACGCTTCCGCTGCACACTCTGATGACTCGTAACCATCAAAACTACCAATCTCACGTCCCAAGTCTAACTTTTCACATACTTCCCAACAACTACTGTTCACATTCTTTCGTGTTATCTTACACACCAGACGCAAGCCTCTGAATTGCTCAAACAATTCTAATTCCCAGATCACCAAAACAGATATACTTAGAAATTTCCGACTTAACTCCTCTGATACAACAATAACTCTTCACAAATGATAATCCAAGTCAAATTCATAACCCATCACAATTCCAACCATTCTCGTTGTCTCTATTCCTTCCGACCAAACCCGCATTCGATATTCTTGTAATTACCATACGCTTCGAATCTAGAATCATAAAGATAATACGTCTAGTATTCCAACATAATACAACTTCCAAAAATCCCCATTTCCACAATAATACTGATCCTCCCTCGACTTCCCAAATGTCGAAGAACACATGCCTCGACTTTACTCTCTTACATTAACACACCAACTATACTCATCAAGATACATCCCAAACAATCGACTTCACCTTTACAAGTCAACTGAAGTAACGAAACCACTAATCTTGGAAAAGCCTTTCATACCCTTCGATAATAACCAACAAAATCCCAAAAAGTTTCTAATCACCTTTAACTAACTTTGAAGCCTCTACTCAAACCATCACTACGCTTATCAAACATTCCAACAAATGCAATTCTAGTCAAACTCAACTAAACCATTCCAGTTACCTAATTCCTGAAAGTGGATACTTATTCTCAATCGTCACTCCATACCCAAATCCTTCTCTTGACAATCCAAATCCAATCTATTGTAACAACCAACCAAAAGGACTCTCAATGACTTCACCACTTAACCACATACTAGAACCTCTAATCCATCTCATCCTCTGATATAAGAATTCTCATCGACTCAACAACGCAATTGTAACCATCAAACAAAAATCTTGATTCCGCATCACCGTCAGATATATAACCTTCCTCAACTTGACAAAATAATCCGCAATTATTCCCTCCAATTTTTGGTAATCCATTCCGCACCACTATCATAGCCGGAAAGACACGTCCATTCCATCCAACATAATTCCCGTCCGCTATCAACAAGAGATTAAGGGTGATCAGTTCCTCAATTTGTCAATAGACAGCCGACAACCATGATGAGGCATAAACCGTCTCCACCAAACGATAATAGCATCCACTACATCCTATGCACAAAACTACCTAAAGCACAAATCCTTAGTTGACGTAAACCTTACTTTTGCATCCCTTTCTTGAACCAGAACCACACTTATAACCTTGCAATACATAACACATTGAGCCAGCGCCCTACACTTGAAGCAACATGGAGAAGTGCCAGCTTCTCCCCCACTTATCTCATTCTAATCCTTCCCACGGTAAACACACTAATTCCATCCCAAGCCTTTACCACAAACGCTCAAAGAATAATTTAAACAAATCAGAGAAGAAATTACCGATGCTTAAGCAGAAATATCGAGAACCATCTTACTACTCCAAGAAGATCACAACAAATTCAAACACTTCACGCACTCACACGAAATAAACGAATGAGTCGTCCCAATATCAATAATAGCAATTAAAGGCATACTATTAATAAACAAGTACCTTGAGTCCAACGATACGCACTAGTAGTCTCATCTCCTGCCAATGCAACAACCTTCCTACCAGTCTGAGCTCTCTTCAGTTTCGTACACCTCGTACTGATATGACCTGTTTCACAGCAGATGAAACACTTCACCCCAATTCTCTTACAATCAGCTGCAACATGTCCCAAACCTCCACAATTAGAACATTTCAGTTTATTCCTCCTACACTCCGACTTACGATGTCCCACTTCCCCACACTTGTGACACTTAATGTAACACCTCGGAGGACTCGACATTCCTCCCCCACTACGAGACTGTTGTTTCCCTTTCCTGTCATTCACATTCTCATAGGGAGTAGCACGCACCTTACGATTCTCTTCGTAACTCCTACAACTGTCCACCAAATCAGAAAACCTTCTAACCCTCTGATAACCGATTGCCCATTTAATCTCCGGACGCAATCCGTTCTCATACTTCACACACTTAGAAAATTCAGCAGTCGCTTCCAGATAATGAGGATAGAACTGCACAAGTTCCACAAACCTTGCAGTGTAGTCAACCACAGACATATTGCCTTGTGTCAACTCCAAAAACTCAATCTCTTTCTTTTCCTTCACACCCTCAGGATAATACTTCCTCCGAAACTCTCGGCTAAATAAATCCCAAGTAACTCCTTCATCATCCACTCCCAACACTTGGCGTAAACTAACCCACCAATCAGCTGCTTCTTCCTCCAGCATGTGAGTACCCAGTCTCACCTTGTCCTCTTCAGCACAATCCATCACATGGAAGGTTCTTTCAACCTCCTCAAACCAAAATTGTGCACCATCAGGATCATATCTTCCCTTGAAGATAGGCAGCTTATTCCTTCCGAACTCATCACTACCCATAACATCCGCTACACCCTGCACAGCTCGGGCCATATTCTGTTCATCCAAATATAGAAACTATGGTTAACCAACAAACTACCAGCACACAACTGCTGCACAACCGTAACTCGCCTAAAACGACAGACACAACTGACACAACTGACACAGACTGACACAGACTGGCTCTGATACCACTTAATGTGACGCCCCCAATCTACACCCCCAAATAATCACACATTTAAAGCAATAAAAGAAAATTCGAAATTTGGTCAGAGTATATTTAAAAACATGGCATAGACGGGGAAATCACATCAATTTGAAACCAAACAATTCATACAACACCTGCCCATAAAGATATGCAACAGTGGGGTAGCATTCAACAGAGGAAACTTCGTTCCTTACACCCACATTTTCAGAAATTAGAATTAAAGCGGAAAATCTAAAATCTGATTAACATAAATACATGTATCATGTAAAATTTTGTCATACTCCAAGTTATACAGGTACTAGCCAAAAGATACTTATACATAGTACACAATAACACAAATGGCCACCCTAGCTACCCGGTGTCACATATCAGAGCCGACCGACAAAAAGGGTGAAGACACAAAGCTTCACTAAAGACCTCCAGCAACCCTAATCTGCAATGCCTCATAGAGCATTATAAAATGAGCAGAAGGGTGAGAAAAACAACCATAATATAAATGCATATAATTATATATATCAACACAAAAGTATACACATAACACATTCTCACCATTCTGCCATCCCACATAAACATATACATCATGCATAATTCACCAATCCAATCAAGACCCGACAATACCACGCATCACATAACGGGGAATGACAGCATAGTCATTCTACCCAATATACCTCACTAGGAACGACACATAGTCATTCCACTCTAGGACACCTCTCATTGGGAATGACAACATCGTCATTCTACCCCAATGAATACCCCACTAGGCACGACAACTCAATTGTACATCACTAGGAATGACAACATAGTCATTCTACCCCAGTGAGCACCACACTAGGAACGACATCAACGTCATTCTACCCCAGTGCACACCTCATTAGGAATGACATCAGAGTCATTCTACCCCAATGAGTATCCCACTAGGAACGACAACATAGTCATTCTACCCCAGTGGACACGACAACTCAATTGTACATCACTAGGAATGACAACAACGTCATTCTACCCCAGTGAGCACCACACTAGGAACGACATCAACGTCATTCTACCCCAGTGCACACCTCATTAGGAATGACATCATAGTCATTCTACCCCAATGAGTATACCACTAGGAACGACAACATAGTCATTCTACCCCAGTGGACACGACAACTCAATTGTACATCACTAGGAATGACAACATAGTCATTCTACCCCAGTGAGCACCACACTAGGAACGACATCAACGTCATTCTACCCCAGTGCACACCTCATTAGGAATGACATCATAGTCATTCTACCCCAATGAGTATACCACTAGGAACGACAACATAGTCATTCTACCCCAGTGGACACGACAACTCAATTGTACATCACTAGGAATGACAACATAGTCATTCTACCCCAGTGAGTACTCCACCAGGAACGACATCTCATAGCATAATACACATCAATTGTGCACACTTACACAGACAAAAGTCGACAATCGACACGATTCACCTTTCCCGACATAATTAAATCGGCTAACAAATTCCAAAACATCATAATCATAAAGTACAAGTCAATACCTTTCCAACGACACCAAGAACGTCAAAATCCGATAAACGGAACAAAAGTTACGGACGAAAACGAAAACGACATTTCAAAATTCACGTTTTTACCATTCTCCTGGCCATACGCGTACTGCCCAAGGCCATACGCGTATTGCCCAATTTCCTCGCCATGCCATACGCGTATTGCCCAAGGCCATACGCGTATGGGCAGAACCATTTTCTTCACAAAAATCCCATTTTGAACCCCATACGCGTATGCCCAACACCATACGCGTATCACCCTCTCTCATACGCGTAATGACCCAAACACAGACCAATGTTACGCGTACTGCCGAGTCCCATACGCGTATGGACATGCCCCATACGCGTATGACCTGCAGAAACCCAGAAAAATTCTGCAGAAACGAGTTCTGCGTTTTCCACCCAAAATCATCCCAAATCCATCACCTAAACCCAGAAAATTACCAATTTGATTCACAACAACACATATCTATCAAGTATCAACAACAAGGAACACCAAAAACATCATTTCCAACACGATTAAATCGAATTCTAACATTTTCTACAAAAATGGGTTTTGTTATATTTTTTTCATATAATCCAACAAAACATCAAACAAACACATACATAATCATACACATGTATAAGATAATTGAATTTCACACCCTTACCCGATTAAATCGATTCCTAGAAGTTGTTTTCTTTGATTCCTAGCTTTTTCCTCTTTTTCTCTCTTTCTTCTTTCCCTTCTCTTTTCTTCTTCTCCTTTTCTTTCCCTTACTATTTTTCTTTCTTTTCTAATTCCCTCTATTTCTATTTCTTTCTCTTTTTCTTTCTAACTTAGTAAAATAAATGTGAAATGACCAAAATGCCCCCACACTCAAATATCTCACAACCGTTCCCAAAATGCGATAAAATATAATCATATCGAAAAATAACATAATTTCAGATAAAAGTCGAAAATAAAATAATATAATAATAAAATAATCAAAAACGATTCAATTAAACAAAATACTAAAACTGGGGCGTTACACTATACGCCTATTGCTTGCCTATGCATGTACTAAAAACTTCAAATTATTTCAAATGGATGTTAAAAGTGCATTCCTTAACGGTTATATTAATGAAGAGGTTTATGTTGCCCAACCTCTTGGATTTGAGTCCCATGAGTATCCCGATCACGTTTATAAATTAAAACGTGCTTTGTACGGTCTCAAACAAGCCCCTAGGGCTTGGTATGAGCGTCTTAGCAAATTTCTACTTGATCAAGGGTACTCTAGAGGAAAGGTTGACACAACTCTTTTCATTAAACGTTAAGGAAAACACCAAATTTTGGTTCAAGTATATGTAGACGATATTATATTTGGCTTTACTAACACAAATATGGTCAAGGAGTTTTCTAAGTTAATGCAGGGAGAGTTTGAGATGTGCATGATGGGGGAGCTTAACTATTTCCTCAGATTGCAAATCAAGCAACTTGATGAAGGGACTTTTGTGAGCTAGACGAAGTATTGTCTTGAGTTACTCAAGCGGTTCGACATGGCTAGCTCAAAGGCGATTGACACTCCGATGCCTAAGTGTGTCAACTTGAGTCGAGATGAAACGGGTAAGGATGTAGATGTCAAGAGATATAGAGGTATGATTGGCTCTCTACTTTACCTTACCGCATCACGACTAGATATCATGTTTAGTTTCTGCATGTGTGTGTTGCGGTGAAAATTGGATACCATAGTTATTTGTTAACTAGGATCGCATTTTTAATGTCACCACCGGTCTTTGATTTTATCCAAGGGAAGGGAGAAAAACCGAATACCCACAATGCAATGCAAATGCACTAAGATCCTAAGTTCGGGGGTTGGGTATACCTAGGGAAGGTGTTAGCATCCTAGATATCTGTAGTACTCTACAGGAACCTCTTGATTTATTTTATGTTATCTGTTATTTGTTTTGCTAAGGGTTTAACGGTAGGTGATTTATTATTTTTATTCCTAAGTGTGCTCGACAAGATATCGCATCTTGTGCCTACATATCCTGTCAGGAGAGAATCAGAGCACTTGTAGTTCCTTATTAAGGATACTAAAATGTTTTAAAGGTTTAGGAGAGAAGATGAGTCATCATCTTAAGAAGACCACCACAGTTTTTGAAAATGTTTGTATTTTGTGGGGTATGGAATTGTATGTCCCTTCTTTGAGATGATTAACATCTAATTCTCTTGTGTGAAGAATTAGGTGGGCTAAAGTTTGATTTAAAATCAAAATTAAAGGGGGACTAACCTAGGAAATCTATCATAAGTTATCTAATTGACTTATCTTAAGGTGTCGGTTATGATGCAGATGATTATGCACCATGCACAATAACATGGTTATCATGCATGGGATTTTCCCTTGGAAATTTATGCGATTAAATTATTTATTAGGCGAGGGTGCTAGCAAAGTGATGCTAGACTTGTGTCTAGTGACCGGTAGGTTGAATGCGATGCCCTAAGGCGATCGACTTACATGGGTAGAAAATGGGCTCGACGTTGGATCGAGAGTTTTACATTTTTGAAAGGTTTGATAAAAAGCAATCATCATCAAGTAACATAGTAAGCAGACAAAGCACAAATAGGGCATCAAACAAAACTAAATAAACACACAAGCGTACACTCAATGATCTAACGGGGAAAGGTTTGTTAAGAGGAGTTTTAAGGTTTATTCACTACAAGATAATTGGAAAATTACAACGGTTAATTTTGGCAGGTTACGGCGGTTATAACCGACGTAAATTGCAAGTCACGACGGATCCCCTTCTGTCGTAGAAATAAGGGTCGCGAGGCTGTTTTGCGATGGTTAGTAAAACAGACGCTCCTAGTACCGTAACATTTTGCGACGGTTTTGAAACAGCCTCCAAAATATTATTACGACGGTTGTAACCGCCACAATTATATAATATATATTTCATTAAAAAACTAGCGACGGTTGTAACCGCCATAATTATATAATATATATTTCATAAAAAACAACGACGGTTGTAACCGCCATAATTATATAATATATATTTTTATTAAAAATAGCGACGGTTTAGAACCGCCGTTAATTATATTATATTTTAAAAAATATAAATTTAAAATTCTACATTATCTCCTCTCTTTATGTTAGTAGAATACCAATACTATTACAATATTCAATTCTAACAATACAAAATACCATGAAAAATTATAGTTTTATTAAAAAAAAACTATCAATATCCATAATAAGGTCAAAAAACTATTACAAGACGATTCACTCATTTCCAATAGTTTGTGTTACTCTCAGGACAACCATTTCTAGAATTGGTTCTCGCTGCAGAGGAAACGATACTGCCATTATTACTCACGTGGGCAGAACTCATGATCTGTCTATCCTTCCCTAAGATGTTTATAATATCCTCTGTAAATTTTTGGGCAGTCTGAACTTCGTAACTTTTCCACTTACCCACACTATCTCCGGCATGAATCCTCGGTTGGCTCCTTGAAAATGATTTTTTTTCCAAACTTTCAGCACACGTCGAAAACAAGCTTGATTGTTTAGTACTAGTTTCTGAAGATAGCTTTGGAGAGGATACGGAGATCCGAGGATAAGCCACATTTTGGCTCTGCCTCACAAACTTAAAGTTTTATGAAAAAGAATGTCTTCCTCTTTTTAAAGATTCTTGAGATAATATGTCAATTACATTCTCCAAACCTACCATTCTTGATTGGATTGTAGAAAGGGAATCCATTATGCCAGTTGTAAAAATATGAAAAAAAAGAGTTGAAGTGTGCTGAGTAAAACATAATATCACAAACTATGTGACACAAAACAAGAACCTCTTCAGAAAGCACTACAAATATGTGTGAGCACGATCGTGTGACAAAAGTTACAGTATTTAAATTTTTTTTGTGATAAATCACATAAATGTTAAATACACTTTAGTGATTTTGTTAGTAGTAGGTGTTTGAGAAAATCATACAAAACTTACCCTTCTAAGTGAAAGTACTTCAAGTGTTATCATGTTGTGAAAAGTAAACAAGGAAGATAATGATTATAAAACTATTGCATTTAGGAAAATGTCTAGCAGCTTTAGGACTCAAATTTAGAGAGAGACCTGTACATATTTATATGTATATCCATATAGTAAGCATAATTTTAATACCTGAAATTGATGCATCATGTTTTCTTGTTTGATTTCAATATCTGAAAGTTGATTCCGAATACAAGTCATTCATTTTACCTTTGTAAACAACATTCATGTGTAATTTGGGGACTTAGCTCGGCAACTGTAGAATCAGAACTTTTAGGATTCTACATCTTTATGGAGTACATTTGTTCATTACAATTTATTTCTTCACCGAACCGTTGGCTTCTCATATTTGAATTTTGTAGTCCATTGTTTACAAAGCAGTCATGGGAAATTAAAAAATTGGTTTCATAGTTAGAAACAGAAGAGCACTCCTGCTTATCATCCATATGCACATATTCATAACCCACATCCTGCATGCTTGTAACATCAGCACTCATTGCTTCTAGTGGCTTGGTGAAAAAAATAGTCTCAAATTCTTCATTATGGAATTCCACTACAGTATGTGTTCTAGGGACTGCAACATCAACGTGCCAATCATCTGTTTTGGGATGCTGAAGTTGTCCAACATCATTTTGACAAGCTTTTCTTACAGATAAAGGAATCCTTCCCATAATTGATTTCATTTTTTTGGAGTCAGGCATCCCTGTGTCGGGATTCAGTAGTAGTAGTACTACTAAGATCGACGAAGTCACCTCTGCAGATATTTTCTGCAGGAAGCATAATAACAACTTAAGATCATTCCAATGAATAAAGGAATAGCAACCTAAACGGTCCTCACAGATTCACAATAAAAGATGATGATATTATCATATTATTGTTTTATTCTTGTGCTCAAGGTTAATAGAGATGAATATAAACAAGATTAGTATCCGATTGGGACATAAAGTACTACCAAATCTATGTATCCTTATTCCAACCAATAGCAATTTTGATGTCAAAATTCAAAAAGAATGAGCAAAGGTAAACCTTTTAAGGAGGATCCAATTTCAGAAAGGTTGGTAGTAGAATGACCAGGAAGTATTTTCCAATATTTAAGAGCTTGCAAAACAGCATCCCTAACCGGTTTGACCTATAACCAATTATCAATATAAGTTGACAAGAAACAATGAGAAACATATAAGTGCAAAAATTGAAGGTCATAAACCACCTTGTCAAACCTTGAGGAGTCAAGAGAATGAATACAAGAAGGCCAAAGACGACAAAAAAGAAGCACGAGTCAAAGCAATTTGTCTCAATGCTATAGAAGCTGATTTCCGTGTTTTCCAGTCAGTATCTTTTTTTTTTTTTTGATAAACAACATTGTATTAAGAGGAGAATAAAGGGATTCTCAAACCCAATACAAAAGGAAAACTAGGAAAAAAGAGGGACACACCCCAAACTAACATTACATAAAGTCAAGAGGGGATTTCACCCAATTGTAGAAACTACATTTTCTACGACCATATTCCAACCACTTCCAAGAGATAGAAAGGATATGATGAAAGATTTGATCAACATCACATAATTCATCACCGAATAAAATGTTGTTTCTCGCGGTCCAAATACACGACACCGTGATATACCATATGTAACAACTGATATCTTCATTACACTTGTCAACCAAAGCCAAGAACCAGTGAAGAGAGTGGTTGCACAAAGAATCAGTGTTAGGATTAGAAATCCCAATCCATTGACAAACCTTAGACCAAATAGTTAGAACTTTCGGACATGTTAAGAAGAGATGGACGGAATCCTCATCATCGCGAAAACACAAAACACAAACAGTCTCATGAGGGGCAGCCACAATACCTTTTGTGACTAGATTTGATCTCGTCGGCAACCTATTTAAAAACAGCCTCCAAACAAAAACTTTGAGTTTCAAAGGAATTGTTGTTCTCCAAAGGACTTTCAAAGCAAGAACTTGGTTTTCCTCCAAAGCAAAGCCTTCAACAGCAGCCATGAAGCCTTTATAGCAGGATCTGACAGAAAAGGCGTGTGAGTTATCCAACAACCAAATCCAAGAATCTCTTTTGTCGCGCTGCAGATGGACGGTGTTAATTAAATTCTGCAGCATCAGAATCGACGCCGGGTCCGCAACCTGCATATCCAGCCCAAGGTTCTGAATTTTCCACTGCCAATCATTGTATACCCAATCCCCTATATCTTCCACTTTACAATCCTTGTTTGAAGCCCCCAGAAAAAGGTTTGGAAAAACAGATTGAAGGGTAAAGTCACCGCACCAGGCCGAGTCCCAAAAGAAAGTGTCCCTGCCACTACCAATTTCGAGACGAGAAGAGAGAAGAAAGCCAGAAGATTTACATAAGCACATCACGTCTTTCATCCAAAGAGAAACTCTAGCCTTACAACAAATTTGCTCAGGCTTTAAAACACAGGAACACAGGCTACCGTATCTGCTCGTAAGAAGAGCTCTCCATATCTCTTTGCCGTCACAAAGAAACTTCCACAACCATTTAGATAGGAGAGATTTATTGAACAACCCCACATGTTTGATTCCAAGTCCTCCGTCTTCCTTGGGTTTGCAAAGATGACTCCATTTAACCCACGAAATACAAGGCTTGTCCGCCGACCCCGACCAAAGAAAATTGCGTTGGAGAGCAATAATGTCTTTCACAATTTTAGAAGGCGCCTTAAAGAAGGCTAAGTAATGGATAGGCAGATTAACTAAAACCGAATTGATGAGCACCACTCTAGCCCCTATAGACATATTCTTCCCAATCCACGAATTCAATCGGCGTTTAATGCAGTCCAGAACCGGTATCCAAAATTCCTTCCTCCTATGGTTACCACCGATAGTAATTCCTATAAATTTCAAAGGAAAACGAGCGGACTTACAGAAAGGGAAGGATTCTGCAGCTTGAAGAAAAGAATTGTCGAGCCCAATACCAAATAGACGGCTTTTGGCAAAGTTAATTTTCAGACCCGACATCATTTCGAATCCACGAAGGATAGATTTAATAGCCCACAAATTAGAGTAGTTGCCATCACAAAAGAGTAAGGTATCGTCTGCGAATTGTAAGAGCTCAATAGAGGCTTCATCACTGATTCTAAAACCAGAGAATAAACCAACAGCAACAGCACGACGGACCAAGGCAGCCAACGATTCTGCGACCAAAACAAACAATAACGGGGCAAGAGGATCTCCTTGTTTGAGTCCTCTAGAGGCCTCAAAGTCCCTTGAAGGACTCCCATTAATCAAAACAGACACAAAGCTAGTGCAAGTATTACCTTTGATCCATTTAATCCATTGGGGGCCAAAATTCATATCTCGAAGAATCTCAAGGAGAAAGTCCCAATTGACGCAGTCGTAAGCTTGCGCAAAGTCAACTTTAAACAGAAGGCACTTCCTCTTATCTCTCCTAGCTAAGTCCACAACCTCATTGGCAACCAGGACACCATCATGGAGGTTCCTTCCTGGTATGAAAGCAGTTTGCGAGTTCGAAACCAGTTTATGGATGACACCTGAAAGTCTTTTGGATAACATCTTGGATATAATCTTAGAAATACAGCCTACTAAACAAATCGGCCTGAACTCCACGAAATCCTGAGGGCTGTCTACTTTGGGAACCAAAACCAAAAAAGAGGAAGAGAAAGCTTTAGGAAGCTTGCCTGTCTTGAAAAAGTGGCGAACACAACTAATAACATCACCCCCCACAATTTCCCAATTTTCCTTAAAGAAATTGAAAGAGTATCCATCCGGCCCCGAAGATTTGTTCCCGTCGCAATCAAATACTGCAAACCTAATATCCTCTCCAGAGAATCCCTAATACCAGCAACAGCGGTCGTCAAATCACTTTATGTAGAAGCTCCCCCAGCCTAAATGATACTCCTATTCAACTCAATGAGTGCATGTTTAGCCATAAAATGTGGATTTTTAAGCAACCTAAGAATCCTAACCAACATGTTATGCAATATCGAAATAGGAGGACTACATGTGTTCTGAATAACAGTAGCAAGAAAAAAGGCAGAAGCAGACTGAACATGCTATTCTGTTCACCAACCAGAACACTTTGGCTCTACTAACGACATCTCGGACCTACTGAAATCTGCCTCCTTCTCTCTCTGCTTCAATTTCAAAATTTTGCGGTCATTTTCCAATCTCATTTGCTTGTTTTCCATCTTCATCTTCTCCATCTCCCTAGTGCTGAGAAAGTAACTTATAGAATATAATATTTATGTTTCAAGCTTAACATTATGTTTTTGTTACAAATTACAAATAAAGCAAACACAAGAGCAAAAGGAAACTGAAGGCTTTCTGAAGTCAAACTGTCATATAACACATTAGCGCCTGTTTGGATTGAAGAACAACTTGGTTTTCATTTCATGGTCTTTTACACACAAAAATGCCACCTTGATTATTCCCATCCCTTTACAGATTTTGATATCAGTAAATCAATTGAATTATGAAATCAAGGTGGCATTTTTGCAAAGTGTAATAAACAGGAAAACATAAAATGATAACATAAAACATGTTTTCAAACCAAACAGGCCCTTGCCATGTTCTTAAACCAAACAGGCCTTTGCCAGTACCTTTTCGATTTATTAGCATAAAGTAAGGAAAAAAGATATAAGTAACATCCAATTATATGCATAATTATCGATACATGCATGTTTAAATAAATGATGCACAATATGAAAGCAAGGCCAAGACGTACCAGAAATACAAGCATTTTTTTAGTAAGAAATACATGCATATCATACACACATATCATGCACTAATAAATATTATGTGGTAAAAGAGTGAACAGGTTCACATACACAATGTCAATGTAGAATTTTGCAAAATCTTTATTTGACAAGATGCAAGACATCTGGACAATATACATTTTCAAGTTGGCATGCCATGCGTTGAGGTTTTGCGTAATTTAAAAACAAAGACAACTTTTGAGACCAAATTCTCTGTGTCATTATTTTTATGCTCTTATAATCACAAAATAAGCAAATCCAATTGCACTTAGTATAATACTTAGATAATATAGATTTTGACCAGAAGCTGAGAAGGGAGCTAGAGAACCTGGTCAACCGTTCGAATGTCTGCAGAAAGGCCGCCATGAACACAAAGCACCTGGGTGAACCAAAGCATATAAGAGAATTATGTTATCTTAAAGCCGAATTAAGAAACAAAAAGCTCATGCACTGCTTACATGCGCATAGGGAGCAGAGAGAGGGAGGAGGAAGAGAAAGAATAAAATACATTTATAGTTCCATCTATAATTGCAGAAAGTGTAAGATAGTTACATCAGTACAGTATCGCCAAGCATTAGCATTTCCATACTATCCCTGGCTTTCATCTTCAAATCCATAGACCTAGCAAAATATTAAATTACAACATCATCTTAAACTGGCGTCATAATTTTTCACGTCTCTAATATCTAATCTTAGCATTTCCTCAACTATCATCTCTATAAAATCTTGTAATAGAAATCCATAAATTTTTACATTTCTTACTAGCACTGCAGCTATAGCAGAAGTAGAAAACCAAAACTAGAATGATAGTTCACAAGTCCTTACACCACTGAATAAAATTATATAATCAATAGACTCCTAATTTATTTTAACAAATCAAACCACTACTTTCCACAATATACAACTGACAACATTGGCTAGTTAGAATGACATGAATCTGAAACTTCAATAATTTCCTATACTAGTACATTTAAAGCATACCTGGGAGAGTTGTCTACTTTCATGATTTCCACGTAAAAGGGTAATATTAGCTGGGTATCTACAAAATCAAACAGAAAAACAAAAAGATGCTTAAATAAAATAGTATTAAGAAAGACACAACAATAACAACAACAGTTGAGATCCAAACACAACCAATAAATTAGAAAGTCACAAAACTATAAAGTAGCTGCAAAATTACTCAAATCGCATGAACACAATCTAAGTTAAGACAGATACAATTAAACATAATAGATGGAATCAATATAACATACCTATCTTTTAGAAGCAAAAGGATGGTGAATACTTCAAGACTATTGTAACCCCAATCAACAAAGTCCCCCTAACACACATTTAGCAAAACAAAAATACTCATTAAAAAAATCATAACAACAACATAATCCAAATCCAACAAACAGTACATAACATAAGTTAGTAGAATACCATAAAAATGTACTTTGTCTCGGGAAAATAACAATCGGTCTGGAAAAGTTTCATTAGATCATGAAACTGACCATGAATATCACCACAAACAGTTACTAGACTATTGACAGGTTGCACATTGGACTCCTCAATAAGAATCTCTTTAACCTGAAACAGAAGAAACAAAAATAATCGCTTTACTAATTCTAAACTCAAACTAAAACAAAATTAATCAACTAATTAATTAATTAAAAGCAGCAAAGTAATAATAATAAAATAATAATATATAAATCTTCACCAGAACCATCGTTATCTCTTGAGTCCTTCCCGTGTTCCAACAAATAACCATGCAAGTCAAGATCGACTATTCAGTACCATTTGTCCATTATGGTAAGCACACATTTCCTTATAAAACAAATGCTTCGAAGAAGAATTAGACAGTAGATAAAGAAGAAAGGGTTAGGGTTAGGGTTTGGAAGAAAAATTAGATAGACAAAAAAGCTGATCGAGGGGTTTTTGATTATTTGAGAGGGAATGAATTTTCCATTGAGGAGTCGATAAGGGTTTTTTTATGAATTGGGGGGAAGGAATTTTTCCCTTTTCATTTAGCGCTCAATAAAAAAATTATTTTATAAAATAAAAAGTTAAGTAAAAATCATAATAAGGACAATTTTGTGACAACTGTCGTGACAATCGTCGCACATCAATCCCTAACTGTCGTGACATGCGTCGCAATCCAGGAATAATGACGGTTTTTTGATAGCTGTCGCAAAAAATCTGCGACAGTTGACCCTAACTGTCGTGACAACCGTCGCAATCCAAAAGTAAGGATGGTTTTGTGATAACTGTCGTAACTCAAGTGTTGTTAATCTCCTTTTTTCTTGTAGTGATTATTATCATTTGAGGATTATTATGTTGAAGGTTGTTTTAAATTGAAAAAGTTAAAGGTTTTTTATTAATAAAAGTTTTAATTTAAAAGAGAAAAAAAGTTTTATTATTTAATTTAAAGTTTTATTAAAAGAGCAAAAGTTTATTAAAAGAGTTTTTATTAATTTCGAAAAGATTTTAATAAAAGTTTTATTATTATTATTTTTAGAGTTATTACTAAAGGTTGTTATTAATTTAAAAAAAGGTTAAAGGTTTTTTTTTTCATTAATTACGAAGAGTTAGTTTTAAGTTTGTTTATATTATAAGGAGTTATTTAAAAGGGTTATTAAAAAGAGTTCCTATTAATTTAAAGAAGGTTTCAATTTTTTTGTATTTTAATAAAAGTTTCATTACTTAAAAAAGGTTTTACTAACTTGAAAAAGAGTTTTATCAAAAGTTAATAATTTATTTTATTAAAAAAAAGGTGACATTTAGAATATAAAAGGAAGTTATATTTTAAGGTTTATTCAGACAGTTATACTTATGTTTTAGGGTTAATTATAAAAAAACAGATTTGAATCTTTTAGAGAAAAAAAAAAGAAATTATTTTAAAGTTTAAATTGAATAAAAAAGGTTTGGTTTAATTAAAACGGAGGGATAAGGTACTGCGCAAAGGGAGAGGGTCTACGATAGACCCTCAGATCATGACCGTATGATGCATAAATGGGACGGATCTAAAGAACCAAACAGAGGGTGTATGACGGTGGCATGTGTGTGTGTGTACATGGGATCGAACCTGAACAAAACAAAGGAGAAACAAAAGGAGCGTAGAAACTCTCTTCTCTCCGTCCTCTCTCGTTCTCTCTCTGCAATGGGTTTCAGAAGAAAACCCTAAACTCCATCGTCACCCTCTCTAACACCTCTCGCCGAATCTAAACTCAAACAAATCAGAAACAAAATCACAAAACCCTAAATCTAAACCCTAATCCCCAATGCGAACCCTAACCCCAATCCACTATAATTTGAGAAGTTTACATATTACAAATCGACTTTGCGAAGGAAAAGAAGAAAAGCGATAAAGGGGCGAGGAAAACAACGAACAACGATCAAGGTCCCAAGAGTCTTCGTCTATGGATAAGTCTAGGATTCCTCTCCTCTTTGCGTTGCAGGCTGTGTGGTGTGGTGGCTCCGGAGACCGTCTATGGCGCCAAAGAGACTCCTTTGTGCTCAGATACGGATGCAGCTTCAAGGTCAATGACGCCAAAGGTATGTATTTGTGTAACTGGTGTTCTAAAATATAGTGTGTGTAGCTCTGGAACTAGCTTACATGTATATGTTGATTCTGGGTTGCTTTCAATTTTGTGGGTTTCTTTCCTGATGTAAATGCTTCGTGTGAGTGAGTTTCTGGTATGGTTATGTGAGGGTGGATTTCTGCTAGTGCATACGAACTGATGTTGGATCTTCTGGTATGCAGTATGTTTGTTTCTGGTTTCGGTTTTCTGGTTGTTTTGATGGGATTTTGGTTTATATGTATATATTGGTTTTGATAATGAAAATTGGCTTGTGTGGTATTGAAATTGGCTGTGGATTTGTTGGTTTATGGTGTATGAACTGTGAATGATCATGTAATGATATAATGAGTTAGCGCTGTGTAAGACTTGCTCTCTCCTCTTTTGTGCGTACGGATCCCTCCCCTTTTATAGCCAACTCAATCTTTCACGTTGAATGATTTTAAATGGTGTCAAGTGTGGTTTTGGAAGGATTTTAGAATTGTCTGAGACATGTTTTATATCATTAGAAAGAAATAAATCATTTTTGATGATGTTTGGCATTTGTTTGGAAAGGATATAGGCTGCTAGGAACATAGTTTTTAAGACGAGAATTCATTTTCGTTTTCGTCTCAGACATGTCCAAATGTGTTTGAATTTCTTTCCTTAATCGATTCAGCATGTTGGGGATTATTTTGGAAATTTGCTAGACAACACTTACTTTGGAATTATGCTTTGATTATGTTAGTAACTATTATTGAAACACCAACGCATGAATTTCCATTTGTACGTTTGTAACATGTTGCATCTGCTTTCAAATATTGATAAATTGTGAAAAGTTTCAAGAGTGCTTGGATTCTTCCTACTTTGATGAACTTCCCCTTCCATCCTGTTGTGTTCTACTTTGATTTCAGGTTTTGAGGATTGGAAATGTTGTTCGTTTGGGATTCTAATTCGCCCGTGCTTGATGAAGCTGATCGAGGTCTGTATGGTGAAGATAACATTCTCATCCCTAATTCTCCGATGCGCCCTCCGGCCAGGTTTAGAATAAGTGTGCTCCTTAGAACTCTCCCTTAGTGATTAGATTGTCAAACCTTTTTGATATTTCAAGCACTGATTTTCATCAACCAACCTTTGTAAATAATGGATGCTATGGATTATTTTAGATTTGCGCAGAGGAACTTTTCTCCATCAAGGGTGCTTATTATCTTGACAGCAAGTGGAATACACCTTCGATCTCGCACGTGCAGAGGCTGCTGTCAGGATAGGCAGCCTGTTCGGTAATTATACAAGGCTCTTACTTTGATTCTGTTAACTATCATTAGCTCAAATAATCTATCCCTTCCAGCATTTTGGGCACCACGTTGTCCACCTTTATCCTTATCCTTAAAAGAATAATGCTCTTTGAGTGGATTTGCTGTCAAATTCTTTTTTTGTAGAAAATATGTGGCTATTGAATTATGATTCTTTTCTCTTGAACGTGAGGTCTTTTGATTCAAAGACTTTCTTATTTTAGTTTGATCACGCTTAATAATAGCTTGTCCTGAACACGCCGATACCGCTTTGGTTCTCATCCAAAAGTTGTTCGAGAGCTTCATGATGAATGTATATGTTTCCATATTCAATTATTGTTTTTTTGACAGTATTCAACCTTTATTGCAGATTCAAGTTTATGGCAGTGTTGGCTGGGATACCGAGCACGAGCGACTTTGTCGCAGAGATTGGTTGGCACGCACTTGCTGAACGCATCAACTTCAGTCGTCACAAAACAGAAGTTTGGGATTTTGCCATCAATAGCCACAATAGTACAACTTGTATGAAACTCAACCATCTTCTTTGCGGTCTTCAACACTCCGTCATGCTTCGGGTATCGCATATGGATCTACGCATTCTGCCCTTCTTATCTCATACTTTGAAGGAAAATGTATAGGGCGTACTTGCAGGAAAAGTGTATGCAAATGTTGTTGGTCAAGCATGTATCAAAAGATGTAGTTCATGTAGTGGACAAATTAGACTTTCCTTGTATCGTTGCTGTTTAGGCTTGGGAACTTCAAAGTTTAATTCCAATAGCTTCGCTCTGAACTTAAGTTACAGAATGACAAATCCAAATGACTTATCTTATGACATCTCTTTAAAACTTGAATAATATCTTCTTGAGATATGCTCTTTTTTTTATTCCAAATCAAGCAGATGCAAATTGGGGAGAACAGAAACAAATATTATGATGATTTCCTCAATCAGCTATGAATTGTATGGCAAATAGAGACTTTAATTGAGGGTATACTCCTAATTCCATTGATATAAAAGCGCTCAAAGAGATCAAGCTTGCGGAGTTTGAAAAGCAATGATGAAAGCACCTCAGACCCGTCGATAAACCTACCGAACTTTTCGGCAACGATATTATCAAGCTCTTCGAGTAAAGGGAAGCATTTGTAGGTTTTTGTGTTTGCCTCTTTGAAAATAATTTGTGAATTTCCAACTATGTAATGAACTTTTGAGTTTTGTACTAATCCTTGTGCATTTTTCTTGAACTTTGAAATATGGGTTCAAGATGGTTAGACGTGATGAACTTCAATATATAATCCCTTGCCATTTTCCTTGAGGTGGTACACTTGTACTTATGAAACTTGAAATTTGAATATGAAATGTTGCTACTTGGATAACTTCGAACGAATAGAAATTTGCTTGAAAGACACGGCCTCTGAAGAAGTCTCCTTCTATTTGGGAAGATTCTCTTGTATGACTTGTAATGAATTTAAATTTGGTGAATGTGACTTGAACCAAAATCTTGAAATAATGTGAATTTCCGATTCTTGTATCTTGTGAAGAATTTTAACTCTTGTACACTTTGAACCTTGAAATGAAATTTTACCATGGAATGACTTGGGCTTAGCATGTGATAACAAAGGTCTTGAAATTACATCTTGCGATCCAAACTTCTAATTCCTTCCAAAGTGAATTTCCCTTGATGGACCATTATAGAGCAAACACATCTCTCAACCTTGAGGAGCTTATAGAGGGGGGAAGATACCAACTTGTAATGTAACTTGCCACACAAACAATGACCAGTCTTAGGGGACCAATTTCCATATTAGAGGGTATAAGGACTTATTAATCTTTGCGGGGGAAGACTGGGGAGTCTTGAGGGAGAAAAGGCTTGGTAGTGGTTTAGGGATCAAAAAGGGTGAGGACACAATCTCACAGGATCAGGGAACCTCCACAATCACACACACAACACAGCCTTCAGGACCTTGAATCTTCTGCAGCAGCACCTGTCTTTAAAAGAGAAATAAATAGACAAAGCTAGATAAAGCGGTTAGTTATGCATGAATGATTGGCCTAATATGTTATGCAAAGAGCAAAGCGGGGATCTTAGGGTCAAAAATTAGGGTGTAACAGTGTGCTAGGTACCAATCGTGTCCTAAGGAGTCTCATTTAAAAGCTGTAAAGTGCATACTTAGGTATCTATGTGGTACTCCAAAATATGGGCTTTGGTACTCCAAAGGAAGCGATTGCTCTTTGGTTGGCCATTTCGATTCCGACTTTTCTGGTTGCAAATCAGATGAGAAAAGTACTAGTAGTACTTGTCACCTTTTCTCGAATTCCTTAGTGAGTTGGCATAGCAAAAAGCAAGTTTCCGTTGCTTTGTCAACAGCCGAGGTGGAATACGTTGCGGCCGGTAGTTGTTGCGTTCAAGTCTTATGGCTTAAGCAGAAATTACTCGACTACAATGTTCAACTTGAACATATTCCCATTTTGTGTGATAATACAAGTGCCATTAACCTAACCAAAAACCCGATATTGCATTCTCGCACAAAACATATAGAAGTAAGGCATCATTTTCTTAGGGATCATGTAGAGAAAGGTGATGTGGTATTTGAGCATGTTGATTCTAAGAATTAACTTGCGGACATTTCACTAAACCTCTTGCGACGGAGCCTTTCTTTAATATCCGTAGGGAACTTGGTGTTCTCGATATCTCAGATCGAGTTTGATTATATGATTGCATGATCTATTCTATGCTTGTCTTTATTTCTTTTAACTAACAATAAGTGATAAGATTAAGCTATATGTGAGGGCATCCATCATCAATCGTCGAAGGTAATATCGTTCCATCTTAGAAAGTCTATTCTTGATCAATTATGTTTGTTAATTATTATGGCCAAAATGTGGTTTAAATTGATATTTTATTCATGATTAAATGTATTTTTGATCCATTTTTTAGTATTGGCATGTGTATGGTGTGTTATTTATCATTACTTGTTGCATACGTAGCTCAAAATATGCATTTTTCCATGATATGCGGGTTTGAGTCGACCAAAACTTGGCAGGGGTCGACTCAAGAAATGCCAGTTTTCTCAAATGTGGGCGCGGGTCCCATTAAAATTTTGAAATTGTCAAAATTCGCTCAGCGTGCGCCGATGCATGACCTGTTTCGGTCTACACATCGCTGACGAATTCTGATTCTCTTTTCCTCGGGAAGACGCGCGCCGTTTCATTTGTAAGGAAAATTGACTACATCATAATTTTTCTTTTTTCATTTTCCAAGTGCATGTCATAACATTTTAATTCTATTGTCTCCTCATCTCTCTCTTCTCCTCTCCTTAAAATCTCAAACCCTAAAAACCCATTGCAACAACTATCTTCAAATCCAACAAATTTTACAATCCAAGAGGTGTTCAAAGGTTTTATCTACATAATAACCAAGGTTTTTCAGTCTAGTCATCTTGATCATCAAGGTTTCGTACTGTTCATCTTCTTCTACAAAATGAGTACTGTTCATCCGAGTTCACAGATTACTCATCAATGGCTTCACAAAGAGTTATAGGAAAGAGGTCCTCCAGAGCTTCAACATCAAGGGCTGGTTCATTGACAACACTGGTAAACACTCTTTCATTACTGTCTGATGATTTATCTGAGATACTCAACAAAGAATTTCGAAACCGCTCTGTGATTAAGCCGTTTGTGTACTACCCATTAAGGGCGGAAGATTATCACCTCTCTGAAATCATTGAAATGCTAGATGTTCAAAAGTTTGACGAATTTCTAGAATGTGACACCAAGTACAATGAAGACTTGGTGAAGCTGTTTTACACTGGGATTTTGGACAAATTTGAAGGTACGGACTTTCAATATACTATTGGTGGTAAGAACAACTCGGTGAATACTTCTGTTTGGAACAATCTGGTTAAGCTAGAAACTGCAGGTCTTCCTAAGGTAACAGACACTGTATTTGTTGACAACTATGAGTTTAAGTCTGCTTTGAACTCAATGCTACGAGACCCTTTCTCAGAGAGCATTGTGAACAATAACCTGTTTCCTAAAACGGTCACAATGGGAATGTTGAAACCAGTTGATCGTATCCTTCAATGAATTGTCTCTCACATCTAACGGCCTAAGAAATGAGGGTATTCTCGGGTCGATCAAGCAGAAATCCATTTGATCCATCTGCTAAAGAAGAAAATCTGCATTAACTGGCCGCATTACTTCACGTATCGGATGTTTGCACTCCGGGATTCTACTAGAGGTACGACTTTGTGTTATGCCTCCTTTATTCAGTGTCTCTTGAAAAAGGTTGGGGTAACGGTCCCAGGTATTCCTTACGTAACCATTACCCCTGATCAAGAATTTACTCAGAAGACTCTGACTATGATGGGTTACTTTTGGGACTCTGAAGACGAGAAATTCAAATTCAAGCACCAAGCAACATACCAAGATCTTCAGTATGATGTTCCCAATGAACAAGAGGATGCAGCAGAGAATGTACAAGAAGTACAAGCTGGTAACAACATGCAAACTGAGGCAAATACGGTGGAAGATGACAATGTGGAATGGATGGGATACTCTCCACCTCGAGATCCATATGAAAATCAGGGTTGAGGAGAATGGCAACACACGGGATGGACCACACTTGGGTCATCCTATGTTCCTCCAAATCATGGTTGGCTACAACATGAAGAATATGACTGGCACCAACCCGAATATTCAATTCCTACACAGCCACCACAACAGAGCAACGAGGAAATCCTCGACATGTTAAGATCAATGCAGCTGCCGCAAGAAACGTTCATGACCACACAAGAAGAGAGGTATACATCTCTCTCAAACCAGATGGAGGAGCAAAATCAAACCTTCAACAGGTTTTCTACTGCTGTCATGACTCGTTTTGACAAGTTGGATACTGCTGCCGAAGCACAGACACGCTGTGTAACGAATGGTATCAACACACTCAACAGGGCTGTATTGGAACTGAATGAGCGGTTGGAAGAACAGCCTCTACCCCCACTTCAAGACCCCTATTTCTGAGGACGTGGCCATCACTTTAGGGCGAGGAGACCCTGAGATATAGGATCATAGTTTGATGCATGTTATATTTAGTTTTTAGCTTGTATGACTTGTTATTTGGTTGCATTTTGATTATGTACTTGGTTTGTTTTTGCATTATGTTGACATTTGAATTATTATGGAATGTATGTTGAGTCTATATGTATATTGTGCCTTATTTATCCATCTAATCTTTCGCATTATCATCATTCTATGTGAATGTTTGTTAATGTATCTTGTTTGAAAGATGTTGAGTGTATCCATAAGTATATGATTTATTTCTTTGACCATCGTCTTGTTCTCTTTATGATGTTGTCAAAGGGGGAGAAGTACATTTTACAAGCATCAAAGATTGAATCTAAGAGGAATTCACACAGTTAGGGGGAGGATGAGATTCAAATTACAAAACAAGCTGAAGATTTTACGATCATCAAAAAGGGGGAGTATGTGAGGACAAGGTGCCTCTCATTTGAACTTTATTTTAATGATGTCAAAATGTATGTGAGGGCTAATAGCTTGTAATTTGGACGGTGTCATCTCATTGGTGTCGGCATTCCAATTTTGCATTGCATAATCATGAGTCTAAATGCATGGTGGAGTCTTGCATATCCATTAAATATGGGTGATCATGATACTAGTATTAGGAATGCATAAACTGTACCTATATAGTTAAAACTGTGTCGAAAAAGTAATTTTTGAAGTTTGAGTCAACCTAAGATTGGGCCCGGTCGACTCACAATATGTGGTGATTGTGTGTGTCTCGCTCGGGTAAGCGCACGCCTACCCTGCGGTCGACGCACACTTCTGGATTTCTCATTGTGCATTTTTTGCTGCCATGCATCGATGCATGGTCCCTACAGCGGTCGACGCATGGTCGTCCAATTTACGCAGGTTCTTCCATGGGTCAGCGCAGGCTGACCCTCTTCAAGGAGAGGTCGACCGCTCGCTGTAAGTGACTAATTTTTTCTGCTTTTCTCTTTGTTCAAAATGCTGTTATTTTTTCTGTTGGTCCTTGCATCATATATATAGATGGTTCCTCATTTTTTACAAATCAACAAGAACAAGTGAAAGAAATACATTGAAACTTTTCTCTCATCACTTTCATCTTCATCTTGCATCTTTTTCAACAAATACACATAATCATTTTTGTTGATTTTCTGCATCATGAAGTGATAACGTCCAAAGCATAGAGTTGTATCTTGGTTTAGGGGTAAGTGTTTCAGTGGGTTTGTTCTTGAATAAAACCTCTAGGGTTTTGTCCTCCAAGATCAATTGGATTTAGGGGTTTTTGGATCAGATCTTATGTGCATTGAATTCAGCCGAACGAAGGTGATCGAAGAACGGAGGGTTTTGTCGATCTAGTAGCGTTAACTGGAGGATTGTACAACAAGGTTTGAGGATCAAACTGTGTGTGGATCAGAATCAGCCGAGTGAAGGTGATTGAAGACCTGTGTGTTCTTGCAATCTAGTAACGGTAAACGGAGGTTCGTCCAACAAGTTCGAGGAACTTGATTCGACTCAAATCAAGGGAAGAGAAGACAAAGTATTTGCATCAATAAAGTTTTCTTGAGTGTGAGATAGCTAAGTTTTCTCTTGTAAAAACATTTGCAAACAAGTTATAGATATCTCAATTCTAGTTTTTAGAATTGGGGGCAGATGTACCCGAAGCGAGGAGGAAAGGGGAACTGCCTAAACAAACCTGGTGTCATTTCCTTTTCCTTATCTCATTTATATTTCGAACTGTTTACGCTTGTAATCGTTCAATTGATCGATAAAAATTCTGGTATAGTTTTGTGCAGAAAATAAATTTGAAAACCATTGCACAATCATTTTGGATTGTGCTTAGTGAAAATCCTGCATCAACTATCATAAAAGGTTTTACTTGGAGTTTTATGCACTCCAAGTGCTCGATACATTTAACGCATACAAGGTGTTTGATATATTGTCAAGTTTGGTTTAATTTTTGACTGCTCATTGGGGATTGCACCTTATTAAGTGCTTTTGGAAAATTGATTAATTGTTAAGTTGTGATTCTAATCTTTCTCTTCGAGCCTTTCGTTCCATTTAGCTTACGTATATCCGGTCCTCTCAGTAACTCAGTTCGTGTAGACGAATTATCCTCGGTCGCTTCTGTAAAATATTAAAAAAAAAAAAATTTAGCGCCGACTCGCATTTAAAAAGAAGTGATCTATTCAACCCTCTCCTCCCCCTTCTAGATCAATTGCCTTCGTCTAACAGCAAAGATTTCCTACTCAATGCATCAACTACCATGTTTGCTTTACCCGGATGGTAATTCAAACCAAAATCATAATCTTTCAGAAGTTCCAACCATCTCCTCTGTCTCGCATTCAATTCTTTCTGATTAAAGAGATACTTTAAACTCTTATGATCACTAAACACCTCAAATCTCGATCCAAACAAGTAATGCCTCCAAAGCTTCAATACAAACACAACAACAACCAACTTTAAATCATGCGTCGGATAATTCCTCTCATTCACTTTAAGTTGCCTTAAAGTATAAGCTACAACTTGCTGATGTTGCATCAACACACCTCCCAATCCCATCAACGAAGCATCACATTATACTACAAACGGTTCTACCGGATTAGGAAAAATCAAAACAGGAGTTGTTGTCAACTTTCTCTTAAGCTCTTGAAAACTTTCTTCACACTTTGCATCCCAAACAAAAGTTTGACCCTTCCTAGTCAATTGCGTCAACGACAAAGATAACTTGGCAAATCCTTCAATGAATTTCTGATAATAACCTGCCAACCCAAGAAAACTTCTAATCTCAAAAACAGATTTTAGAGCTTCCCATTACGATACAGCTTCAACCTTCAACGGATCAACTGCAATACCTCTACTCGAAATCACATGGCCAAGGAAACTCACTTCCTTCAACCAAAACTCACACTTAGAAAGTTTAGCATACAATTGCTTCTCTTTCAAAACAGATAACACAATCTTCAGATGCTTAGCATGATCCCCTTCACTCTTCAAATATATCAAAATATCATCAATGAACACAACCACAAACTTGTCCACATACGGATGGAAAATCCTGTTCATGTACTCCATAAATACACCCGGTGCATTAGTCATACCAAACAGCATCACAAAATACTCATAATGACCATACCTAGTTCTAAAAGCAGTCTTATGAATATCTTCAGCCTTCACACGAATCTGATGATGCCCAGATCTCAAATCTATCTTACTGAACACACTTACACCAACCAACTGATCCATCAAATCATCAATCCTCGGAAGTGGATACTTATTCTTGACAGTCACCTTGTTCAATTGTCTGTAATCCACAGAAATCCTCATAGAACCTTCTTTCTTCTTAACCAACAAAACTGGTGCACCCCACGGTGACACACTCGAACGAATAAACCTCTTCTCAAGTAGATCTTCAAGTTGACTCTTCAACTCTTTCAATTCCGATGCGGACATACAATATGGAGCCACCGATGCCAAACTAGTTCCAGGAACTAATTCGATCGTAAACTCCACCTCGCGTTTCGGCAGTAAATTACTTATCTCATCAGGAAAAAACTTCTGGAAAATCACAAACAATTGGTAAAACACCAACTGCCCCACTTTCACTAACACTCAAAGTTACCATCAACATAAACATCTCAGCACCATCCTGCACGGACTCGTCAAAACAATTTGTAAGCACTTGGCTTAACTCCAAACAATTCACTTCACACACCATCTAAGCTTGCAAGACACGTCTATTCCATCCAACATGATCCCGTCTACTATCAACAAGAGATTAAGGGTGATCAGTTCCTCAATTTGTCAATAGACAGCTGACAATCATGATGGAACATAAACCATCTTTACCAAACTATAATAGCGTTCAACGACACACTCAGCCACCACTCCACACTTGAAGCATCTTGGAAAAGCACAAGCTTCTCCCCCACTTGTTTCAATCCCACTCCTGCAGACAAAGGTTAGAAAAATAAACGTGTACCGACAGTGTTTTCACACACATGTCACATACTAGGGAACAAACAACATTATACAACCTGGCCGGATGGACCAACCAGGCTCTGATACCACTAATGTAACACCCTTCTAAACCCCGCAGAATATATAAATAATCAGAGTAAATTATCATGCATCTCAAATAAGGGTGTCACATATAATTCAAAACATCACACATATACTTGTCATGCTCAATAACACTTAAAATAAATTCATGCTTTTCATATACTTTCACATAGCATGTAGCAACGGAATTACTTCAATCATAAATTAACATAATGAAAGCCCCATGATCAACTCATTCATAATCATCACTTAGGCATAAAGCTGATACTCCACATAATTCAAATAACAATAACAAAATAAGGTAGAGTACATAAAGTATCTCTCAAAACATGAATCGAAACGTTCCCAATGTTACATGATCAGAGCACGACTCAACGTAAAATAAATAGAGAAACTAAAAAAAGCTACTTCAACGGATATCTCGTGCTAGAAGCAACTCTACTCCTCGGTACCTGAGCGATGTAGTACAAAACATCATTCCAACAGAAGGGTGAGAATTCACATAATTATCGAAATCATAAGATAATATATAATTTATGGTATACAAACATAACATAATTATTTTGACACTCCAAAAGCTTCATCAACATATTATCACTCAAGTGACCATACTATTCACAAGTACATACTCACAATTCCATAATTCGTCAATTCGCCAATTCATCATAATCTCATATTACAAACATATACATGATGAGACTCAATGCAAGACTCTAATGCAATTCATGCATGTGGTACCAATCACTTATTATTTTTCAGTTTTTACATTAATTCGGGTCCATTCCCTAGACCAATAAAACACAAAACGCCCATTCCCTAAGCTTTCAAACCCCGTTCTAGGTTTGGGACAAGTCATTAGTTCCCACGGAACTAACAAGCATTGCTTCTTGACAACAAATGATGCATGTGAAATTTCAACAACCATATGCAATTAAGACCATTCTCTAATCTTAACATTCATGCATATCTCTAATAATTCATCACACTTGAATTACCACATAATTACACATACTTGCACATTTTTATGAATCATCCACACACAATTCACTTTCAAATGGTATACAACACAATTTACAATATAATCACAATTGTATTATCATTACAACAAGTAATAACTATCATGCATTTCATGTTGTCACACCCAAAATATACTTATACAAGCACACACACAAGTATTCGATAAATTATCCACAAATAATTTCACAACCGGCAACAAACACCACAATAATCCATTAATAGAACATATACACAATTGGCTCCCCAAGCATATTAGATATAAAAATACTGGGCAACCAATTCTCTTAACTATACTATAATATATCTCTATTCATTAGCTTTTCGACGCTTTGAACGGGGACCAAAACGGACTTACGGATCAAAAGTTACGTCCATTCTGCCATCACTCGCTACAGGTTCGCTACTGCTTGCGTCGCTACTTTCGCTATGCGAACTATAGTTCGCTATGCAAACTATAGTTTGCTATGCGAACTCTCCAGGACAACAACTCAGAAAAGTGCAATTTTTGCAGTTTGGAGGCCTTCCGGACCTCTGAATTTCATTCCGTAAAAAGTTCCAGTTCCAGAATTCGAAATACTACCATTATATGACAATTATAACAACCCACAACACATATTTAAGGATCCTACCATCATACATCATGTAATCATCAATTTCAAAACCATGGAAATTAGGGATTTTGATCCTAAACATGATACTACCCATCATACACTATCATACAATCCTATAACCATGTAAAGACCCACCCTTACCTTGATTCCTTGGATTCTAGAGCTCTTGTTCTTGGGGTTTTCTCCTCCTCTTCTCCACTTCTCTCTTTGCCTTTTTTTCCTTTTTTCTATCTTTCTAACCCTATTCTATCTCTTTCTCTTATTTTATCAACTCCCACAATTTCTCATTATTCTAATGGGCTTACTTACCCCCTCCCACTTATTATTCACACTCCCAATCTAGGCCAAATTACTAATTTCTACCATTTCCACATACTATTCCACCAAATAAAATAAATCAATTAAATCAAATTATTCAATTAATTAAACTAATTCAATTAAATCAAATAAATCAATTATGCACAAAATCACTCAATTAATTATATAATATAATATAAATAAATAAATAATTACTAAAATTGGGGTGTTACATCAACCATATTGTTGAAAAAGTTACTTGACAAGACAGACTTGTTATTTACTGATAATCCAGTGGGAGTTGAATCACGAGTGCAAGATATGATTCAACAACTAGACATTCAGCAATCAAATAATGTTCTATTCCTGGGATATGGGGTATGGGAGGAACGGGTAAAACCACCATTTCAAAACTATTTACAACAAAATTGGCCGCAATTTTGAAGGTAGGAGTTTCCTTGCAAATATTAGGGAAACTTGGGAGGAAACTACTGGAAAAGTGTCTTTACAAAAACGACTTCTATTAGATATCTTCAAAGAAACTAAAACCAAGATACAAAGCATTGAGTCTAGGAAAACTACATTGAAGGATAGGCTTTGTCATAAAAGAGTACTTCTTGTACTTGATGATGTGAATAGTTTGGACCAACTAAAAACTTTGTGTGGAAGTCGTGAATGGTTTGGTTCAGGGAGTAGAATACTAATCACAATTAGAGATAAACATTTACTTAGAGGGCTAAGAGTTGACAAAGTATATGCAATGAAAGAAATAAATGAAAATGAATCAATTGAGCTTTTCAGTTTGAATGCATTTAAGCAACCGAGTCCTAGAAAATAATTTGCTGAAATTTATAGAAAAATTGTTGAGTACTGTGGGGGATTGCCACTAGCTCTGGAAGTCATTGGTTCCTATTTGTTTGACAGGGCAGTAGCAGATTGGAAGTGTGTATTGGAGAAAATCAAAATAATTCCCAATGATCACGTACAACGGAAGCTAAAAATAAGCTATGATGGTTTATATGACGATATTGAGAAAGAAATATTTCTTGATATAACATGTTTCTTTATTGGGATGGACCGAAATGATGTTATACAGATATTAAATGCATGTGGACTCTTTGCAGAAATCGGAATTAGCATGCTTGTTGAGCGAAGCCTCGTAACTGTTAATGATAAGAACAAACTTGGAATGCGCGATTTGTTACGAGATATGGGAAGAGAAATCATTCGTGAAAAATCACCAAAGAAGCCTGAAGAGCGTAGTAGATTATGGTTTCATCCGGATGTTCTTGATGTTTTATCTGATCGAAATGTAAGCACTTTTTATACTTATTTTTGCATTTAAAATTCCTATAGTATAAAAAAGAAAAAAAAATCATTTATGAGTTGATTAACATAAGAAATTAGAAAATTAGTCTTGTTGAGAGTTAAAATTGTTTTGCTTTCAGACATCTAACAAATGGTAGGCTTAGTCACAAGTTTTCTTAACCTGTCTTGTTTCTTAAAGTTCTTCATGCTTTACCACAGGGAACAAATGTTGTTGAAGGACTAGCTTTGATGTTTCTAATAGTTAATTCAAAATGTTTTAGCACTAAAGCATTTAAGAAGATGAAGAAACTTAGATTGCTTCAACTTGTTGGAGTACAATTTGATGGAGATTTTGACTATCTTTCAAGAAATTTAAGATGGCTATGTTGGAATGGATTTCCTTTAACATGCATACCTTCAAACTTTTATCAAGAAAAATTAGTTTCCATAGAGTTAGAAAATAGCAATATGAGATTTATGTGGAAAGAGGCCTAGGTATTCATATTGATTTTAGTTTTTAGCATTGAACATTTTTTTTTCACTTTCATGGTAAATGCTTCCATTTATTTTTGTAAGCTTCTTCCCTAATTTTTTTTTAGAAATATTTATACTCTCGTACGTAGAGAATGGGGATGCTGAAAATCCTAAATCTTAGTCATTCTCATTATCTGATGCTAACCCCAGACTTCTCAAATTTGCCTAATCTTGAAAAGCTATTACTTATAAATTGTCCAATGTTGACGTCCAAGAAGCATTTATAAGTTGACGTCTCTTAAAACTCTAAGAGTGTGTTTGGATGAGGTAATTGAGAATTTTTAGGGAATTTAAAATTATAAGTAATTCAAATGATTCAATTGAAATTCATTCATTTTAAAATTATTTTGTTTGGATGGAGTATTAAAATGATTCATTGTTAAATTTTGGAGATCGTTTTCATAAATTTTAAAACTTTTGGGTCAAATTTAAAATATGAAAAAATAAGAACTAGTTTGCAATTTTTGAAAATTATTATGGACTAATTTGTAAAATTTGAAAATTATTAGGGACTTAGTTACAAATTTTTGAAAATTTTGGGGTGAATTTGAAATTTTCACAAAATACGAGGACCATTTTGTAAAATTTAAAAAATTAATAACAAATAATTTAACATTTGTATTATATAGAGTGAAGAAGCAATTTGAAATTCTTTACTTTTTAGTGTCATTTTAAATTCCTTAAATTTAACATGAATAAAATACTTTATAAATTTACATCATTTTAACAATTTTCCATATTTTTTATCCAAACAATAGATTTTGACTAAATCATTTCGAATTCCCTCAAAAAATTACTTTTCCTCGTTAAAATGCTTCATCCAAACACACTTTAATTCTTTCATAGTGTTTAATGATTGACACGTTGGAAGAGGAAATAGAACAAATGGAATCTTTAACCACTTTGATTGCAAATAACACTGCAATAACAAGGGTTCCATTTTCTATAGTGAGATCAAAAAGCATTGGCTATATTTCTTTGTGCGACTATGAAGGTTTTTCACGTGACGTGTTTCCAGCTATCATTTCATCTTGGATGTCTCCAATAAATAATTTTCCATCCCAATTTCAAACATCTACTATTATGTCATCTCTTGTTTCTATAGATGTACCAGATAGTAGTTCCCAGGAGCTATCATCTATTTCCAAGTACCTTCCAAGTCTTAGATGTCTTTGGGTGGAATGCAACTCTGAAGATCAGCTTTCACATGATTCAACAATTATTTTGGAGGCATTATATTCCACAAATTATACAGAATTGGAACCAACAATAACTACTTCACAAGTATAAAAAAATTCCTTGAAATCTCTTTTCGTTCAATTGGGAATGAATTGCCAAGTTGTTAATATTTTGAAAGAGAAAATTTTATAGGTTTGACTCATTCTCCCTTGCATGTATGTTATTGTTAATATTATTGTTCTGCCAAATGTTGTCATACCCCAAATTTTGACTATCAAGATTTCCCATCATTGTGCAAATCATCACCACAATATGGATATACCATCATGCCTTATCAATCTCCTCAAAGATGGGTGAGCATTCACCATAATCAAGAATTAGGGTTTCAAGCCCTCTCAGAACATTTAGACAAAAGATCAATCAAGAAATTACATGATCTTCAACTTGTCTAACCTCTTAAAACATCCACAAAGGATCAAGAGGACCCTCACATCAAAAATCAAGAACAAAAGTTTCCAAATTCCAAGTGGTTTAAGCCTCGAAACACCCGATATCGCCAAATTAAGGTTTTGGACGACTAGGACCTCTAGTGTGAGATTTTCACAAGAGGATGAGCCAAGACTTCAAAATGTGACTCAATATGCTCAAAATAACCCTAGGAATCCATTTGCAATGCTAAATTACCCTCAGAGGATGCATTCCCCAAAAGTCGGGAATTAGGGTTTTTTACGCACCAAATCGCTCCGGAGCCAAAAGCCAAAACATGATTTTTTTGGCAAAAATGATCCTTATGACTCATATTTTCATAAAATATGATTTATTATGTCATTTGAACAAGAATTGATCAAGAAACCAAGATAACTTGTAAAAGGGGTAATCTTGAAAAATTGAAAAAATTTCTAAGTTATGGAACAAAAGTGATTTTGTACCAACTTTGCAAGGTCATAACTCCTAAACCACAAGGCATTTTTCTCCCATTCAAAGCTCAAATGAAATTCCATCTGACATACTTCAAATATGTCAACTACAAGAAATTCTAAATCTCCATGGATTTTGAGTTATGAATTGATCAAAAACACTAAAACATGAAAATTCCACTTTTTCCAACACTTAGTGAAATTTTCAATAAGTCAGAATCTGTCTTATTTTTTCCAAAAATGTATGTAGCGAGCGAATTTGGGACGCGGTTCTTAGGCGTTGTCGCTCTCTGGGGGTTACTATAGTTCGATTCATTTTTTATCCTATTGAAGCTGATGAAGGAAGGGAAATAGATGTCTCCAATTAACCCTGCTTGCATACTGAGTTTAAACAGCGGTCTGGTAGGTTACGGATGCTATATGGAGATGGGGCTTTTTCTTACTTATTTAAGGTTGAAATGACAGGACGGTTTATGAGGAATTTTGTTAGGATACTGTGCTAGATTGGGTAAAGATAGGGGTTTTTAGGTTTTTGATTAGTGTGCTCGCTAAGATTTTTCTTTCAATCTTATGCCTACGTATTCCCGTTTTCCGAAACAGGGAAATCAAAGCGATCGTAGTTCCTCCTATTCTATGGGAGGAAATGGTGTTTTGGCGTCTTGTTCAAAGCCCAAGACGTGAAGCTAAAAGTGGTTTGTATCTTGTTCAAAGCCCAAGATATGAAGCTGAAGGGTCTATTTGTATCTTGTTCAAAGCCTAAGATGTGAAGCTAAAGAGGTGTTGACTTTAGAGAGAATTTGTCATCTCTAAAGGGGTCTGTTTGTCACAACTGTTGGGTGACCAATTAAAAAGGAGAATTACTTTAACTGGGATATGTGAATCCAACAATGCCATAATTTCCTTTATAAGGGATTTCCAACCTGAAGGAGAAGACTTTAACTCAGTGTAGAGCAATGCCATCTTTCCTTAGGAATTTCTCATTCTAAAAGAGGGACAGTGGCATGGATGTAAATGATCCAGAGGCTTGCCGCTTACAGCAATTTAGATGAAAGGAAAGGAGTTGTTGATGTTTGTATACTGTGAACGAGGTACAACTTTGATGCTAAAAGGTTTATTGGCTCAACCGGGGTTTCCTTATACAAAGCCTAAGAGGAGGCTATTGGCCCAACAAGAGGGTGTTTTTATGTGTCTCGTACGAAGCCCGAGAGAGAGGCTAAAAGGTAGATTGACTCAACAAGAGAGTCTTTTATACTCAACAAGAGAGTGTTTTTGTATCTCGTACGAAGCCCGAGATGGAGGCTGAAAGTGGCTGACTCAACAAAATAGTGCTTTTATATGTGTCTTGTACGAAGCCCAAGACGGAGGCTGAAAGGGTTTGACTTAACAAGAGAGTCTATGTGTCTTGTATGAAGCCCAAGATGGAGGCTGTTTGACTTAGCAAGAGAGTCTTTTTGTATGTGTCTTGTACGAAGCCCAAGACGGAGGCTATTTGACTCAGCAAGAGAGTCTTTTTATATCTCGTACGAAGCCCGAGATGGAGGCTAAAAGTTGTTTGACTCAACGAGAGAGTCTTTTGTATCTCGTACGAAGCCCGAGATGGAGGCTGAAAGTTGTTTCAGTTGAGTGACAGGTCCAATATGCTGATTTAAAGGGAAAATCAGTTCTTATATGAGTAATGTTGTACTCATGGATTTGATCAGAGGATCAGGGTTATCTCTTGTTCTTTAAGGAAATGGGAAATCCAAAGGGTATTGAGACTGTCCGAGTCTACGGGTTTTCTTCCTATTTTTTGAAAGGAGCTTAAGAATGTCTTTAAGACTCAAGGGAATTAAACTGTCCAAGTCTAGAGTTTTATCTTTTGTACTATGCTTTAAGAAACAGTAGTAGGGTCTAGACTCTTTGAAAGACTGTTCTATTAAGATGACTAATTTCTGTTCCTATACCTCTAGGAGGTCGTTGGGACAATTTGTACGAAGCCCAAGAGGAGGCGAGAAAAACTTTTAAGAAGCCGAGGGACAATTTGTACGAAGCCCAAGAGGAGGCTATCATTCCCGGAGGAAGAAATAATTTATACGAAGCCTAAAAGGAGGCTGTGAATACTTCTAAGAAGCCGACGGGTCCTTGTACGACGCCCAAGAGGAGGCAGGGATGCTTTTAGGAAGCCTGTGGGTCCCCAAACCCCGAGAAGTTCAAGATATGCTATTCACCGAGAATAGATCAAGCCAGGAAAGTTCAAGAATTTGGAAGAAACTCAAGAGATGCCATTCACGGAGAAGAGATCATCTCTGGGGAATTAGAGTTTCTTGACAATTCCTAAGGAGGACAGTCGAAGAGAAGACTGTATCTGGTGCTCCTATGGGGGATCTAGTATTGTATATTTCTAAGAGTGATCAACGGGCTTAATGCTAGACGTAGTTGCCAAGGAAACTCTAAATATCTATACTATTATTACACAGTTGATATGAGTTTATGAAAGGAGACTTACAGTGAAACAACCCCACAATACAGTTATATACATATGAAAACGGTAAATGAAAGCGGGTAAACACTTACTCGATTGTAGAGCTTCCATGTTCTTTTGTTAGTTGTTCAACAAAGAAAGATTGAAAACAACAGTATATTCAAAATCAAAGGAGAAAGTGCTTTGAAAAGTTTGTTGGGGCTTACAGCTCAAGGAGAGGCCCAAGGTTTTATCAGTGATCGCACTGTCGTTTGTACAGGAACTTATTCAAGTGACTGAGGCCAAAAAAGGTTTTCTGTACAAAGGGATGGGTCTTACACTCTCTCAAGAGGCCCAAGTGTTTTTTAAAAAAAGAATGGGGCTTATAACACAAGGGTAGGCCCAGATGATTTTTGTTTTGAAATGGCGATCGCGCCGAAGTTTTGAAAATGCAGTGGGTCTTATACAATGACTGAGGCCCAAAATAATTTGGTTTTCAAAAGGGGTTGGGTCTTACACTCTAATAGAGGCCCAAAAGTTTTGAATGGGTCTTATAGCTCGAGGAGAGGCCCAGATGGTTTGTTTTAAACGGGCGACGATCGCGCCGAACTTTTAAAATACAACGGGACTTATACAATAAGTGAGGCCCAAAAGGGTTTGTATTTACAAAGGATTGGGTCTTACACTCTATTAGAGGCCCATGAGTGTTTGAAAATGTTTTGCGTTGGTGAAAATCAAAGAAAACCCTAATTTTATTCTTTAAAAGTAAATATTTAGAGAAAATCAAACAAAATACCAAATAAATTTGAATAAACCATTTGTGATTTTGTTTAAGGTTTGAAAAAATTAGGGATAATCACAAGGGATATTTAAACTCATTTGGTTTGGATTTCTCAAAGTAAATATTCACTTTTAAAATGTTTAAAAACAATTAAAAATGAATTTATTCACAAAAATACTAATTATATTAATTAAATAATATAAATCTAATTTTTTTGTGGAATAAAATATTTCAACATTTTTGTGATTTTTTTCAAAAAGAACCAATAAAAAATAATTAAAATTGAAAGAGTTATTAATTTTCCAATTAATTAATAAAACATAAAAATATTGGAAAAATCGCAAAAATGTGAAAAAACACAAAATGGCATGGGTGGGGTTTGAACCCACGACCTCAAGATTACAAGGCGCGCGCCTTACCACTGGGGTGGTGATACATCCATTGCTTGAAGTGAAACCACAAATATATAAGGCATGCCTTGGTTTTAGGCTTGGCCTAAGGCAAGTTTTGGCTCAGAAACGTGAAGGTCATAACTTTCTCATTTCTTAATGGTTTGAGACAAAATTTATATGCATTTGGCCTAGAATTTCACAAGGAATCGAATGGTGGTGGTATTTTTTTCAGATCATACTCCCTCCTCAAAACCCGATAGTGGTTTTGAAAAAGACCTATAATTGCATTTTCTATGCTACACTTTGATACAAGCATGAATTACACGATCAATTGGTTCAAACACAACATATATAACATGTATGAGGTGTGCATGATCAGTGGACCTCAAAGCAATGCATATTTTGGAAAGTTCAAGTCATGAGGCTTACCTCTTTTTGAGGTTTTTGGAGTTTTTGTGCAATCTGTCATGCCTCTTGTTCCAAAAATGATTTGATGCTTTGGACACACTCAAATGATCCCCTAGAAGCTTTTAGGATGAGTGGAATCAGCTGGTACCTGAAAAAACACAAACTGGCCCTTTCTTGCAAAAGGGGTTAAAAGTGACCAAAATAACAACTCTCTCAAATGGTGTTCCAGATGGGGGGAACCATTTGGGACAGGTCAAGGATGATACTTGGAGAGTGTTTGAGGTTTTATCTGGTTTGGAAAGTGACTGAATCAAGACATGGCTTGAAAAATGCACAAAAGGCCTATTTTGAGGTTTTGAGGGTGACTTTGTGATTTTGGCGTTACAGGTCACTTGTGAGTGTTTGGATCACCTACATATGATATTTATGAGGTGTGTGTGATTGGTTTGATTGGAATTGCTCTCAAACTCAAAAACTCCGAGTTACCTTACTAGAGAAGGCATTTTTGCCAAGAGAAAGAGATTTTGAGGAAAGCATCTGTTTGATGGCTTTGGTGTACTCAAACTGAGCACAAATGAGCTCTATTTATAGTAGATCAAGTTTGTTTTGGGATCAAAAGTGAATGGCAACTGCAGCAGAGGTTTGGCCAATGTTGGCAAATGAAAATCCAAGTCTCCTCTAGCCATTGACTAGAGGTTAGAGCACAGAGCTTTGGTTCCCTACTTGTTGGAGGAATCTTGACTGAATTCAGTTGCAAATGTGTCAGTCCATGCCACCTCTAAGCATCTATTAAATGCTCCAATCCAAAATTGGAGTCTTGTCCCTATTTTAGGCAATTCTAGGTTTGGCATGCTACTTCTTGTTCCAAGGACTTTGGAGGCTTGGCTCAGTGATCGTCCCATTTAGATTTGATCCTCAGAGGTGTCCAAAGTGATGACAAGGCTTGGAATTAGCTGATTTTGGCAAATCGAGCAAAAATGCAACATTCTGCCTTGCCTTGGCAGTTTCCAGCAAGGCATTTTGCCACTACCATATCTCTTAGCTCAAATTGAATTTGGTGATGTTCTTGGCCATTTTGGAAAACCCTCATATGATACAACAAATGTTTGATCATATTTGGTTTTGATACCTTTTGGATCCAAGTGAAAAATCCCCCAACATTTGGAAAAAAGTAAGGCAGATTCTGACTTAGTGAAAATTTCACTAAGTGTTGGAAAAAGTGACATTTCACATTTTCAGCCATTTTGATCATTCCATAACTCAAAATCCCTAATGAATTGGAATGAGGTCTAGTTGAAGCTTTTGTAGAGGGCCATGAGGGCTACAAATCAAGATTTGGATGGGGAAAAATGGCTTTGTGGTTTAGGAGTTATGACCCTCCAAAGTTGGTACCCTTACTACTTTGTTCATAACTTAGAAAATTTTCTAAGTTTTTTATGGTTACCCCTTTTACAAGTTATCCTACTTTTCTTGATTTTTCTTGATGAATGATGATACCAATCATACATTAACATCATTTTAGGGTTAAAAATCCATTTTTGTGAAAAATCTCAAAAAGTCAAAGTTGACTTTTGTGCACAGTTGACTTTTTGTCAGATGAATTCCAAACTGTGCAATCCTTTAGGAAATCATGTCCTTGACCTAAATCAAACTTGATGGACATCTTCCAAGGGTGTTATAGGGTGTATTGAATCATGTCCTAGAATTTGGGAATCATGTCCTACAGTTGACTTTTCTCGCGAAACCCTAATTGTGGTTCAGATGAAATTGAGATTTGTTGCTCAAGTTTCTTGGATCAATCCATTGTTGTAAATGGATCAATGTGGTATATTGGAGACCCTCAAATCCTCTCTTGAGGTCTTGTCTCCTAATTTGTCCCAAAAGTCAACTTAGGGGTGAATTAGGTCAAGAAACCCTAATTCCCGATTTTTAATGAATGCATCCCCTGAAGGAAAATTGACTTGATGATTGGGTCCATGAGGTTCCATGGAGCATATTAGGTTATGCTTTGAAGTATTGGCTCATGCCCAGAGGAAAATTTCCATCTGGAGGCCCTAGTCGACCAAACCCTAATTTGGTGACACTGGCGATCTTGAGGGTTGATCCACCTAAAAGGGAGCATCCTTGTGCTTAATCCTTGCTGTGGGAGTCCTTTTGATCCCTTGTGGATGTTTGAGAGGTTAGACAAGTTGAAGATCATGTCATTCCTTGATTGATCCTTTGTCTAAGAACTCTGAGAGGGCTTGAAACCCTAATTCTTGTTTGTAGTGACTGCTCGCCCATCTTGGGGAGACTAATGAGATATGAAGGTTCCTCTATATTGTGATGATGATTTACACAATAATGGGAGATCTTAGTGGTCAAAATTTTGGGTATGACAGATGCCCCTATTTAATCTTCTTGGACCCGAAGGTGTGAATGACTAAGGCATTCGGGCATTCGAGGTGCAAGAGGATTAAATATCGGAATATCCGAAATTTTGATGGTGGTTATGAATGGTAGCTTGCGCATTCATCTTCTTTTGCTAAGCAATGATGCTTAGAAAAGGTAAAAAATTCCCCTCAATCTTGGACTTCAGCCAAGGAACTGGTCTCAATTTCTGGTTTAAACTTCCCCTCGATCCTGGTTTCCTACCAAGGAACTGGTCTTAGTTGTTGATTTAAACTTCCCCTCGATCCTGGTTTCCTACCAAGGAACTGGTCTTAGTTGTTGAATTAAACCTCCCCTCGATCCTGGTTTCCTACCAAGGAACTGGTCTTAGTTCCTGAAATAAACCTCCCCTCGATCCTGGTTTCCTACCAAGGAACTGGTCTAAGTTTCTGAAGTAAACTTTCCCTCGATCCTGGTTTCCTACCAAGGAACTGGTCTCGGTTTCTGATATAAACTTCCCCTCGATCCTGGTTTCCTACTGTAACGCCCCAGTTTTAGAATTTTTATTTATTTGAGTCGTTTTGAGTATTTTATTATTATATTATTTTATTTCTGACTTTTATCTGAAAATATGTTATTTTTAGTCGTGATTATATTTTGGCGCGTTTTGGGAACGTTTGCGAGATAATTGAGTGTAGAGGTATTTTGGGCATTTTGATTTAGTTGTTAAGTTAAGAGTTGAAATAGAAAGAAAAAGAGAGAAAAACATAGTAAGAGAAAAGAAGAAAAGAAAAGGAGAAGAGAAGAAAAGAGAGATTTGGGAAAAACTTGGAAACCAATCAACCGACTTTTCTACGCGTTATTTAATCGGGTAAGGGTGCGAAACTCGATTATCTTATCGTTGTGTATGATTATGTATGTGTGTTTGCATGTTGTATTGTCTTGTTCGATAGTTTTTCGGTTATACGGCGAAAACGCGTAAACGAGTAGAAATCGATGTTTTCACGGACGGAAATCGATATAATTTGTGTTGTATGATCTCTATATGTTTATGAACCATTGCTATTAACAGTTTTACTGATGGAAGTGATTTGGGGGAAGAAAAATGGAAATTTTGGGGTAGGGAACAGTGCGTAACGAACCAGAAATTCTGCTTCTGGTGTGAAGCGCCGGGCGGTGTGCTTGTTTCGCCGAGCGGTTCGTTCTTTCACCGGGCGGTTTTGGGAGGCGCAGAGGTTAGAAGTTCCTGACTCTTTTGAGTCATTTTGGTAGAATTAGTGTCGCCTGTGCTTCGCCGGGCGAAGTAGCGGCGAAGGGTGTTTCGCCGAGCGGTTGGAGTGTTTCGCCGGGCGGTAGTGAGAGTTTTCCAAATAATACTTTTCCTTAAAAATTCATAACTCTCGAACTGTATTTCCGATTTAAGGGTTATTTATATCGTTGGAAAGCTTTTAAAATGTTCTTGCTTGTGATGATGGTTTTGAGATTGTTGGCCGATTAAATTATGTTGGGGATTAGAAAATGTGTTGTTTTGTTGTCGACTTTTGTCGTTTAATTATGTGAACTGGATGTGTATGTGCAATATGCTGTTGGTGTGGACATTGTATGACTTGTGTACTGTGGTGAAGTGAAATTGCATGAAATATATGTTGTGATAATGATGTGTGGCCTTACGGCAAGAAAATGCGAATGTATGATAATTGATGATATATGCATAATTATGGATGTGTATATGTGTGCATATTAAATGTCATGAGTCATTGTATGCTGAGCATCATGATATGCATTCTTGAGACGTCCTGAGTGACGGATTGATTCCAGAGGGAATCTGCTATAACATCGTGCGCCTTAAAAATAAGAGGACCGAAAGCGATCTGATTGGATTGTGCGCCTTAAACATAAGAGGACCGAAAGCGATGGTTATAGACGATCGTGTGCCCATGTGGGGTGTGAGCGATCAGATCGTGCACCTTATACAAAGAGGACCGAAAGCGATCCATAAACGTCTTGCGCCTTATACAAAGAGGACCGAAAGCGACGGGGAACATCGTATGCCCGACGGGGAGTTACACTAAGTAACGAGCGATGGTTCCAATAGTTCCTTAGTGAACTGGTGTTGAGAATTGATGGAAGTCGGTACCGCATGTGCATATGCATAGAGGTATTGTGTCGGTCTCTTGCATTTGCATAAATCATCAATGGTTTGTTTATGTGTAGAATTGTGGATGAAATTGATAAATTGATATATGAATATATGTGTTGGTGATACTTGTTTTGTGCATGGTTGGTATACCTTGATGATGGAAATATGAAATATACATTGTGTTGTGTTGTGTTGAATTCTAGTATGAATTGTGGTGAGAACAATATATATGTGTATTTTTGGTGTTATATATATAATTATATGCAACTGTAATATGATTGTTTTTCTCACCCTTCTGCTGTTTTATAATGCTCTATGAGGCATTGCAGATTAGAGTGCTGGAGGTCTTTTTGTGAAGCTTAGGACTTCATTCTTTTGTCGGTTGGCTCTGATATGTGACACTGGGTAGTTAGGGTGGCCGTTAGTGATTATTTGTATTATGTATATGTATCTTTTGAATTGTACATGTATGGTTGTATATGACAAACAAACTTTCATGATATATATATATATATATATATATATATATATATATATATATATATAAGTGTTGATATTCAGTTACGGATTTTTCGCTTTTATTCTGTAATTGGATTGTGGGCGTAATACTACTTGAATTGTTGCATATATGTATGAGCAGGTGTTGTATGTTTGTTTCAAATTGATGTGACCCCTCCGGTCTATGCCGTGCATGTTTTAAATATACTCTGATGAAATTTTGAATTTACTTTTACCGCTTTAATAGCTTGGGCGTATAGATTGGGGGTGTTACATTAAGTGGTATCAGAGCCAGTCCGTGTCAGTTTGTGTCAGTGGTGTCAGTCCTTGTTGGTCGTTGTGTTTGGGTGAGCTGTTTGTTTAACCATAGTTGCTGTTATTGGAAATGAACAGAATATGGCTGGAAGGAACGACGCTGCTTTGGCTTCTGCGATGCTGGCTATGGCTCGGGCTGTGCAGGGTGCACCGAATGCTACTGGTAATGATGAGTTCAGAAAGAATAAACCACCTGTCTTCAAAGGAAAATTGATCCTGATGGTGCACATATTTGGTTGAAAGAGATTGATAGGATTTTCCGAGTTATGGATTGTGATGAAGATCAGAAGGTGAGACTGGGTACTCACATGTTGCTGGAAGAAGCTGATGACTGGTGGGTTAGTACACGTAATGTGTTGGAAGCTGCAGAGGAGTAAGAGATCACTTGGGAAGTGTTTAGCCGGGAGTTTTTGAGGAAGTATTTTCACGAAGATGTAAGAGGAAAGAAGGAAATTGAGTTCTTGGAACTGAAACAAGGTAGTATGTCTGTTGTTGATTATACGGCTAAGTTTGTTGAGCTTGTGCAGTTTTATCCTCACTATGCTGAAGGGACAGCGGAGTTTTCTAAGTGTGTAAAGTTTGAGAATGGTTTGCGTCCTGAGATTAAGCAAGCTATTGGTTATCAAAGGATTCAGAGGTTCTCTGATTTGGTGGACTGTTGTAGGATTTATGAGGAGGATAGTAAGGCTCGTTCTACTCACTATAAGAGTGTGAGCGAGAGGAAAGGGAGGCAACAGTTCTGTGGTGGTCCGTATGTAACACCAGCTGATAAAGGTAAGCAAAGGGGTAATTTTGAGAGAAGGTCAAGTGGCAGAGGAATGTCTGGTCCTCTGAGATGTTATAGATGTGGTGATGTGGGACATTGTCAGTCCGAGTGTAGGAAAGATTTAAGGACGTGTTCTAATTGTGGAGGTGTCGGACATGTTGTAGCTGATTGTAAAAGGAAGAATGTAGTGAAGTGTTTCAATTGCGGGGAACCTGGTCACATTAGTACGAAGTGTCCGAAACCGAAGCAAGCTCCAACTAGTGGGAAGGTGTTTTCATTGGCAGGGACTCAGACTTCAAGTGCAGATCGTCTGATTCGAGGTACTTGTTTTATTAATAGTACTCCTTTAGTTGCTATTATTGATACTGGAGCGACTCATTCGTTTATTTCGTCTGAGTGCGCGAAGCGTTTGAATCTTGTGTTATCTTTGATGGATGGTGAGATGGTTATTGATACTCCAGCAATGGGTTCAGTAACTACTTCTTTGGTTTGTTTGAGTTGTCCTTGACCATTTATGGTAAAGATTTTGAGATGGATTTAGTGTGTTTGCCGTTGGAAGGTTTGGATGTGGTTTTGGGAATGAATTGGTTGCAATTCAATCGGGTTCACATTGATTGTTATCATAAGCTAGTAAGGTTTCCTTATCTTGAGGAAGACGAAGACTCGAGTTTCTTATCTACCAAAGAGTTGAAGAAACTTTTGGCGGAGGAAGCTCAGTTGTTTGAGTTGTTTGCATCTTTGACTGTGGATAGTCAAGTTTCACTAGATGTGTTTCCTGTTGTGTGTGAATTTCCGGAAGTGTTTCCTGAGGATATTTCAGATGTGCCGCCAGAGAGAGAGGTGGAGTTTTCGATAGATCTAGTCCCTGGTACTAGACCTGTTTCTATGGCACCTTATAGAATGTCGGCATCTGAGTTGGTTGAGTTGAAGAAGCAGTTGAATGACTTGTTGGAAAAGAGGTTTGTAAGGCCTAGTGTGTCTCCTTGGGGTGCTCCAGTTTTATTGGTGAAAAAGAAAGATGGAAGCATGAGATTGTGTATTGATTATCGCCAGTTGAATAAGGTGACGATTAAGAATAAGTATCCTCTTCCAAGGATTGATGATCTGATGGATCAGTTGGTTGGGGCGTGTGTGTTTAGTAAGATTGACTTGAGGTCAGGGTATCATCAGATTAGGGTGAAGGAGGAAGATATTCAGAAGACGGCTTTTAGGACACGTTACGGTCATTATGAATATTCTGTGATGCCGTTCGGGGTTTCTAATGCGCCAGGTGTGTTTATGGAATACATGAATCGTATTTTTCACGAGCATTTGGATCGATTTGTTGTTGTGTTTATTAATGACATTTTGATTTATTCTAAGTCTCGGGAGGAGCTCGCGGAGCATTTGCGTATTGTTTTGCAGGTTTTGAAGGAAAGGAAACTTTTTGCAAAATTGTCCAAGTGTGAATTCTGGTTGTCGGAAGTGAGTTTTCTTGGACACGTGATTTCAGGTAATGGTATTTCTGTGGATCCATCTAAAGTAGATGTAGTTCTACAATGGGAGGCTCCGAGATCTGTTACTGAAATTCGAAGCTTTTTGGGATTAGCCGGATATTATCGAAGGTTCATTGAAGGTTTTTCTAAGTTAGCACTTCCTTTGACCCAGTTGACTTGTAAAGGGCAAGCGTTCATTTGGGATATTCGGTGTGAGGAAAGTTTTAATGAGCTGAAGAGCAGATTGACGACAACTCCGATTTTGATTTTACCGGATCCTAATGAACCATTTGTGGTTTATTGTGATGCTTCTTTGATTGGTCTAGGTGGTGTTCTGATGCAGGAAGGTAAGGTTGTAGCTTACGCTTCAAGGCAATTGAGGATTCATGAGAAAAATTATCCTACTCATGATCTTGAATTAGCGGCTGTGGTTTTTGTGTTGAAGATCTGGAGGCATTATCTCTACGGTGCAAGGTACGAAGTCTTTAGTGATCATAAAAGTTTGAAATATCTGTTTGATCAGAAGGAGCTGAACATGAGGCAGCGTAGATGGTTGGAATCTTGAAGGACTACGACTTTGGCTTGAATTACCATCCTGGTAAAGCTAATGTGGTAGCCGATGCGTTGAGTCAGAAATCATTGCATATGTCTGCTTTGATAGTTAAGGAGTGGGAACTTTTGAAATCGTTTCGAGACTTGAGTTTGGTATGTGAAGTGACGTCGGATAGTGTGAGGCTGGGTATGCTGAAGGTTACTAATGATTTTCTGGTAACGGTAAGTGAGAAACAGAAGTTGGATGTGAAATTCGTGGATTTGATGTTGGTTGGCGGAAAAGATGCGAATAGTGATTTTCAAATGGATGTTAGTGGTGTGTTGAGGTTCCGTGGGCGAATTTGTATTCCGGATGATTCGGAGTTGAAACGGATGATTTTGAAAGAAGGACACCGGAGTAATTTGAGTATACATCCGGGAGCGAATAAGATGTACCAAGATTTGAAGAAGATTTTCTGGTGGTCTGGATTGAAAAGAGATGTGGCTCAGTTTGTGTACGTGTGTTTGACTGGTTAGAAATCGAAAGTGGAACATCTGAGGCCTAGTGGTTTGTTGCAACCGTTGGATATTCCGGAATGGAAATGGGATAACATTTCGATGGATTTTGTAACGGGGTTGCCGAACACACCGAGAGGGCATAATGCTATTTGGGTGGTTGTAGATAGGCTGACTAAATCGGCTCATTTCATTCCGATTGATATCTGTTTTTCTTTGGAGAGGTTGGCTGAGATTTACATCAGTGTGATTGTGAAGTTGCATGGGGTTCCGTTAAATATTGTTTCGGATCAAGATCCAAGGTTTACCTAGAGATTTTGGGAAAGTTTACAGAAGGCTTTGGGTTATAAATTGAGATTGAGTTCGGCTTATCATCCGCAGACGGATGGACAGACAGAGAGGACGATTCAGTCGTTGGAGGATTTGTTGTGAGCGTGTGTTTTGGGACAAGGTGGTACGTGGGATAGTTATCTTGCGTTGATTGAATTCACGTATAATAACAGTTTTCATTCTAGTATTGGAATGGCACCATTTGAAGCGTTATATGGACGAAGGTGTCGAACGCCGCTATGTTGGCACGAATCTGGTGAAAGAACGGTGGTAGGACCGGAGTTGGTTCAGCAGACTACAGACAAGGTGAAGTTTATTCGGGAGAAGATGAAAGCTTCTCAGAGTAGACAAAAGAGTTATCATGATCGGAGACAGAAGGATCTTGAGTTTCAAGAGGGCGATCATGTATTTCTGAGGGTTACGCCGGTAACGGGTGTTGGTCGTGCTTTGAAATCGAAGAAACTTACTTCTCGATTTATTGGTCCTTACCAGATATCTGCGAGAGTGGGCGCTGTGGCTTATAGGGTGGCGTTGCCGCCGAATCTGTCAAATTTGCATGATGTGTTCCATGTTTCACAGCTTCAGAAGTATATTCCGGATCCGTCACATGTGATTCCGATGGATGAGGTTGAGGTAAGGGAGAACCTTACGGTTGAGGCTTTACCGGTGAGTATTTTGGATCGCGAGGTGAAGAGGTTGAGAGGCAAGGATATTACACTGGTGAAGGTAGCGTGGGGAGGCGCTGCTGAAGGCAATTTGACTTGGGAGTTGGAGAGTCGGATGCGGGAGTCGTATCCAGAGTTGTTCGTCTCAGGTATATTTTCGAGGACGAAAATTTCTAAGTGGGGGAGAGTTGTAACGCCCCAGTTTTAGTATTTTTATTTATTTGAGTCGTTTTGAGTATTTTATTATTATATTATTTTATTTCTGACTTTTATCTGAAAATATGTTATTTTTAGCAGTGATTATATTTTGGCGTGTTTTGGGAACGTTTGCGAGATAATTGAGTGTAGAGGTATTTTGGGCATTTTGATTTAGTTGTTAAGTTAAGAGTTGAAATAGAAAGAAAAAGAGAGAAAAACATAGTAAGAGAAAAGAAGAAAAGAAAAGGAGAAGAGAAGAAAAGAGAGATTTGGGAAAAACTTGGAAACCAATCAACCGACTTTTCTACGCGTTATTTAATCGGGTAAGGGTTCGAAACTCGATTATCTTATCGTTGTGTATGATTATGTATGTGTGTTTGCATGTTGTATTGTCTTGTTCGATAGTTTTTCGGTTATAGGGCGAAAACGCGTAAACGAGTAGAAATCGATGTTTTCACGGACGGAAATCGATATAATTTGTGTTGTATGATCTCTATATGTTTATGAACCATTGCTATTAACAGTTTTGCTGATGGAAGTGATTTGGGGGAAGAAAAATGGAAATTTTGGGGTAGGGAACAGTGCGTAACGAAGCAGAAATTCTGCTTCTGGTGTGAAGCGTCGGGCGGTGTGCTTGTTTCGCCGGGCGGTTCGTTCTTTCACCGGGCGGTTTTGGGAGGCGCAGAGGTTACAACTTCCTGACTCTTTTGAGTCATTTTGGTAGAATTAGTGTTGCCTGTGCTTCGCCGGGCGAAGTAGCGGCGAAGGGTGTTTCGCCGGGTGGTTGGAGTGTTTCGCCGGGCAGTAGTGAGAGTTTTCCAAATAATACTTTTCCTTAAAAATTCATAACTCTCGAACCGTATTTCCGATTTAAGCGTTATTTATATCGTTGGAAAGCTTAAAAATGTTCTTGCTTGTGATGATGGTTTTGAGATTGTTGGCCGATTAAATTATGTCAGGAATTAGAAAATGTGTTGTTTTGTTGTCGGCTTTTGTCGTTTAATTGTGTGAACTGGATGTGTATGTGCAATATGCTGTTGGTGTGGACATTGTATGACTTGTGTACTGTGGTGAAGTGAAATTGCATGAAATATATGTTGTGATGATGATGTGTGGCCTTACGGCAAGAAAATGCGAATGTATGATAATTGATGATATATGCATAATTATGGATGTGTATATGTGTGCATATTAAATGTCATGAGTCATTGTATGCTGAGCATCATGATATGCATTCTTGAGACGTCCTGAGTGACGGATTGATTCCAGAGGGAATCTGCTATAACATCGTGCGCCTTAAAAATAAGAGGACCGAAAGCGATCTGATTGGATCGTGCGCCTTAAACATAAGAGGACCGAAAGCGATGGTTATAGACGATCGTGTGCCCATGTGGGGTGTGAGCGATCGGATCGTGCGCCTTATACAAAGAGGACCGAAAGCGATCCATAAACATCGTACGCCTTATACAAAGAGGACCGAAAGCGATGGGGAACATCGTATGCCCGACGGGGAGTTACACTAAGTAACGAGCGATGGTTCCAATAGTTCCTGAGTGAACTGGTGTTGAGAATTGATGGAAGTCGGTACCCGCATGTGCATATGCATAGAGTCGTTCTGTCGGTCTCTTGCATTTGCATAAATCATCAATGGTTTGTTTATGTGTGGAATTGTGGATGAAATTGATAAATTGATATATGAATATATGTGTTGGTGATACTTGTCTTGTGCATGGTTGGTATACCTTGACGATGGAAATATGAAATATACATTGTGTTGTGTTGTGTTGAATTCTAGTATGAATTGTGGTGAGAACAATATATATGTGTATTTTTGGTGTTATATATATAATTATATGCAACTGTAATATGATTGTTTTTCTCACCCTTCTGCTGTTTTATAATGCTCTATGAGGCATTGCAGATTAGAGTGCTGGAGGTCTTTTTGTGAAGCTTAGGACTTCATTCTTTTGTCGGTCGGCTCTGATATGTGACACTGGGTAGTTAGGGTGGCCGTTAGTGATTATTTGTATTATGTATATGTATCTTTTGAATTGTACATGTATGGTTGTATATGACAAACAAACTTTCATGATATATATATAAGTGTTGATATTCACTTACGGATTTTCCGCTTTTATTCTGTAATTGGATTGTGGGTGTAATACTACCTGAATTGTTGCATATATGTATGAGCAGGTGTTGTATGTTTGTTTCAAATTGATGTGACCCCTCCGGTCTATGTCGTGCATGTTTTAAATATACTCTGATGAAATTTTGAATTTACTTTTACCGCTTTAATAGCTTGGGGGTATAGATTAGGGGTGTTACACCTACCAAGGAACTGGTCTTAGTTTCTGAAATAAACTTCCCCTCGATCCTGGTTTCCTACCAAGGAACTGGTCTAAGTTTCTGAAATAAACTTCCCCTCGATCCTGGTTTCCTACCAAGGAACTGGTCTAAGTTTCTTTTGTCAATAAACTTTTGACAAGGGACGTTATTTGTAGCGGTTTTCCTCAAACTTCTAGCCGAATTTTCTTGGGAAGATGCCATTTGATGGAAAAAATTTTGATTGTAGAAAGGCACAAACTTCTCTGTTGGAGATGCCATTTGTCGACTCTATTGGTGAAAGCGAGACTCTTGAGAGACGGCTTTCGCTTGGGGTCTTTCATCATACTTTTCTCGGGGTCTTCCCGGAGAAATGCCATATGATGTGATCTAATTTTGAGGTGCCAATGACCTTTTCATCAGCGGTCTCTTCGGAGAAAAGCATGCTGTACTGCCGAATTTCTGATTAAGAGCCTTTCTTTGTGGATTTTCCTAATCCGGGAAAGCAGAGATATCATCTTCAATGGCGAAGAGTGATGTTTTTTCGTAGATTCTCTGGTCTTTCAGAGGTTCAAGTTATCAAAGTGGTCAAGGGCTAATTCTAATCCAAAAATAAACTGGAGCAGAGAGATTGTTCTGACGCAACATTTCCTGACGAGGCAAGAACTAAAACTCGATTGAGATGACTCCTATCACTAGGGGACAGGACCGACTAGAGTGATAGTGATGCAATATGAATGTAAATGTAAATCAATAATGCATGATGTATGTATGTGTATGCTAACAAAACAGACGCGACATACAGACTGATGGATGAACATGATTGGATACCCGGCCATCGCGGGGCGAAGAAGTACCGTTGGTTCAAAATAGCAATTCTACCTTGCTTAGGAGAGATAGTCCCTGCTGGGAACTTTGTTGGTTGGGCTTAGGAGATAAGAACTCGGCCGAGGGGTATCAGATAGGAAAACCACATCTGATACATCTGATCCTTCATTCAGGCGCACTGGTTTAGAAGGAGTACTTTGATTCTGCACTTTGAAGCTCGATTACTTGAGGAGCGAGCGATGTTCTTTCGATGTTCAACAGTCAAAAGAAATTGCCATCTTTATTTTAAAAGCAGAAAAAGTTTTAATAAGTAAATTCATTTTGTTTTAGTTCAAGAATCGTTAATCATGTTAAAAATGTCGTTCTATAAAGCTAAAACAAATAAGAATTGCAAACAAAAGCAAAAGGGCTCAAATTTTATTGATAAGATGGAAATCAGCCAAACGCGTGATTCCAAAGAGTATATACAAAGTTAGAAAATGGTAATTTACTGGGAAAAGGGCTACGTTGAAATATAACGACCACTATCCTTCTACCAACTTTAAATTCGGGGCATCCTGAGCTTCTGTCGAAGATGACCTTGACTGGAGTTTTCTGACGGATGACGTAACTGCTGCTGAGGGATTTGCCCCTGTTGAACGTAGTTACTTGCCAGTATCCCTAACTTTTGCCTGGATTGTACTTTGAGATTTCCAATCCATCGGGATGATTTTTTGATCATGTCTCTAATTTTTGCCTGGACCGCCCTTTCGGGTTTTCAATCCACCGAGACGTTTTTTTTTTTTTAGTTTAGGCAAAGTATTTCTTGACTATGTCAACATTCGTGGGGTAGGAAAATTCCTCTCCGTCCATGGTTGCGAGTCTTAAGGCGCCGCCTGAGAAAGCTTTCTTGACCACATAGGGGCCGTCATAATTCGGAGTCCACTTGCCCCGAGAATCAGTGAGAAATAATTGTATCTTTTTTAGCACAAGGTCTCCTTTCCTGAAGATGCGAGGTCGAACCTTTTTGTCAAACGCCCTCTTCATTCTTTGTTGATACAACTGACCGCGGCATAGATCCGTCATTCGCTTTTCTTCGATAAGATTTAGCTCGTCGTGTCGACTTTGACACCATTCAGCTTCTGTAAGCTTAGCTTCCATCAATACCCGGATTGATGGGATCTCTACTTCTATGGGAAGCACTGCTTCCATGCCATATACTAGAGAGAAAGGGGTAGCCCCTGTTGAAGTACGGACAGATGTTCGATAACCGTGAAGAGCAAAGGGTAGCATTTCGTGCCAGTCTCTGTAAGTTACAACAATCTTTTGAACGATCTTCTTGATGTTCTTGTTAGCCGCTTCTACCGCTCCGTTCATCTTAGGTCGGTAGGGAGAGGAGTTATGGTGTTCGATCTTGAACTCTGCGCACAACTCTTTCATCATCTTATTGTTCAAGTTAGATCCATTATCTGTAATGATCTGGCTCGGAACACCATAACGACATATAATATTGTTTTTGATAAATCGGACCACCACTTGTCGGGTTACATTAGCGTATGACGCTGCTTCGACCCACTTGGTGAAGTAATCAATGGTTACCAGGATAAACCGATGCCCGTTTAAAGCCTTAGGTTCAATCATGCCAATTATGTCAATTCCCCACATGGAAAAAGGCCACGGGGAAGAGAGAACTTTGAGATGCGTTGGCGGTACATGGATTTTGTCGGAGTATATCTGACACTTATGACACCTCCTCATGTGCTTGTAGCAGTCGAATTCCATGGTCAACCAGTCGTACCCTGCTCTTAGGATTTTTCTCGCCATTGTGTGCCCGTTGGCATGAGTGCCAAAGGATCCTTCGTGAATTTCTTTTATCAGCATGTCTGCCTCTGGTCTGTCTACACATCGAAGCAAGACCATGTCAAAATTTCTCTTATAGAGTGTATCACCGCTCAGGAAGAAGCTACCTACTAGTCTTCTAAGGGTTTTTCTATCTTTTCTGGATGCCCCAGGTAGGTAATCCTGTTTCTGAAGGAAGCATTTGATATCATGATACCAAGGTTTGTCGTCTATGACTGCTTCAATCGTGAAGATATAAGCGGGCCGTTCAAGGCGCATTATTTCAATCTTAGGTAGGTCATTCCATCGACCTACGCTAATCATGGAAGAGAGAGTGGCTAAAGCATCAACCATTTGATTCTCCTCACGAGGGATGTGATGAAACTCGATTCTGTTAAAGAAGGGTAACAACCTTCTTGCATAATCTTTGTAAGGAATCAGTCCTGATTGGTATGTGTTCCAATCTCCTTTGATCTGATTGATAACTAAGGCTGAGTCGCCATATACGTCCAAGTTTTTGATCCTTAAGTCAATCGCTTCTTCGAGGCCCATGATCATGCTTCGTATTCGGCCTTATTGTTCGTACACTTGAACGTAAGTCTGGCGGTGAAAGGAATGTGGGTACCCTGAGGTGTTATGATGATTGCCCCAATTCTATTTTCGTAATGATTAGCTGCTCTGTCAAAAATAAGTCCCCATTGGGAGTCTAGTTCTGGCCCTTCACTGGGTAGCGGTTCATCGCAGTCTTTCATTTTGAGATACATGACATCTTCATCTGGGAAGTCAAACCCGATTGATTCCTGATCGTCAATCGGCTGATGAGCCAGATGATCGGGTAAAATACTCCCTTTAACGGCTTTTTGAGCGTGGTATTCGATGTCGTATTCTGATAACAACATCTGCCAACGGGCAATTCTTCCAGTGAGAGCAGGTTTTTCAAAGACATACTTGATTGGATCCATTTCGAAGACCAACCAAGTAGTGTGACGAATCATGTGCTGGCGAAGACGTTTGGCTGCCCAAGCCAAAGCACAACAAGTTTTCTCAAGCATAGTGTACCGAGTCTCGTAGTCGGTGAACTTCTTGCTCAGATAGTAAATGGAAAACTCTTTCCTTTTGGTTTCGTCTTGTTGGCCAAGTACACATCCCATTGAGTCCTCTAGGACTGTTAAGTAAATGATCAGTGGTCTTCCTTCCACTGGAGGCGATAGAATCGGTGGATTCAACAGGTATTCCTTAATACTATCGAAGGCAGTTTGGCAGTCTTCTGACCAAATGCAATCCTGGTTCTTTATGAGTAATTTGAAAATCGGCGCACACGTCGCGGTCATAAGGAATATGAATCTGGAGATGTAGTTCAAACGTCCCAGGAATCCCCTGCCTTGTTTTTCAGTTTTCGGAGAAGGCATCTCTTGAATGGCCTTGACCTTGTCAGGATCAACCTCAATTCCTTTCTGGCTGACGATGAACCCTAAGAGTTTCGCTGAACGGACACCGAAGGTGCACTTGTTGGGATTCAAGCGGAGTTTGTACTTACTCAACCGCTCAAATAGTTTTGACAAGTGGGTCACATGCTCCTCTTTTATTTTAGATTTTGCAATCATATCATCGACATATACCTCGATTTCTTTGTGTATCATGTCATGAAACAGAGTAGTCATGGCTCTTTGATAGGTTGCCCCGACGTTCTTCAAACCGAACGACATTACCTTGTAACAAAAGGTACCCCATGGGGTAATGAATGAAGTTTTCTCCATGTCTTTCGGCGCCATTTTTATCTGATTATAGCCCGAGAATCCATCCATGAAGGAGAAAACTTTGAACTTTGTTGTACTGTCAACCAGCATGTCAATGTATGGTAAAGGAAAGTCGTCCTTTGGACTAGCCTAGTTTAGATCTCTGTAATCGACACACATTCTGACTTTTCCGTCCTTTTTTGGAACGGGTACGATGTTGGCCAACCATTGAGGATATTCTGACGTGGCGAGGAAACCCGCGTCAATCTGTTTTTGTACCTCCTCTTTGATTTTGATGGCCATGTCCGGGTGAGTCCTTCTCAACCTTTGTTTAACTGGCGGACATTCTGACCTTAACGGTAGATGATGTTCCACGATGCTGGTATCCAACCCTGGCATATCCTGATAAGACTAAGCGAATACATAGGGGAATTCTCTGAGAAGCTTTATCAAACCCTCTCTGGCAGTTGGATTGAGCAGTGCCCCAATCCTGATTTCTTTTCTCTCTTTTTCCGAACCCACATTGATCGTTTCCAACGGCTCTTTGTGACGTTCAGCGGACCTTTCCTCCTGTCTGAGTAGTCGGGAGATCTCTTCTGGAATTTCATTGTCAACTTCTTCTTCAGCCCCAAATACCGGGAACTCAAAGTCGGGAGAAGGCATCGGATCGTATGTTTCAACGGGGTTTAAAATAAGCAATCTGCATGACGTGATGATTCGTGTTTAGAAGAGATAGAGAAAATGCAAGTGTGTGCAGTGTATTTTCTTTGGAAAAACTGCTTGTTTTTATTAACGAGTTTTTTTTTAGGATTACCATTTTCTGAGAAAAGCAAAAAGAGAAAACGACAATTAATGCGAAAATTACAGAACGACGTTATTTTATTTATGATTTGTCGAATCTTGAAACTACATCCCTATAAAACAAAACTCTGTCGCTTTGGGCGAAGCGAAGAGGGAAATTTACAGAAAGTGAGCCCTATCAAAACATATGTTTCACCTGGGCAGGGTGAAAGGTTAAAGACAGCAATTACTTTGACTTATGAACAATCTTTGAAACCTCGACAGCAACCCATTGGCGGTAAACTCCTCGATGAATCACAAAGTCTGGTACCTTCCTTGATTTGTCTTTAGAAATAACGCTGATTTCTGGCGGAGCAGGATCGTTGGAATCTATCTCCCAGGCAGAGTTGTCGTAGGAGGATTCCTCTGTTGCATTTTGCAGAGTATTTGTGCTCTCAAGTGCATCTCCCCGCCCAGTTGGCTGGATGTCTTCGAGCATGATACGAGAGCTTTCAGGAGCGGTGTAATTGACCATATAGTCGTATTTTCCACTTGGTTGGCCCAAGGTGTCCCACACTTCTTTGGAACTGGAGGAGTCATCCTTCTCAATGACGTTGACCTTGGGAAAAGCATAGTTAATGAATTCTAGTCCGAAAATCTTTGTGAATTCATCGTCCTACTGGGTATTTTCTAGATGACCTGAGTGTTTATCCCATGACATGGTGGGGACGCAGGTATTCTGTTCAATGATGCTCAGCTGATTTTCATTATTCGGCTGACTTTCTTGCCCCAAGTCTCCTGGGTAGGGCTGCCACATTGGCAGGCCATCCATCGGGCCATAGTATTCGTGGTCGAAGCTGTCCTTCATCAGAGTGTCTTCCTCTAATGAGTTTGGTGGAGCACGGCATCCTTCCGGATCACAATCTCCGTATATCATTTCGACATCTTACCTGGGTATAAATCTCGGACTCTGTGCGGGATAGCAAAATGGCGTTGGCACCTCTTCCTGAGACATATAACCGTCTTTGTTAAGGTAGGACTTCCATTCCTCATCCGTATCAGAGGGATCCTCCTCGTTGATAGCATGGACTGTTTAAGATATTGGTGGAAGGAAACCTCCACTGTGGAAAAAGTCCTGAATGGGATGAAAACTTTCATCGCTAGCAGCTGTCTGGGTACAGGTTGCAGAAAAACCAAGACCCTTCTTTGTTTTATTATCAGTAGGAATGACAAGCTGCCCCCATCCTGTTGTATTGGTACTCTCGACCGCTTTGATAACGTCTTTGTATGAGGAAATGGAAGTTCCCCCTTCGGATTGATCGTCCTTGTGTAGCGAAAGCGCTTGGAACTGGGTTCCAATTATCCCTTCCGGTTCCACATAAGTGGATGACGATAAATTGCTGATGAGCAAGGCCTGTTCCCCACAGACTGTGATGAGTTGGCCGTTCTGGACGAGCTTTAGTTTTTGGTGGAGGGTTGAAGTGACCGCCCCAGCCTGATGTATCTAAGGTCTTCCTAATAAACAACTGTATGTTGCCCGGATGTCCATGACCTGGAAAGTGACTTGGAAAGTGTGAGGACCGATAGTTATGGGAAGGTCGACTTCGCCGATAACCGTTTTTCTGGATCCTTCGAAAGCTTTGACGACGACCTCACTGGTTCTCATTGGAGGGCCTTTGAATGATAATTGTGTCAAAGTGGACTTCGGCATAACATTCAGGGCTGACCCTGTGTCTACCAGTACGCTAGCTAAAGCATCGCCCTGGCAGTTGACTGTGATATTGAGCGCCATGTTATGACGGCGACCCTCTTCAGGTAATTCCTCATCACAAAATCCCAAATTATTGCAGGAAGTGATGTTAGAGACAATGCTATTGAACTGTCTGATTATTACATCCTGTTCCATAAAGGCTTGTTCCAAGACTTTCTGTAGAGCCTCCCTGTACGCTTCTGAACTAAGCAACAACGATAATACCGAGATCTTTGAAGGCGTTTGCAATAGTTGATCAACAATGTTGTATTCACTCCTTTGGATGAGCTTTAGCATCTCATCATCATTTTTTGAAAGGCCGGGATCACTGGACTGACTGACTGGAACTTCTGTCTAAGGTTCCTTTTCGCTGTTAGATTCTCCAACTCCTCTGTTGAAGACTCTACCACTCCGTGTTACTCGACTGATGTCTGCAATATTCACGACGGAGGGTAATGGAATTTCCTTTCCATTTTCAACTGTTGTTGCACCGTACTTGTAAGGGATAACCTTAGTTGATTCATACGGTAGTGGTCACGGTAGATAGATGACTATGGGAGCCTTCTGATTTTTCTGACCATCATAAGCAATTTTGATCCCTTCCCGGTTAGGAACTCTCGATTCGTCAAGTAAAGGGGTGATGGCGAAAACATCCCTAGCTCTCTGATGACCAGAGATGACGACAACGTCCTCGATTTGATCGGCAAGGTAGCTCGGCGTCCAGTTGATTGGTCCGGAACTCGGGTATGGGCGAATCTCTCTGCGATCTACTTGACCCTGAAGGGCTGCCCGCACAAGGTAGCATCCTTGGTTACTTTCCGAACAGACTCTACGACGTTCATAATTGTGTGGCGGCACCTGGCCACACCCGCTTTCAATGCAATGCAACCTCACTAGGTTAGTTTCTACAGATCGAACATCCTGACTTTGACGCCGAGTTGGGTTCCTATTATTGATACTAATTTGCTGAGTATCTTCATCCATATAGATTGGCATCCACCAGTGATTTAACAAGTGCTGAAGTGCTTCTTGGACAAGGGCACAACCTTGATCGTTTTTGCAACCCGCTTTACAGCTGTGATAATTATGTGAGATTAGGAACCCGAGTCGGACCTGCTCAACATGTAACTCTACCAGGTTGGTATTCATTAAGCGAATATCAAAGATTTGGACCATGTTGATCTGATAGGGATTCCTATCATGGTAATCTTGGATCCATCCAAGATCCATCTGATGCTGGAGGGCCTCTTGTATGAAAGAGCATCCTTGTTTGTTTACTGAGCAAGTCAGACAAGAACTGTAATCGTGCAGCGGCAGATTATGATATTGGGTTTGCCTTGAGTGCATCGCCACCAAGTTGACATTCATAGCACGGATATCGTGGTTTTGAATGACTTTGGAATTCGTAGAAACCATGTTAACTTCACGAACTCGGTGCTCTTGGATCCATCCGAGATCCATATGTTCCTGTAGAGCTGATTGCACCACAGAACATCCTCGATTGCTTTTAGAGCAGACATCACATTGATGATAATTATGCGGTGGTATATGGCCATACCCGCTCTGTCTCCGATGCATCTTGACCAGATTAGTCCTCAATAAGAGTACATCATGAATTTGATAGACATTGTTAGACTCTCCCTCTATTAGGTTGACTGCAGCTTTCTCATGTTGAGGCAGCGGGTTCGTGAAAACATTGAGATTCGTATCTTTGAAAGATAAGAGCCCGCTCCTAACAAGCTTTTGCACGTCGGATTTGAAATTGAGACAATTCTCTATGTTATGCCCTGGCCCTCCTTGATGTTAAGGGCACGTCTGATCCACCTTAAACCAAAAAGGAGGATTTTCCGGTACTGTAAGAGGAGACTTAGTCTGGATGTGCCCCTTAGCCAGTAGTAACGGAAATAGTTCTGTGTATGATACGGGGATATGATCAAATCCTGGTGGCCGCGTTGTACGGTTGTTGTTGTATGGAGGACGAGCCTGCTGAAGAGGCTGTTGAGTCCTTTGCTGTTGATTAGGTTGGCTCTGCGCAACCTGAGGTTAATACGTAGGAACAGACGCAGTGTTGATAGCAGGAGTTACAGCTGCTACTGATTGATAACGTTGCCTTTGCTTTCCGAGAGAGATATTCCCAATATCTTGCTCTTTTTTCTTAGGGAGAGCACTGCCGTATCGTTTTGTACTACTTGATGATCCAACGTCTTTAACTAGACGTCCTTCTCGGACGGCTTCCTCGAGACGCACTTCCATACCTACCATCTCGGTGAAGTCACTGGGCGCACTGGCAACCATTCTGTTGTAGTAAAATGAGCTTAAGGTCTTTAAGAAGATCTTTGTCATCTCTTTTTCCTCAAGAGGTGGACAAATCTGGTCGGCGATTTCACGCCATCTCTGAGCGTACTCCTTAAAGGTTTCTTTGTCCTTTTGTGACATTGATCTGAGTTGATCTCTGTCTGGTGCCATGTCCAAATTGTATTTGTATTATTGAACAAAGGCAGTGCCAAGATCTCTGAACGTACCGATCATGGCACGGTTTAAACCCATGTACCATTTTAAAGCGGCACCGGTTAAACTATCCTAGAAGTAGTGAATCAGTAGGTCCTGATTCTCTGTCTGAGCTGACATTCGCCGAGCGTACATCACCAAGTGGCTCTGAGGGCAAGAGTTACCCTTGTATTTTTCAAAGTCGGGCACTTGGAACTTGTGCAGAACTTTCACATTGGGGACCAAGCAGAGGTCAGCGGCGTCCTTTCCAAATAAATCCTAACCGCGAATAGCTTGCAATTCCTTTTGCATTTCCAGGAACTGTTCCTGGAATTCATCCATTCTGTCGAACATAGTTCCCTTTCTACTAGAAGGTATATGGGGAATCTGTCCTTCCGGGACAGTGTGCACCACAGGGGGTGGTACCGTGACTACCGCAGTGAATCTTGGCGCTTCCTGAAGTTTGTAACCTTCAGGAGTCTTTAATATGCCTCTAGCATCTTCGTTTTCCCGAAGTTTGTAACCTTCAGGCCCAAAGGGCTTCTGCTATGATTCCCTGATCATCAGTGATCGGCGGAACATATCCTTCCGGGATATAGTTAGCAGGCATGCCCCAAGGACGATCTTTCGGCATTTGATACCTAGGATCAAACTTCTCCATTATGGGCGCTGAGGTGATCTCTGAGATCACAGTTCTTTGTAGCTGAGCTTCTGCCATGGCTTGCATGTCGTTACGAAGCTTTTTCATATCCTCTCTCAGAGCGTCCATCTCTTCTTTCAACTCTCTGTTCTCTTCCTCAAAATCATCCATCTTTTTCTGACGATTGACCCGAGTATTGTACGAATGAGACAGTTTGACTCTCTTTTTGAGACACAAACGTGAGATTCATAGGTAAGAAGAATACGTGACGTGAGAATGATGAATGCAATGATTATATTAATTGTTTTTTGGTTTAATCAAAATAAACTTCAACAATTAGATTGCAAATATCAAACAGTGGGGACAACCCCGTTTTATTGAATTTAAAGGATTGCGGAAATGGAAATACAGTAGATTACAAGGTGCGGAAATAGAAACCTAATCTAATGGGTCCCGAGTCCTCTCTGAGGAGAACTCGGGTGCTGATTCTGGTACTTTCCTTTTCTTTGACTGGGGCTCTTGGGCCGTTGTCGGGTTATCATTCCTTTGTCAAGTGAAAGGAGTGAGCAAATTCCTTTGGTCATCCTGATTATCCACAACATGTTGCTCCAAAATCTAGATCAGAGCGTCCTTATCTTTCAGTATTTGCTATATTTTGATACACTCCACATTGAGAAATGCGGTACTTGTTCTTCCAAGACCTCCTCTCCTGTTGAACTTTGCTGAGAGTAACCTGAAGTTTTTCCGTTTTGGTCATGAAGTACATGACAGATTCCCTCGGTGGAAGAACTCTGTGACGAGGATAAGGCATCTTTAACTTGAGAGCTCTAGTTTGTACCCAGTGGAGATAAGGATCCACCGAGACACAGTCCGGTTTTCCTAGAGACTCCCGTCCTTTCTTATGAACATGTTTCCAAGCGTGCACTATTTCCATCTTTAGTGCTCTGTCATTTTATCCTTCCTTGAAGAAAAGACTTTCCAGATGAGCATTACGCGGGACATGCCTCATTGGGTATCCAAATTGACGATGAACAAGAACTGGATGGTAATTGATTCCTCCCTTAGTTCCTATAAGGGGTACGTTGGGGAAGTTTCCACAATGGTCAATGATCCTGATCCCATCATGAATCCTATTGCACCAATCTATGTCAGAGTTGGTAAGAGACATGATTTTCTGCGACCAACGTAAGGAACTCTTATGATCCCAAAAAGCAGCAGACTTAGGCAAATGGGAGATAAACCATTTATATAGCAGGGGTACACAGCACGTGATCTCTCCTCCGCTGTACAAATTTCCTAAGTGTACAGAATGATACGCATCTGCGAGCAAAGTCGGCACAGGGTTTCCAATGAGAAAAACCTTAATGGCGTTGATATCGATGAAGTTATTGATGTTGGGAAACAAAAATAACCCGTAGGTGAGTAAAACAAAGATGCTTTCAAAAGCAGTTATGTTCCCTATACTAGCAAAGTACAGAGCTTTCTTTGTCAAGAACTGGGCTGGCAAACCTTGTATGCCACCCTTAGTGGTTATGTGAGCCCTGACCTCTGACTCATCCAAATAAATTGCTCTTGCAATGGTCTGATCCTTTGGAATTTCTTCCAGTCCAGAAAAGGGAGCTCGATCAGTGATGTGTAAATCGATCAGATGAAAATACTCCTCCAGCGTTGGTGCGAGTTGATAATCCAGGAACGTAAAACAGTTGTAATACCCCAAAATTTGCTCTCCCTCTTTGTCATCATAGCATAGCATTATCATTTACAATATCATATCCATCTCATTAGCATTGCATTGCATTTAACATAGAAAATTGAAGCATAACATTCCTCTTACCATCAGGGCATGTGATCAGGTGAAAGGTGGACAATCAAGGGATCATTCAAAGCACAAAAAGGTCAATCAAGTTTCCTCAAGGCAAGCCAAGAGGTCTTTCATGTCTCATATTATCTCAAGGGATCATCCACAACCTCAAGGAAGTGAGATTCAATAGGAGATTGGAGCAATACATACTTCACTATGCAAGAGATCCAAAAACTGAAGGAAAACCCTCAAAAGAGATAGCTCATTGATCCAAAATCATCCTCAAATGGTATATCTCATCATCCTTTAAGAGGATACACAACATACTCTGAGGAATTTGAAATTGAAGACTGCACATTTTTCTCCTAGGAGGTGGGCACCAAAACTAGGGTTTCCCATTAAATCAGGGAATCTTTGATTTTTTGGACAAAACTTGATGTCATGGTATTCTACATGTTCTTAAGTGTATGTGTATGGAAAATTGCCTCTCAATTGGTTTAAGAAGTGGTTCAATTGGAAAAAAGATCAAAAATCAGGAAATTTGGGGCCAAGTCAAATAATCAGAAGAAAAAGTTAACTCTTGACTTTTTGAGGCCAAATCCATAAAATTCATGTTATATGTGTCCAATGTACAAAATTTGGTCAAGAAACTCCAAAGGAATCATGAAAAAATCAAGAGGTGGAAAGTTGCCATTTTTGGAAGAAGAAGGGTTACTAAAAATAGCAAGTTTTGGCCATTTTGCATCAGAGTTTGAACCAAGGCCATTTAAAATTGAAGCACCAAATAAAAATTCCACTCGGCCACAACAAAAGATCTTGTTTTAAGCTTCACATCCATATGTGGAACATCTCTATTGGATAAAAATTGAGTGAGATATGATTGATCAAAGTTTGAGCAAAGTAGGTTCAAAACCATGTTATGACCAAGGATTTTCAAGGCACGCGCGCAGTCATTTTTACAAGCATGTGGTGGGCCAAATATACACCTATTTTTCATCAAGATAAAAGCCTCAAATGGAAAAGTTTCCAACATCAAAGTTGTTCCTTGTAGTGTCATCTTCAATGTTGATGTTGTGAAAATTTTGATTTAACCAAGTTATGAGATAGTTTGGAGGGTTCAAATTCATGTTGTTTGTGCTGAAATTTTGTGTGCCAAGTTGCCATGCCAGCCAACCTCTGGCCATGCCCACCAACCAGTTTTGAACCAATGCATTCATAGCTGTTTTTAGGCATATTTGAGACCTCATTTCACTTCAACTTGCAAACCAATGTTGTTCCCCAATGTACCATCTTTCTAATGACATCAATGTTTCATTGTTTCATTCAATAACCATGGAGAAATTCACCCTCAAACACCCACTGTTACCATGATGATTTGCTGCATAATATTTTGGTTCAAACATACATCAAATACATGACAGAGGTTTTATGTGTGCTGCCTCATTAAGACCAACACATATCTGCACCTCTCACACCCTTGCTCGAATTATACATGAAAAAGGAAAGGTTGGAAGCTTGCTATAGAAGTTTAGCAGCAAGAACATGGTAACACATTATGAACCAGCCACACCATATCATGGCTCTCCCTAACTAACTTGACTCAATTAGTTAGGGATGACTCACTTAACTCCACATAACTCAGTTAACTCACTCATTAAACCATGGTTAGAGTTTACTATAAAACCAAACCTCACTCTCTAATTTCATTTTCAACTTCATTCTTTCACATTCTCTCCAAAGAACTCTTTCTGCTTTACTCTCAACATCACCATTGCCAAGAATTTTCGAGCTCATCTTGCTCATTCCACTTCAACACTTTCCTTGATTCTCTCAATTTCACAACAGTGCATTTGTTCTTGAAGCTTGGATTTCACTCACTTCCATTGAATCATCATCAAGTTTTGCATCGCAGCATTTATTTTGCTTAGTGTGTGGAGCTCCAAGGTTGAAGAAGAAACAAGTATCTCTGGTTTTCTCAACCTTTCAAGTGCATCCATAGTTTCAGGTTTTACTTCACTCAATTTTAATGCTTCTTGTTCTGGTGATTTAAACTTGTTTTTTGATGTTTAGAGCTTATTAGAAGCTGCGTGCGTTCTGTTTAGTTGATAGGCTCGTTAGGAGTTTAGGTGTGATTTTAGGGCAAAATGTATGGACTCGGTATGTTATGTATGTGCATGATCTGTGATAATTAATTGCATATTTGTGATGTGCTGGAGCTTAGCTTTCGATTGATGTACTGTTTGTGGAATTCTGGGAATTTTTAAAGTTGCAGACGGTGGCTGTTGGCCGGAGAGGGTGACCGGAGGTCCCCTCCGGCCGGTGACTGTGTTGGCTAGGGTTTCACCATGTTTTAATCGTGTACGTTCATTTTTGCGTGATCGTGTGGCTTGTAGGTGGACAGCGCATTAAAATTCATGTGCCAGTCACATGCCTCATTTCTGAACTGGACTTAAATCTGATTGCTAATCACACCCTCACGCTTTCAAGGCCCAAATGGATTGAACTGAGTCATTACTATGCATGCACCCCCATTCATGTTGCATTTCTTTTTATTTTCTTTTTTTTACACGTTTGATTTTTAATTTTTAAAAATATCAAACATCATCATAAAATTCCATAAAAATTCATGAACATCAATAAAACATTTATAAAATTTTTGGTGATTTTATTTACTGATTTTATGACCTTTTTGCCCCTTCTCCATAATTTTCTTTGAATTTCTTTGGGGTGCATGCTTAATGTGATACATAAATTTGTGCATTTTTGTTCTTGATCATTAAAAATTGTTTTGAGTTGCTTATTTTTGTATTGAGTCATTAACATCTTGAAGTATGTCATATGATTTTATTTTATTTTTTAGGTCTTGCTATGGCATGTTTTGATGTTCATCTTTGCATTACTTTGCATGTGCATCCAATTTGGTTTAAGTGCATTGTATAAAACCTTTTTACCTTGAATTTTTACATGCTACTTTGATATGTGATTCATTTCTGGTTTGTGTACCTCAATACCATGTTTGAATAATTTTTATGAACTCATTTGATTTTTGTTTAAGACATTTCATTTAAAGCATTATAACATGTCACATCATTGTAATCTTTTGTGCATGTTTACATGTTTTCTTTTGTACATACTTGCATGATCATTTGCCTATTTTGTGAACTACACTCTTGACATTATAGGTCATTGATACATATCATATGTCATCTTTGCATGTTGGTTATCATTTGAACCTTGTGCACCTTTAACATGTTGTGTTTGTACTTGTGTTTTCTTTTGAACTCCCATTTCAATTCTACTTCTTCTATCACTTCTTAAATGTCTTGATGTGCTTCATAAATACTCATGAGATGTTTGTGAATCATTCTTCATTTCATTTCAATTCTGATCCTTGGATTACATGTTCCATTTATGCATATTTCTTCTCTTTCTTTTCATCTTTCAATCTCCCTTTTCTTATGGTGGCATGTTCTAATGCCATGGATGATGTTTGTTGCCTATCCACTTGGACTTGCATGATAATAATCATTTGTTTTCCATATGATGTACATTCTGGTTGTGGTTCTAGGATTTGATTTCTCATTTAATTCTTTTGAGTTTTATGATGCATTACATGTTCTTTTACTTCTTATACTTCTTATACATGTTTACTAACCATGTAGGGGCTTTGGTAAGTTGCAATTGAGTGTGGATAAGGAATCCACATTCAAATTTCTTTCCTTTCATCTCTTTTACAATTCCATTTTGTGTTTTGTTAAGCACTTATGTGCTTTCTTTTAATAACTCATCACTTCCCCTTTTTGAATTACAATTCATCTTCTACTTTAGAAGTGAATTGTTTAATTCATTCTTTCTTTAGACTTTAGGTTGAAACCTCACAAACCATTAGGATCACTCCCTTTAATCTTCAATTAGGATTGAGTCTTAGTCCACATAGGTTTTACCTTTTCTCCTCTCTTGAGTCTCTCTTCTCATCTCTTAAAGAAAATCCAAAACATCTAATAAAGGTAAGCATTTATTGCATTTAGGCCTTTCATATAAAGGAAAGATTATAAAGGGGTTTCCTCTTATAATCTTAGAATGTATAGCATTATAGCCCATCTTGGGTCAATGTGTTAAACATTCGATCTTGTATGAGGGACTTGAATGCAATGCTTGTTGAAGGTACAAATAATAAAAAAACACTTCTTCATTTCTTAATCAACAAAAACACTTAATAAACACAAGTATGCTAATGTGTTTGAACCTTGACAATTGGAACTAAGTGTGGGGGTCTTCTTCGCTCTTAGTGTGTCTTCTTGCTCATTCCATCTTGGAATGTGAGAATGTACACGTTCCAATGACTAAGATTCAGATACACTATCATATGCAAACAAATGAAAAAACTCCTAAAAGACAAAAACAGACAATTACGTCTTTCCTTCGGGAATTCTTTTCTCATCTCACTCACTCTCAACGTATGAACGTGCTCCTACTCGTTCTCTTGCAAGATGGTAACGCACTCGGACTAGCGAGCCTGCAACACCTGAGCTAGAACGTTAGCCGTTCCTTAAAAAACACAAATAATTCATCCCTAGTGAGGGGAACTACGTCGCTCTGATTCTCATGTTCCCGATGAGATACGTAGGTAGTGGGGTAGGGCCCATTCGAGCACTTCTTTTATTTTCCCTACATTTGTTTCTCTTTCTCTTTCTCTTTCTTTCTTTCAGTTCTTTTTCCAGTATTCTTTTCTTTCACCCTTTGATCGAGACAAGCAAGCGTGGATCCCATCGGGTACGATGGACGCGGGGGGGTGCTAATACCTTCCTCTCGCGTAACCGACTCCCGAATCCAGTTCTCTTGGTCGTAAGACCATGCTCTTCTCCTTCCCTTCAGGTTTACGCGGTGTTTCCTTTCCCTCTCTTGGGATAAATACACATTGCTGGCGACTCTGTTTGGTGCCACTTTCGCGTTTGTACTAGGATGAAAATCCCGGAAGCGACAACAGTGATAAACCGGATCGTAAAACTGAATGAGTGCTTCCATGATTCCCTCAATCACATGAACCCTTAATAGAGATAGCAGCCCTCCGTACTTGGCTCTGAAAGCTTCATGGTTTGTGATCATCCTCGCCAAACCTCTCAAATCCTCTAGTTTTGGAACCTTGAAGGTATACTTATGAGTTCTCCTTCTACCGAAATCCATTAGCGCAATCTTTTTCTCTGATATTAGCAATCATTGTCTTAGTTTAGTTTGAAAAAGAGAGACGAGAAGAGAAGATTTTTTTTTTGTTTTAACGTTTTTTAAATGAATGTATGAATGCAGCACACAAAAACATAGAAAAAACATAGGGTCAAAGGGTCGGTGTCATGGAGTCAAGGCTCTACCCATCCCAAAGGTTTATACTAGTGATTTTTGTACCTGTTTCTCAACATCATCAACTCTTGTCGAGAAAACACCAGCGGGCCGGGAACCGTGCTAGGTGGTGTTTTTCGAAGAGTCCTCAGAAGAGGGTGGTATCGCGTAACAACTATTTCCGATAGCTTCCGCACCACTAAAAGGGGTTTTTCCTAGGTGTATACTCAATCTCTCCACATGCGGCATCACACGCATTCCCATTAGTAGAAAAATAAACACATATATCAATTAGGAAAAGCAGTATATATATTTGTCCTAATGTCCTAGACTTTTAAAAGCTATGAATCCTATGTTTCTGACAGAAAATGGCTCCCCGACAGAGTCGCCACTCTGTGGTTCCCTCCCAATTTAAAGGGTTTTGACCTAAGATCCTAGTGAAGTCAACAAAAAGTCTTATCGCTAGTGAAGGATTTGTCCAAGATTTCCACCTTAAATAACCAAAGATCGGGCCCCACGGTGGGCGCCACTTTTCTGTGGTGGCCACCGCCATGAAAAGGATTTGTCCAAGATTGTAAGAAAGAAAGATGACTTGGCCCCACAGTGGGCGCCACTTTTCTGTAGCGAGCAAATTTGGGACACGGTTCTTAGGCGCTGTCGCTCTCTGGGGGTTACTACAGTTCGATTCATTTTTTATCCTATTGAAGCTGATGAAGGAAGGGAAATAGATGTCTCCAATTAACCCTGCTTGCATACTGAGTTTAAACAGCGGTCTGTTAGGTTACAGATGCTATATGGTGATGGGGCCTTTTTCTTACTTATTTAAGGTTGAAATGACAGGATGGTTTATGAGGAATTTTGTTAGGATACTGTGCCAGATTGGGTAAAGATAGGGGTTTTTAAGTTTTTGATTAGTGTGCTCGCTAAGATTTTTCTTTCAATCTTATGCCTACGTATTCCCGTTTTCCGAAACAGGGAAATCAGAGCGATCGTAGTTCCTCCTATTCTATGGGAGGAAATGGTGTTTTGGTGTCTTGTTCAAAGCCCAAGACGTGAAGCTAAAAGTGGTTTGTATCTTGTTCAAAGCCCAAGATATGAAGCTGAAGGGTCTATTTGTATCTTGTTCAAAGCCCAAGATGTGAAGCTAAAGAGGTGTTAACTTTAGAGAGAATTTGTCATCTCTAAAGGGGTCTGTTTGTCACAACTGTTGGGTGACCAATTATAAAAGAGAATTACTTTAACTGGGATATGTGAATCCAGCAATGCCATAATTTCCTTTATAGGGGATTTCCAACCTGAAGGAGAAGACTTTAACTCAGTGTAGAGCAATGCCATCTTTCCTTAGGAATTTCTCATGCTAAAAGAGGGACAGTGGCATGGATGTAGATGATCTAGAGGCTTGCCGCTTACAGCAATTTAGATGAAAGGAAAGGAGTTGTTGATGTTTGTATACTGTGAACGAGGCACAACTTTAATGCTAAAAGGTTGATTGGCTCAACCGGGGTTTCCTTATACAAAGCCTAAGAGGAGGCTATTGGCCCAACAAGAGGGTGTTTTTATGTGTCTCGTACGAAGCCCGAGAGAGAGAGGCTAAAAGGTAGATTGACTCAACAAGAGAGTCTTTTATACTCAACAAGAGAGTGTTTTTGTATCTCTTACGAAACCTGAGATGGAGGCTGAAAGTGGCTGACTCAACAAGAGAGTGCTTTTATATGTGTCTTGTACGAAGCCCAAGACGGAGGCTGAAAGGGGTTGACGTAACAAGAGAGTCTATGTGTCTTGTATGAAGCCCAAGATGGAGGCTGTTTGACTCAGCAAGAGAGTCTTTTTGTATGTGTCTTGTACGAAGCCCAAGACGGAGGCTATTTGACTCAACAAGAGAGTCTTTTTATATCTCGTACGAAGCCTGAGATGAAGGCTAAAAGTTGTTTGACTCAACGAGAGAGTCTTTTGTATCTCGTACGAAGCCCGAGATGGAGGCTGAAAGTTGTTTCAGTTGAGTGACAGGTCCAATATGCTGATTTAAAGAGAAAATCAGTTCTTATATGAGTAATGTTGTACTCGTGGATTTGATCAGAGGATCAGGGTTATCTCCTGTTCTTTAAGGAAATGGGAAATCCAAAGGGTATTGAGACTGTCCGAGTCTACGGGTTTTCTTCCTATTTTTTAAAAGGAGCTTGAGAATGTCTTTAAGACTCAAGGGAATTAGACTGTCCAAGTCTAGAGTTTTATCTTTTGTACTATGCTTTAAGAAACAGTAGTAGGGTCTAGACTCTTTGAAAGACTGTTCTATTAAGATGACTAATTTCTGTTCCTATACCTCTAGGAGGTCGTCGGGACAATTTGTACGAAGCCCAAGAGGAGGCGAGAAAAACTTATAAGAAGTCGAGGGACAATTTGTACGAAGCCTAAGAGGAGGCTATCATTCCCGGAGGAAGAAATCATTTATACGAAGCCTAAGAGGAGGCTGTGAATACTTCTAAGAAGTCGACGGGTCCTTGTACGACGCCCAAGAGGAGGCGGGGATGCTTTTAGGAAGCCTTTGGGTCCCCAAACCCCGAGAAGTTCAAGACATGCTATTCATCGAGAATAGATCAAGTCAGGAAAGTTCGAGAATTTGGAAGAAACTCAAGAGATGCCATTCACGGAGAAGAGATCATCTCTAGGGAATTAGAGTTTCTTGACAATTCCTAAGGAGGACAGCCGAAGAGAAGACTGTATCTGGTGCTCCTATGGGGGATCTAGTATTGTCTATTTCTAAGAGTTATCAACGGGCTTAATGCTAGACGTAGTTGCCGGGGAAACTCTAAATATCTATACTATTATTACACAGTTGATATGAGTTTATGAAAGGAGACTTACAGTGAAACAACCCCACAATACAGTTATATGCATATGAAAGCGGTAAATGAAAGCGGGTAAACACTTACTCGGTTGTAGAGCTTCCATGCAGTTTTGTTAGTTGTTCAACAAAGAAAGATTGAAAACAACATTATATTCAAAATCAAAGGAGAAAGTGCTTTGAAAAGTTTTTTGGGGCTTACAGCTCAAGGAGAGTCTCAAGGTTTTATCAGTGATCGCACTGTCGTTTGTACAGGGACTTATTCAAGTGACTGAGGCCAAAAAAGGTTTTCTGTACAAAGGGATGGGTCTTACACTCTCTCAAGAGGACCAACTGTTTTTTTAAAAAAAGAATGGGGCTTATAACACGAGGGTAGGGCCAGATGATTTTTGTTCTGAAATGGCGATCGCGCCGAAGTTTTGAAAATGCAGTGGGTCTTATACAATGACTGAGGCCCAAAATAATTTGATTTTCAAAAGGGGTTGGGTCTTACACTCTAATAGAGGCCCAAAAGTTTTGAATGCGTCTTATAGCTCGAGGAGAGGCCCAGATGGTTTGTTTTAAACGGGCGACGATCGCACCGAACTTTTGAAATACAACGGGACTTATATAATAAGTGAGGCCCAAAAGGGTTTGTATTTACAAAGGATTGGGTCTTACACTCTATTAGAGGCCCATGAGTGTTTGAAAATGTTTTGCGTGGGTGAAAATAAAAGAAAACCCTAATTTTATTCTTTAAAAGTAAATATTTAAAGAAAATCAAACAAAATACCAAATAAATTTGAATAAACCATTTGTAATTTTGTTTAAGGTTTGAAAAAATGAGGGATAATCACAAGGGATATTTAAACTCATTTGGTTTGGATTTCTCAAAGAAAATATTCACTTTTAAAATGTTTAAAAACAATTAAAAATGAATTTATTCACAAAAATACTAATTATATTAGATAAATAATATAAATATAATTTTTTTGTGGAATAAAATATTTCAACAGTTTTGTGATTTTTGGCAAAAAGAACCAATAAAAAATAATTAAAATTGAAAGAGTTATTAATTTTCCAATTAATTAATAAAACATAAAAATATTGGAAAAATAGCAAAAATGTGAAAAAACACAAAATGGCATGGGTGAGGTTTGAACCCACGACCTCAAGATTACAAGGCGCGCGCCTTACTACTGGGGTAGTGATACATCCATTGCTTGAAGTGAAACCACAAATATACAAGGCATGCCTTGGTTTTAGGCCTGGCCCAAGGCAAGGCAAGACAAGTTTTGGCTCAGAAACGTGAAGGTCATAACTTTCTCATTTCTTAATGGTTTGAGACAAAATTTATATGCATCTGGCCTAAAATTTCACAAGGAATCCAATGGTGGTGGTATTTTTTTCAGATCATACTCCCTCCTCAAAACTCGATAGTGGTTTTGAAAAAGACCTATAATTGAATTTTCTATGCTACACTTTGATACAGGCATGAATTACATGATCAATTGGTTCAAACACAACATATATAACATGTATGAGGTGTGCATGATCAGTGGACCTCAAAGCAATGCATATTTTGGAAAGTTCAAGTCATGAGGCTTACCTCTTTTTGAGCTTTTTGGAGTTTTTGTGCAATCTGTCAAGCCTCTTGTTCCAGAAATGATTTGATGCTTTGGACACACTCAAATGATCCCCTAGAAGCTTTTAGGATGAGTGTAATCAGCTGGTACCTGCAAAAACACAAACTGGCCCCTTCTTGCAAAAGGGGTTAAAAGTGACCAAAATAACAACTCTCTCAAATGGTGTTCCAGATTGGGGGGGGGGGGGAACCATTTGGGACAGTTCAAGGATGATACTTGGAGTGTGTTTGAGTTTTTATCTGGTTTGGAAAGTGACTGAATCAAGACATGGCTTGAAAAATGCACAAAAGGCCTATTTTGAGGTTTTGAGGGGTGACTTTGTGATTTTGGTGTTACAGGTCACTTGTGAGTGTTTGGATCACCTACATATGATATTTATGAGGTGTGTGTGTGATTGGTTTGATTGGAATTGCTCTCAAACTCAAAAACTCAGAGTTACCTTGCTAGAGAAGGCATTTTTGCCAAGAGAAAGAGATTTTGAGGAAAGCATCTGTTTGATGGCTTTGGTGTACTCAAACTGAGCACAAATGAGCTCTATTTATAGTAGAGCAAGTTTGTTTTGGGATCAAAAGTGAATGGCAACTGCAGCAGAGGTTTGGCCAATGTTGGCAAATGAAAATCCAAGTCTCCTCTAGCCATTGACTAGAGGTTAGAGCACAGAGCTTTGGTTCCCTACTAGTTGGAGGAATCTTGACAGAATTCAGTTGCAAATGTTTCAGTCCATGCCACCTCTAAGCATCTATTAAATGCTCCAATCCAAAATTGGAGTCTTGTCCCTATTTTAGGCAATTCTAGGTTTGACATGCTACTTCTTGTTCCAAGGACTTTGGAGGCTTGGCTCAGTGATCGTCCCCTTTAGATTTGATCCTCAGAGGTGTCCAAAGTAATGACAAGGCTTGGAATTAGCTGATTTTGGCAAATCGAGCAAAAATGCAACATTCTGCCTTGCCTTGGAAGTTTTCAGCAAGGCATTTTGCCACTACTATATCTCTTAGTTCAAATTGAATTTGGTGATGTTCTTGGCCATTTTGGAAAGCCCTCATATGATACAACAACTGTTTGATCATATTTGGTTTTGATACCTTTTGGATCCAAGTGAAAAATCCCCCTACATTTGGAAAAAAGTAAGGCAGATTCTGACTTGGTGAAAATTTCACTAAGTGTTGGAAAAAGTGACATTTCACATTTTCAGCCATTTTGATCATTCCATAACTCAAAATCCCTAATGAATTGGAATGAGGTCTAGTTGAATCTTTTGTAGAGGGCCATGAGGGCTACAAATCAAGCTTTGGATGGGGAAAAATGGCTTTGTGGTTTAGGAGTTATGACCCTCCAAAGTTGGTACTCTTACTACTTTGTTCATAACTTAGAAAATTTTCTAAGTTTTTTATGGTTACCCCTTTTACAAGTTATCATAATTTTCTTGATTTTTCTTGATGAATGATGATACCAATCATACATTAACATCATTTTAGGGTTAAAAATCCATTTTTGTGAAAAATCTCAAAAAGTCAAAGTTGACTTTGGTGCATAGTTGACTTTTGTCAGATGAATTCCAAACTGTGCAATCCTTTAGGAAATCATGTCCTTAACCTAAATCAAACTTGATGGACATGTTACAAGGGTGTTATAGGGTGTATTGAATCATGTCCTAGGGTTTGGGAGCATGTCCTGGTCAAAAGTCAAAGCTACAGTTGACGTTTCTCGCGAAACCCTAATTGTGGTTCAGATGAAATTGAGATTTGTTGCTCAAGTTTCTTGGATCAATCCATTGTTGTAAATGGATCAATGTGGTATATTAGAGACCCTCAAATCCTCTCTTGAGGTCTTGTCTCCTAATTTGTCCCAAAAGTCAACTTAGGGTGCATTAGGTCAAGAAACCCAAATTCCCGATTTTTAATTAATGCATCCCCTGAGGTAAAATTGACTTGATGATTGGGTCCATGAGGTTCCATGGAGCATATTAGGTTATGATTTGAAGTATTGACTCATGCCCAGAGGAAAATTTCCATCTAGAGGCCCTGGTCGACCAAACCCTAATTTGGTGACACTGGCGATCTTGAGGCTTGATCCACCTAAAAGGGAGCATCCTTGTGCTTAATCCTTGTTGTGGGAGTCCTTTTGATCCCTTATGGATGTTTGAGAGGTTAGACAAGTTGAAGATCATGTCATTCCTTGATTGATCATTTGTCTAAGAACTCTAAGAGGGCTTGAAACCCTAATTCTTGTTTGTAGTGACTGCTCGCCCATCTTTGGGGGGACTAATGAGATATGAAGGTTCCTCCATATTGTGATGATGATTTGCACAATAATGGGAGATATTAGTGGTCAAAATTTAGGGTATGACAATGTAGAGGCATTTTTCACTTTGATCCAAGTAGAACCAGGTCCATTGGTGAACAAGTATGCCATGAGGGCTTTCCAACAAGTACCAGATCATCACCAAATTCAATTTGAGTAGGGAGTTCCAACCCTTGGAACATGGCATCATGGACTGATTTTGTTCAAGGCAGATTATAGGTCATTTACTCGATTTGACCAAATCAGATAATTCTAAGCCTTGTCATCCATTTGGACACCTCAAGGGATAAAATCAAAGAGGAATGATCTGATCCACGAGCCTCCCAAGTCCAAGGAACTACATGTAGCCATAAATGCCCTAAAAAGGCTAAAAAGCTCAAAGACTCCAATTTTGTTTCAAAGCATTCAATGGATACATCAAGGTGGCATGGACTGAAGCAATCCTAACTGAATGAGTCAAGATTCAGCTCTGAACCAAAGGACCATAGACCTGTGCCCTAACCTCAAGTCAATGGCTATAAGAGACTAAAGATGCCTTTATGCTACAATTGGCCAAGGGATTGTCCAAGTTGCCATTCACTATTTCTTGCAAAACAAACTTGCTCTACTATAAATAGGCATCAATTGTGATCATTTTGAGTACACCAAAGCACTACAACACTTGCTTTCCTCAAAATCTCTCTCATTAGGCCAAAATGCCTTCTTTTGCAAGTCACCACTGAGCTTTTGAGTTAGAGAGCAATTCCACCATAGCTCATGATCCAAACACATCCAATGTATCATATCTAAGTTGTTCAAACACTCACCCTTGATCTGAAACACTAAAATCAGAAAGTCAACCTCCAAAACCTCAAATTTTGACTATTTTTCATTTTACAAGCCATGTCTTGATTCAGTCACTTTCAAAACCAAACAAAGCCTCAGACACACTCCAAATATCATCCTCAAACTGTCCTAATTAGTTTCCCTCATCTGGAACATCATTTGAGAGAGTTACTATCTTGGTCTCTTTTGCCCCTTTTGCAAGAAAGAGCCAATTCTTGTTCCTGAGGATTCCAGCTGGTTTTGATCATCCTAAAAGCTTCTAAGGGATCAATCAAGAGTTTCTAAAGCATTGGATTACTTCTGGCACAAGGATCTTGACAGTTAGCACAAAGAGCTTCAAGAGGTAAGTGAATCACAACTTGAACTCTCTAAATCATGCATTGCTTTGATGTCCATTGATCATGGACATCTCATACATATCATATATGTTGTGTTTGAACCAATTTGTCATGCTATTATTGCCTGTACAATGAGATAGCATAGAACATGCAAATCTAGGCCTATTTTGAAATCACTATCGGATTTTAAAATAGAAACATTTTCTGAAAATTCCAAAGGCACCATTGGATTCCTCATGAAATTCTAGGCAGGATACACCTAAATTTTGTCCAAATCCATGGAGAAATGAGGAAGTTAGAGCCTTCATGCAAGAGGCAGAAAATCACGCCTTGCCTTGGGCAAGGGCCAGGCCATGGCGCCTTGGCCAGGCCTAAAAACAAGGCACCCATATATATTCATGGGGTGGTTTTGATACACGGATGTATCACCACCCCAGTGGTAGCGCGCATGCGTGTTTGGTTGAGAGGTCGTGGGTTCAAGACCCACCCAGACCATTTTGCCATTTTTACCATATTTTGCAATTTTTCACATATTTTATAGTTTTGTTAATTAATTTCTCTCTCAATTTTAATTATTTTTGTTTGGTTCTTTTTTTTGAAAATTCACAAAAATGTTAAATTATTTTAATTTACAAAAAAAATCCAATTTATATTATTTTTAAATATAGTTAGAATTTTTGTAATTAATTTCATTTTATTTGTTTTAAACATTTTAAAAATGAAATTCTCACCTTGATTTTCCAACTTCAAATGAATTTCAAGCTTTCATGTAATTAAACATGGTTTTTCAAAATATTTTTCAAAGTTTACAACTTGTTTTTAAATATATTTGATATTTTATATAATTTTTTATTTAATTTCCTTTGAAAATTATATCTGTTAAATTCAAAATTAGGGTTTCTTCTAAATTTTAATTTTTTAAACTTCACACAAACACTTTGGACCTCTAATAGAGTGTAAGACCCATCCCTTGTAAATATAAAACCTTTTTGGGCCTCAGTCATTGTATAAGTCCGACTGTGTTTTCTAAAACCGCGGCACAATCGTCGCCTTTTAAACAAAATATCATCTGGGCCTCTCCTTGAGTTGTAAGCCCCATCTCTTGTACAAAAAATAAAATTTTGGGCCTCTAATAGAGTGTAAGACCCAATCCTTTTGAAAATAAACCTTTTTGGGCCTCAATCATTGTATAAGTCCCATTGCGTAAAAAAATCTCGGCGCGATCGTCGTTTTCAAAACATTTTCATCTGGGCCTACCCTTGTGTTGTAAGTCCCATTTCTTTTCTTTTTCAAACACTTTGGGGCTTAGTACAAGGACCCAAAGACCTCATACAGGTGTAGTATAGAACCTAGTCATCCTTTGTTAGAGCAGTCTTTCCAAAGGGTCAAAACCTTGGACAATTTAGGGTTGATTCTCATCCCTTAAAACACCAGCCTCCTCTTGGGCATCATACAAAGATAAACCTTCCCATACCGGTAGACTTGGATAGTCTCACCTCATGTTGGATTTCAAAGAAACCCTCAAGTTTCCCAAAAGCACGGGATGAACCCTGGTCATTTAATCAATCTCCATCAAAGTTTAAACTTTTCATCCTAAATTTCCCCAGCTAGGGCCAAATCACTATCAATAAACCTTTATCATAACCTCAAGGCATCTGATATTTCAACTCTTCTGTAAACCCTCAGCAAGAGTTGATTCCCCAATTTGGACCTATCTCTGGATCTCAATAATCCTCAGCAGAAGCTAGCCTCCTCTTAGGCTTTGTATAATGATCCCTAATCAACTTTTAGCCTCCTCTTAGGCTTTGTATAAGGATCTTTCTTCACTCTCTTGTTGAGTCAATCACTTTTAGCCTCCTCTTAGGCTTTGTATAAAGACCTTTCCACACTCTCTTATTGAGTCACTCGTACAAAACAAAAACACTCTCTTGTTGAGTCAATCTTCTTTCTCAAAAGCACTCCCTTGTTGAGTCAACCTTATTTAGTCTCAATCTTGGGCTTTGATAAGACAGATAAAACCACTCTCTAATTGAGTCAATCAATCACTTTTCAGCCTTAGTCTTGGGCTTTGTACAAAACACCATATAAATGTCTAAGCAGAGTCATTCTCTTTCCAGCCTCCTCTTAGGCTTTGTATAATGATTTTCCTCAGTAAAGTCAGCCTCAATCTTGGGCTTTGTACAAGATAAATTATACTCTCCAGCTGAGTCAACCCTTTAGCCTCAATCTTGGGCTTTGTACAAGACACATGCAAATATTCCCCAGTGGGGTCAAAACCCTTTCAGCCTCCTCTTAGGCTTTGTATAATGATATCCCCCAAAGAGTCAGTCTCTTTTTTAGCCTCAATCTTGGGCTTTATACAAGACAGATAAACCCTCCCCAGTGGAGTCCATCAACATTTTAGCTTCAACCTTGGGCTTTAATCAAGGCACACAAAAATCAACATCCCCTCAGAGGAAATAAAAAACTCTCTGTAGGAAGACACTTCTCTGTATTATCACTCATCAAAACAGATAAATCAAAACAAACCTTAATCCCAGATAACTGCTGTAAGTGGCACACTTGTTGATTCAAAAATCCAAGCTGTCATCCATCTTGTATCCTGGTAAATCCTCTCTTTCATCTAATTGCTGTAAGTGGCAAGCCTCTGGATTATTTACATCCAAGCCAATGTCCCTCTCTTAGCATGAAAGATTCCTAAGGAAAAATGGCATTGCTCAACACTGAGTTAAAGTTTTCTCCTTCAGGACAAATCCCCTATAAAGGAAATTATGGCATTGCTAGATTCTCATATCCCAGTTAAAGTATTTCTCCTTTATAATCAGTCACCCAATAGTTGTGATAAATAGATGAGATATCTCCCTTTAGAGATGACAAATTCCCTCTCAGTCAAACCTTTAGCTTCAATCTTGGGCTTTGAACATGACATAAAAACCTTTAGCTTCAATCTTGGGCTTTGAACAAAACACAAATACTCCTTTTAGCTTCAATCTTGGGCTTTGAATAAGACACCAAACATCATCTTTTCCTCCCATAGAATATGAGGAATTGTGATTGCTCTGATTTCCCTGTTTTATTTAACGGGAATACTGTAGCGCACGATTTTTGTCGGTGACGCGACCACCTTATCGTGGAATTTGGGTTTTCTCCTCAATGAAGAGGAGGGGGGGTGCTACTTTCTGATTTCTTATTTATCCCATGAAGCTGGAAGGGAAAGGGAAGCTATCTAAAACTAACCTTGCACGCGAATGTTTAACTGAATAAATGCTTAAAGAGATTGGGGGGTCCGGGGTCAGGTTATACAATGGGGAGTTGTCAATTACCCATCATATATGTGGTTATCCACAGGATGTTAGCTTTAGGTCTCACTTTGTACTTGATTGTGTTTATCCGTTAATGGGTTGAGAAAGTTTCTTGGGAAATATGTGAGAGAGAGTGAGTTTTTGTTGATGTTCGGGTTTTCCCGATGTTTTTGGTAAGGTACTGGACCTAAGTTTTGATTGATATGAAGGTACTGGACCTAGAGTTTTTGATTAGTATGCTCACTAAGATTTTGCAATCTTATGCCTACGTATTCCCGTTTAAACGAAACAGGGAAATTAGAGCAACCATAGTTCCTCCTATTCTAAGGGAGGAAAAATATATTTTGGTGTCTTGTTCAAAGCCCAAGATTAAAGCTAAAAGGTTTATTTGTGTCTTGTTCAAAGCCCAAGATTGAAGCTAAAAGGTTTGACTGAGAGAGAACTTGTCATCTCTAAAGGGAGACATTTGGTCTGTTTATCACAACTGTTGGGTGACTATTTATAAAGGAGGATTACTTTAACTAGGATAAGTGTATCCAGCAATGCCATAATTTCCTTTATAGGGGATTTATCCTGAAGGGGAAAACTTTAACTCAGTGTTGAGCAATGCCATTTTTACTTAGGAATTTCTCATGCTAAGAGAAGGACAGTGGCGTGGATGTAAATAATCCAGAGGCTTGCCGCTTACAACAATTAGATGAAAGAGAGGATTTACCAGGATAAAAGATGGACGACAGCTTGGATATTTGAATCAACAAGTGTGCCTCTTCCAGCAGTTATCTGGGATTAGGGTTTGTTTGATTTATCTGTTTTGATAAGTGATAAACAGAGAAATGACTTCCTACAAAGAGATTTTGATTTTCTCTGAGGGGGTATTAATTTTTGTATGCCTTGATCAAAGTCCAAGGTTGAAGCTAAGAGGTTGATTGACTCTACTAGGGAAGTCCTTATACAAAGCCTAAGAGAAGGCTAAAAGTTGACTCAACGAGAGAGTGTTTATATCTGTCTTGTACAACGCCCAAGATTGAGGCTAAAAGAGACTGACTCTTTTGGGGATATCATTATACAAAGCCTAAGAGGAGGCTAAAAGTTTGAATTTTATGGGGAAAATGTATTGTCTGTCTTGTACGAAGCCCAAGATTGAGGCTGAAAAGGGTGTTGACTCTGTTGGGGAGGGTTTGTATGTATCTTGTACAAAGCCCAAGATGGAGGCTGAAAAGAAACTGACTCAGTGGGAAAGAAATCTTTATATGTCTTGTACAAAGCCCAAGATTGAGGCTAAAATGAGACTTTCCTGACTCGGCTGAGGATATTTTAAGTGTCTTGTACCAAGCCCAAGACGGAGGCTAAAAGGATTTGATTCTGTTGGAGAGTAATATCTGTCTTGTACAAAGCCCAAGATGGAGGCCGAAAAGAGTTTGACTCTGCTTAGGAAATTATTTCTCAAAGCCTAAAACAAGGCTGGGAGGAATTGACTCCACTGGGGAAGATATTTGTCCCAAGCTTAAGAGAAGGCTATGAAGATTTATGTCTTGTACAAAGCCCAAGATTGAGGCTAAAAAGGGTTTGACTCAACAAGAGAGTGCTTTTATCTGTCCTATACAAAGCCTAGGATTGTGGCTGAACAAGCTAGAGAAATCATTATTCACTGCTTGAGAGGAGGCTAACTCCTGCTAGGGGAAATCATTATACAAAGCCTAAGGGGAGACTAGAAAAGATTGACTCAACAAGAGAGTGTTTTTATCTGTCTCGTACAAAGACCAAGATCGAAGCTAAAAGGGTTGACTCAACAAGAGAGTACTGAAAGGTGATTGACTCAACAAGAGAGTCTGAAAGTTGATTGACTCACCAAGAGAGTCTGGAAAGGTGATTGACTCAACAAGAGAGTCTGAAAAGGTTAGCTCCGCTGGGGAGAATCATTGTACAAAGCCCAAGAGGAGGTTGACTGTGCTAAGGAAAGGAATGATCATTATACAAAGCCTAAGAGGAAGCTAGCTTCTCCTAGGGATTTTTTCGAGGCAGGTCCAAATGGGGAATCAACTCTTGCTGAGGGTTACAGAAGAGTTGGGGTATCAGATGCCTTGAGGTTTTGATTTCGGATAGTGTTATACTGATGATAAACTGAACCTGGCTGGGGAACTTTTAGGAGAGAGACTGGGTTTTAGAACCCATGGGTTTTAACTCTACTAGAGATTGATCCAGAATGACCGGGGTTTCTTCCTATACTTGTAGGGAACTTGAGAATGTCTTTGAGACTCAAGGGGATATTAGACTGTCTAAGTCTACTGGTGTGGAAGAGTTTTATCTTTTTTATGATGCCCAAGAGGAGGCAGGGGTTTTAAGGGATGAGAATCAACCCAAAATTGGTCTAAGATTTGACACTGGAAAGCCTGCTCTAGCAAAGGATGACTAAGTTCTGTCTTATACCTTTAGGAGATCTTCAGGGTCCTTGTATGCAGCCCAAGAGAAGGCATGAGAACTTCTAAGAAGCCGGAGGGTCCTTGTACAAAGCCCAAGAGGATGCGGGGATGCTTTTAAGAAGCATGCGGGTCTCAAACCAAGAAAAGTTCAAGAAATGCTATTCACCGAGAATAGATCATTTAGTGAAATTCTAAGGTTTGAAGAAATTCAAGAGATGCTATTCACCGATAATAGATCAACTCTGGGGAGTAGAATTTCTTTGACAATTTCTAAGGTGACAGTCTGAGAAAAGGTTCACCGAGAATATTTCCTTTCTCTTTGTTCCATATTGTTTAAGCCCAAGAGAAGGCAAGACTGTATCTTGAAGTCCTATGGGGATCTAGTTTTGACTGTATTAAAGAGTGACCAACTGGCTTTACCTAGTTCTAGACCTAGTTGTCGGGGAAAACTCTAAATAGATATACTAGTATATATACAGTTGATATATGACAAGTATTTAAAAGGGTATGAAAGAAGACTTACAGGGGAGCAGCTTCCCACAATATAGTTGTATATATATATTAAAGCATGTAAATGAAAGCAGATAAAAACTTACAGGCGAGCAAGCTTCCATACTGTATTGTTAGTTGTTCAAAGAAATTAAAGAAAGTTTTGATAACAACATGTATATTTTAACCTAAATCAAAAGAGAAGTTGTTTTTGAAAAGATTGTTGGGGCTTATACTCAAGGAGAGGCCCAAGGTTTAACAGTGATTGCACCGTCGTTTTGAAGATCGTATCGGGACTTATACAACGACTGAGGCCTAAAATTATTTTATTTACAAAAGGGTTGGGTCTTACACTCTTTTAAGAGGCCCAAAAGATGTTTTGAAAGAGAAATATGGGACTTACAACACGAGGGGAGGCCCAGATGATTTTGTTTTAAAAGGCAACGACCGCGCCGTGATTTTGAAAATACAGTGGGACTTATACAACCTCTGAGGCCCAAAAAGGTCTGTATTTACAAAGGGTTGGGTCTTACACTCTATCGGAGGCCCAAAAGAGATTTAAAAGAAAAGAAATGGGACTTACAACACAAGGGTAGGCCCAGTTGATTTCGTTTTGAAAATGACGATCGCGCCGGGATTTTTGAAAATGCAGAGGGACTTATACAATGTCTGAGGCCCAAAAATGGTTTTGGTTAAAAAGGGATTGGGTCTTAGACTATATTAGAGGCTCATAAGTGTTTGAAAAAGATTTGTTAGGGTGAAAATCAAAGAAACCCTAATTTCATCATTTTTTAAAGTAATTATTCAAAGAAAATTAATTAAAATGATAAAAACACCAAATAAGTTTGAATAAACAACTTGTGATTTTTGGTTGAAGTTTGAAAAATGATGTTTTAATCACAAGATGAACTAAAACTCATTTGATTTTGATTTTCAAGATGAAAATTCACTTTTAAAATGTTTAAAAACAATAGAAATGAATTTATTTACAAAAATATCAACTATATTAAATAAATAATATAAATTTGATTTTTTTGTGGAATAAAATATTTTAACATTTTTGTGATTTTTAACAAAAAGAACCAATAAAAAATAATTAAAATTGAGAGAGAAATTAATTTTTCAAATCATTTAAGAAAATAATATGAAAAGTATAAAAATGGAAAAGTGATAAAAAAGGGTCTGGGGCGAGGGGGATTCGAACCCCAGATCTCCAAGCCAAACACATGCACGCGCAACCACTGGGGTGGTGATACATCCGTGTATCAAAACCACCCCATAAATACATATGTGATACCAAGTTTTCAGGCCTGGCCAAGGCAAGGCAAGGCAAGTTCTTGGGCCAAAAACGTGAAGGTTGTAACTCTCTCATTTCTCCATGGGTTGGGACAAACTTTAGGTCTATCCTGCCTAGAATTTCACAAGGAATCCAATGGTGCCCTTAGTTTTTTCAGATGAGGTCCCCATTTTAAAACCCGATAGTGGTTTTGAAATAGGCCACAATTTACATTTTCTATGCTACCTCATGGTACAGGCAAGAATTACATGATGAATTGGTTCAAACACAACATATACAACATGCATGAGATGTTTATGATCAGTGGACTTCAAAGCAATGCATAATTTAGAAAGTTCAAGTGATGATGCACTTACCTCTTGGAGCTTTTTGTGCTATCTGCCAACTTCCTTGTGCCAGAAGTAATTTGATGTTTTGGACACTCTCAATTGATCCCTTAGAAGCTTTTAGAATGATTAGAACCAGTTGGAATCCTCAGGAACATGTTTGAGCTCTTTCTTGCAAAAGGGGAAAAAGTGACCAATATGGCAACTCTCTCAAATGGTGCTCCAGATGAGGGGAACCAATTGAGACAGTTCAAGGATGATATTTGAAGTGTGTTTGAGGTTTTATCTGGTTTTGAAAGTGACTGAATCAAGACATGGCTTGAAAAATGCAAAAAAGACCAATTTTGAGGTTTTGGAAGTGGACTTTGTGATTTTGGTGTTTCAGGTCACAAATGAGAGTTTGGACAGCTTAGATACAACATATTAGAGGTGTTTGGATCATGATCTGTGATGGAATTGCTCTCTAACTCAAAAATTCAGAGATACCTTGCAAAAGAAGGCATTTTGCCCTAGAGAAAGGGATTTTGAGGAAAGCAAGTGTTTTAGTGCTTTGGTGTACTCAAACTGAGCACAAATGAGCTCTATTTATAGTAGAGAAAGTTTGTTTTGCAAGCAATAGTGAATGGCAACTGCAGCAGGTCTTTGGCCAATGTGATACAAAAGGAATCTCAAGTCTCCTCTAGCCATTGACTTAAGATTAGGGCACAGGCTCTGTAGCTTTGGTTCAGAGATAAGTCTTGACTGAATTCAGTTGGAATAGGCTCAGTTCATGCCACCTTGGTGTATCCATTGAATGCTTGGAATCAAAATTGGAGTATTGGCATCTTTGTAGACTTTTTAGGGATGACAAGCCTAATGTAGATTCTTGGACTTGGGAGGCTTGGAGATCAGATCATCCCCCTTGGATTTGATCCTCTGATGTGTCCAAATTGATGACAAGGCTTGGAGTTATCAGATTTGGAAAAATCAAGCAAATGTGCACAATTCTACCTTGTAAAGCCAGTTCATGATGCCATGTTTCAAGGGCTGTATCTCCCTGCTCAAATTGAATTTGGAGATGATCTGGTACTTGTTGGAAAGCCATTATGGCATACTTTAACTTTGATGTTCACCCCTAGACCTGGTTTGACTTGGATCAAGGTGAAAAATGTCCCTACATTTTGGAAAAAGTAAGGCAAATTCTGACAAGTTAACTCACTTTCTTTGATTTTTCTTGATGAATGATGATTCAAATCACATATTAACATTGGTTTAGGGTTAAGGAACCTTGGTTGACCAAAAATCCAAAAAGTCAAACTTGGATTTTTGTACAGTTGACTTTTTCATTAGATGAAATTTTGACTTTGCGATCCTTTTGTGAAATCAACACTTGGGCTCAATTAAACTTCATGGATGGCCTCCAAGGGTATTTAGGAATGTCTTGGAAGGTTTGAGATCAAGGGTAGGCCAACAGTCAAGGGTAGGGTTGACTTTTTCCATCAGAAACCCTAATTTGTGATCAAATGGTTTTGAGCTCTTGTGGCTTATGATTTGAGCTCTTTGAGTTATTCACATCTTGTAAACATGTCAATATGATGTATTTGAGGTCTTTGAAGTTCATTTTGAAGCTTCAAGCCATGCCTCACTTCACAAGTTAACTCAAGGGTTGAATTAGGTCAAAACCCTAATTCCTGATTTTTTGATAGATGAACCTTCAAGGTGATTTTGCCATTGTGGATGGGATCTTGAGATCCTTTTAAGCTTATTGGACCATAAATTTAGGCATTGGCTCATGCCTAGAAGAAAATTTTCATCTGGAGGTCTCATTCGACCAAAACCCTAATTTGGTGACACAGGAAATCTTGAGGCTTGATTCACTTGGAATGCTACAACCTTGTGCTTGACTCCTGATGTTGGAGTCCTGGTTAGTTCTTGTATTGGCTACAATTTTGGTAAAACAATGTTGTTGTTGAAGATGTTATTTGTCTGATGTCTTAACATGAGTTCTTAACATTCAGTTTATGTTAAGTTATTTAGGGTTGCAGTTTTGTGTGCTGATGTTAGACATGATGTCTTGACATCAGTTGACAGAACATCAGAACTTCAGTCTGTTCTGTTTTGTTAGGGCTGCGTGTATCAGTTTACTTTGAGAGATCTGGTGGAGAGATTGCAGGCGAAGATCTTGGATTAGATTCTTTCTGTTGCAATCAGATATGGAGCAAATCTTGTTGCTGTTTTTAGGGCTGAAAGATATGAAAAGATTTGAAGATAAAATCTGGTTTTAAATTCAAATCGAATCAGATATTTTCAAGGAGTCCAAGCCCAAGTCTAAGTTTCTATTTAAAGCAGCCTCAACCCTACTTGGAAGACACGAAAGCAAGAGATTAAAGACTGAGAGTCAAGTGTGTGTTTTCGTCGGTGTATTGTAAGCCATTCATGTTTGAATTGGTGTAATTGTTTTGAGTTGTTAATTGTTCTTGATCAAAGCTTTTAAGCAAGATCAAGTTGTGTTTTAGAAGTGTGACTTCTATACTTTGTAATCTTTGAATTGTATCACTGTGGTGATTTAGGGGGAGTGAGTGGTTTCTCATATCTAAGTGTATCTTAGGTAGAAGTGTCATTGGGTAGTGATTAAGTTAGTGGATTGTCAACTGGGATTGTTGAGTCTGTAATTTAATACTATTAATAGTGAATTTCCTCCCTGCCTTGGTAGCCCCCAGACGTAGGTAGTTAAACCGAACTGGGTGAACAATTCTCTGTGTTGATTTACTGTTATTTTATTGCCTTGTTTCATATAGCAGATTGTGTTGTTGTGACATCACACTTAACATCACATATCTGATACCAGAATTTCAATTGTTATCAAAGCAGGCATCCTGCTCTGCATCTGGGTGAGATCTAGGGATGTTACTTTCTGGTACTATGGACAAGGAGAGTGGTGGATTTGTGAATAGACCCCCTATTCTAGATGGCTCAAATTATGATTATTGGAAACCTCGCATGGTTACATTCTTGAAGTCCTTAGACAACAGGGCTTGGATGGCAGTTGTGAAAGAATGGAAGCATCCTGTTATTGTGGAAAAAGATGGTAGCTCTAAGCTGAAACCTGAAGAAGAATGGACCCAGGAAGAAGATGAGCTTGCCCTTGGGAATTCTAAAGCCTTAAATGCCATATACAATGGTATTGACAAGAACATCTTCAGGCTGGTCAACACTTGTGAAGTAGCTAAGGAAGCATGGTATATCTTGAAAACTACTCATGAAGGAACCTCCAAGGTCAAGATGTCAAGACTTCAACTTCTGACAACAAAGTTTGAAAATCTGAAGATGAAGGATGATGAGACCATTCATGATTTCCACATGAACATTCTTGAGCTGTCAAATGCTTCTAGTGCCCTAGGAGAGAGGATGACTGAAGAGAAGCTGGTGAGGAAGATTCTTAGATCCCTTCCTAAGAGATATAAAATGAAGGTGACTGCTATAGAAGAAGCTCAAGACATCAGCAAGATGAGGGTAGATGAGTTGATTGGTTCTCTTCAGACATTTGAATTAGGGATGAATGAGGAATCTGAAAAGAAGACCAAAAGCATAGCATTGGTGTCTCAAGATGAAAGGAAAGAGTGTGGTCCTAAAACTCAAGAGGAGCTTTCAAATGCCATTGTTCTGCTGGGAAGATAGTTTAATAAGGTTCTAAAAAGGATAGACAGGAGCTACAAACCTAATGTCAAGAACATCACATCTGACACAAACAGGTCAGGTGATTAGGGGAAGAAATCAAGAGATGAAGAAAAGTCCAATGATGACAAAGGAATTCAATGCTATGAGTGTGAAGGTTATGGTCATATCAGAAAAGAATGTCCTACATATCTCAAGAAGCAGAAAAAGGGGTTATCTGTTTCCTAGTCTGATGAGGATACTGATAGTGAACCTGAAGAAGAATCAGCTAAGCTTGTTAGAGGAATGATTGGGATTTGTGAGTCTGAAAATGATTCAAGTAATGATGAGGTTACATATGAAGAGCTTGCTGCCTCATATTGAAAACTGTGCATTAGAAGTGAACAAGTCTGTCTAGAAGGAGAAAAGCAAAAGAAAATCATTGTGCAGTTAAAGGCTGAGAAAACTGAGCTGGAAAATGAAGTCCGTATGCTGAACTCTAAATTGGATTTTATGTCAAAAACTGTCAGAATGTTGAATAGTGGAACCGATGCTCTAGACAACATTATTAGCATTGGAAAAACTGCTGGAGACAAAAGTTGTTTGGGATTCGACAATGTATCAGCTTCAAATGATGTTATTAAGCCAGTGATGTTAAAACAGATGTTTAAACATCCTGACAGGCCTCCCTCTAGGAAGAAATTCAGGCGCTGGAGATGTCATCATTGTGGGCGTTTTGGACACATAAAGGCCTACTGTTATAAGCTTCATGGGTATCCTCAGAAGGCACATCAGTATACTCCCAGACAGAATTTTCACAAAGGTAATCAGGCCATCAAGTCTAAGAAGCAATGGGTTCCAAAAGGGAAAGTTCACACTTCTCTTAGGGCTTCTACCAAAGAAGACTTAGTACTTTGATAGTGGGTGTTCAAGACACATGACAGGAGTGAAGAATTTGTTGGTGGATGTTAAGCTCCATTCGTCTGGTCATGTAACTTTTGGTGATGATGTCAAAGGAGAAATCAAGGGTATGGGAAAGCTGAATTGTGCTGGTGCTCCTAGACTGGACGATGTTCTACTTGTCAAAGGGTTGATAGAAAATATGATCAGTATTATCCAACTTTGTGATTAAGGATTCAAAGTAGACTTTACAAAATCTGAGTGCATTGTCACAAATGAGAAAGGAGAAGTCATCATGAAGGGTGTTAGGTCTAAGGACAACTGTTATCTGTGGGTGCAACAAGACTCAAGTCCCTCAACATGTGTTTTTGCTAGAGAAGATGAAGTCAAAGTCTGGCATCAAAAGTTGGGACATCTTCATCTGAAGGGAATGAAGAGAATCATATCCTCAGAAGCGGTCAGAGGAATTCTTAAACTCAAAATTAAAGAAGGAAGAGTCTGCGGAGATTGTCAAATAGGGAAGCAGACCAAGATGTCACATCAGAAGCTTCAACATAACACCACCTCCAAAGTTTTGGAACTACTTCATATGGACTTGATGGGACCTATGCAGGTAGAAAGTCTAGGTGGGAAGAAGTATGCTTATGTTGTTGTAGATGACTATTCTAGGTACACCTGGGTAAGCTTCATCAAAGACAAAACAGAGGTGTTTGATGTGTTTAAAGATTTATGTCAAAGACTCCAAAGAGAAAAAGAGAGTAATGTCATCTGAATAAGGAGTGATCATGGGAGGGAATTTGAAAATAGCAAGTTTGCTGAATACTGCTCTGCTGAAGGCATCAGTCATGAGTTTTCCTCTCCTATTACCCCTCAGCAAAATGGAGTTATTGAACGGAAGAACAGAACTCTCCAAGAATCTTCTAGGGCAATGATTCATGCCAAAAAGCTGCCTTACCATTTCTGGGCTGAAGCCATGAATACTGCTTGCTATATTCACAACAGAGTTACTTTGAGAAGAGGCACTTCAGCTACATTGTATGAACTGTGGAAAGGGAGAAAACCAACTGTGAAGTACTTTCATGTTTTTGGAAGTAAATGTTATATTTTGTCAGATCGTGAACAAAGGAGAAAATTGGATCCTAAAAGTGATGAGGGAATCTTTTTGGGATACTCTACAAATAGCAGAGCCTATAGGGTGTTCAACTCCAGAACCAAGGTTATGATGGAGTCTATAAATGTGGTAATTGATGACGGTGACATGAAGGAAGATGCTGATGTCCTGGATGATGTTGGAACATCGTTTAAAGATGTTACATCAGAAACTAAAGATAGAAGTGTTGCTCCCAGTCCTGTTGATGCTGAGGCTGAACCTGAACAACCTAATAAAGAACCATCTATTAGAGTGCAAAAGGACCATCTAAAAGAGCTTATCATAGGTGATCCAAAATCAGGGGTTAGCACTAGATCAAGAGAGGTTGTGTCAAATTCTTGTTTTGTGTCCAAAATTGAGCCCAAGAATGTCAAAGAAGCACTGACTGATGAATTCTGGATTTATGCCATGCATGAAGAGCTGGAATAATTCAAGAGGAATGAAGTGTGGGACCTTGTACCAAGGCCTGATGGAGTTAGTGTGATAGGCACCAAGTGGATTTACATGAATAAATCTGATGAACAAGGAGTGGTCACCAGAAACAAGGCCAGATTGGTTGCTTAGGGATACAATCAGGTTGAAGGAATTGATTTTGATGAAACCTTTGCTCCTGTGGCAAGACTGGAATATATCAGATTACTCTTAAGTGTGGCTTGTAATCTCAAATTCAAGCTTTTTCAGATGGATGTTAAGAGTGCCTTTTTGAATGGGTACTTAAATGAAGAGGTTTATGTAGATCAACCAAAAGGATTTATTGATCCAACATTTCCTAATCATGTTTACAAACTTAGGAAAACTCTCTATGGTTTGAAGCAAGCACCAAGAGCTTGGTATGACAGGCTTACTGAATTTTTGGCTGTGAATGGTTACAGAAAAGGAGGGATTGACAAGACTTTGTTTGTCAAAGATGAAGGAGGAAAACTGATGATAGCTCAAATATATGTTGATGACATAGTATTTGGTGGGATGTCTGATGCAATGGTTAAACATTTTGTGAAACAGATGCAGTCTGAGTTTGAAATGAGTCTTGTTGGAGAGCTCAGCTATTTTCTGGGTCTACAAGTTAGACAAATGGAAGACTCCATATTCATCTCTCAGAGCAAGTATACTAAGAACATTGTTAAGAAGTTTGGTCTCGAAAATGCTAATCACAAGAGGACACCTGCTCCTACTCACTTAAAGTTGTCAAAGGATGAACATGGTGTGTGGATCAAAGTCTATACAGAAGCATGATTGGTAGTCTATTGTATCTCACTGCTAGCAGACCTGATATTTCTTTTTCTATTTGAGTTTGTGCCAGATATCAATCTGAGCCTAAGGTTAGTCACTTGAATCAAGTAAAGAGGATTCGGAAGTATGTAAATGGGACTAGTGACTATGGCATGCTTTACAGTCATGGATCAGGCACTGAGTTATGTGGTTATTGTGATGCTGATTGGGCAGGAAGTGCTGATGATAGAAAAAGTACTTCAGGAGGTTGTTTCTTCTTAGGGAATAATCTAATCTCTTGGTTTAGTAAAAAGCAGAACTGTGTCTCTTTCTACTGCTGAAGCTGAGTACATAGCAGAAGGGAGTAGTTGTTCTCAACTTGTTTGGATAAAGCAAATGTTAACAGAATACAATGTCAAGCAAGAGGTCATGACATTGTACTGTGATAATCTGAGTGCTATCAATATCTCTAAAAACCCAATTCAACATATCAGGACTAAGCATATTGATATACGTCATCACTTTATAAGAGATTTGGTTGAAGACAAAGTAGTTGCTTTGGAACATGTTGCTACGGAACATCAATTAACTGATATTTTTACAAAGGCTTTAGATGCAAATCAATTTGAAAAATTAAGAAGAAAATTAGGAATTTGCATATATGAGGATTAAGTGTGCTGGGAGGTGTCTTGTGCAGTTGTGAACTTTATTGCATATGTTTAGTTTAAAGGAAACAAAATTTTATTCAACTGCTGAAAGCATACAAGATTAGATTTTAGTACTTCAAAAGCAACAAACAAAGGGTCTAAAGATTTTCCCAACCCCCTGAATCAAGAAAAGTTTTCCAATCTTTATTTCATTCATCATCAGAAGCATGAAGTTACACTGGAGGTTTTTTGATGGTTTTCATCCCTGTCTCTGATGTTTTTCTTCTTCTTGTTGCTCCTGGAGTTGCCCCAGCTGTAGACAGTGTTTTGTTCTTCAACTTCTGTGGATCTGGTTTCTTGACCCCTTGCATGTGTTTCTTTCCTGCATCTCTGTTTAGACTGACTCATGGTTATTTCCTAGTTCTGTTATTAGAAGCAAGGAGGCTTGGGTTGTATAATGCATAGAGAGGGCATTGTTTGTATCGCCTGGCCAGTCAAAGTTTTGGAACTTGTTCTTTTTGGGAAGCTTGTTATTTGACCTTGTCATAGTAAATGTCAGGACTTTGTGTTTGCTGCTTTGATAGGTTCAAGGTGGTTAATTTGTGGCTGAAAGGGGGAGAGTTAGCCTAGTGTTGCTGTTTGCTGTTGCCTAGCTTTTTGTTGTGGTTCTAGGTTTGAGGCGGAGTTTGTAGTTGTGCAACTGTTGGCAGTTGTTGCTGCTGTCTGTGTGGTGAGAATGTTAGTTTGTTTTTTTTGCTGCTGGTATCTCTGGTGTAGGCTGAGATTGTTTTAGCCAAAATTAGCCAAAGGGGGAGATTGTTAGTTCTTGTATTGGCTGCAATTTTGGTAAAACAATGTTGTTGTTGAAGATGTCATTTGTCTGATGTCTTAACATGAGTTCTTAGCATTCAGTTTATGTTAAGTTATTTAGGGTTGTAGTTTTGTGTGTTGATGTTAGACATGATGTCTTGACATCAGTTGACAGAACATCAGAACTTCAGTCTGTTGTGTTTTGTTAGGGCTGCGTGTATCAGTTTGCTTTGAGAGATCTGGTGGAGAGATTGCAGGCGAAGATCTTGGATTAGATTCTTTCTGTTGCAATCAGATATGGAGCAGATCTTGTTGTTGTTTTTAGGGCTGAAAGATATGAAAAGATTTGAAGATAAAATCTGGTTTTAAATTCAAATCAAATCAGATATTTTCAAGGAGTCCAAGCCCAAGTCCGAGTTTCTATTTAAAGCAGCCTCAACCCTACTTGGAAGACACGAAAGCAAGAGATTAAAGACTGAGAGTCAAGTGTGTGTTTTCGTCGGTGTATTGTAAGCCATTCATGTTTGAATTGGTGTAATTGTTTTGAGTTTTTAACTGTTCTTGATCAAAGCTTTTAAGTAAGATCAAGTTGTGTTTTAGAAGTGTGACTTCTATACTTTGTAATCTTTGAATTGTATCACTGTGGTGATTTAGGGGGAGTGAGTGGTTTCTCATATCTAAGTGTATCTTAGGTAGAAGTGTCATTGGGTAGTGATTAAGTTAGTGGATTGTCAACTGGGATTGTTGAGTCTGTAATTTAATACTACTAATAGTGAATTTCCTCCCTGGCTTGGTAGCCCCTAGACGTAGGTAGTTAGACCGAACTGGGTGAACAATTCTTTGTGTTGATTTATTTTTATTTTATTGCCTTGTTTCATATAGCAGATTGTGTTGTTGTGACATCACACTTAACATCACATATCTGATACCAGAATTTCAGTCCTCTTGATCCATTTTGGGTGTTTGAGAGGCTTGACAAGTTGAAGATCATGTCATTTCTTGATTGATCCTTGTCTAAATGCTCTGAGAGGGCCTAAAACCCTAATCTTTGATTGAAGTGAATGCTTAAAAACCCCTGAGGAGATTTGATGAGGCATGATGGTTCATCCATATTGTGATGATGATTTGTTCAATGATGGGAAATCTTAGTGGTCAAAATTTGGGGTATGGCAGATGCCCCTATTTAATTTTCTTGGACCCGAAGGTGCGAATGGCGAAGGTATTCGAGCATTCGGGGTTCAAGAGGATTAAATTTTGGAATACCCGAAATTTTGATGGTGGTTATGAATGGCAGTTCGCTCATCCATCTTCTTTTGCTAAGCAATGATGCTTAGAAAAGGGTAAAAACTTCCCCTCGATCCTGGTCTTCAACCATGGAACTGGTCTCAGTTTCAGAAATAAACTTCCCCTTGATCCTGGTCTTTAGCCAAGGAACTGGTCTCAGTTTCTTTTGTCAATAAAATTCCCCTCGATCCTGGTCTTTAGCCATGAAACTGGTCTCAGTTTCTGAAATAAACTTCCCTTCGATCCGGGTCTTCATCCATGGAACTGGTCTCAGTTTCTTTTGTCAAAAAACTTTCTTGACAAGGGATGCTATTTGTTAGTGGTTTTCCTCAAACTTCTCGCCGAATTTTCCTGGTGAGATGCCATTTGATGGGAAAAAGTTTTGATGTCAGACTTGCTGGGGAAACCCATTTGTCTGAGCTGTAGAAGTGTAAAAACTTCTCTGTTTGAGACGCCATTTGTCGACTCTACTGAGGAAAACAAGTCTCTTGAGAGACTGCTTCCTGCTTGGGGATATTACATCATACTTTTCCTCGAGATCTTCTCGAAGAAATGCCATGTGATGTAATCCCATTTTGAGGTGCTGATGACTTCATTAACACCGACTCTCTTGGAGAAAAAAATCAACGTGTTGCTGAGAGTCTTTAGTTGTGAGGCTTCCTCAGGGGATTTTCCTTAATCCGGGAAAGCGAAGACATCATCTTCAATGGTGAAGAGTGACGTTTGTCAAAGGTCTTCTTGTCTTTTCAGAGGTTCAAGTTATCAAAGCGGTCGAGGACCGGCTCCAATCCAGAAATACACTGGAGGAGAGAGATGGTTCAGACAAAACATTTCTTAACAAGGAAAGAACTGACAACTCGATTGAGAGGGCTTTTATCACTAGGGGATAAGACCAACTAGCGTGATAGTGATGCAATATGAATATGAATGCAAATAAATAATGCATGATGTATGTATGTTTATGCTGACAAAACTGACGCGACATACAGGCTAACGGATGAACACAATTGGATACTCGACCACTGCTGGGGACAAGGAAGTACCATTCGGTCCAAGATAGCAATTCTGCCTTGCTTAGGAGAAATAGTTCCTGTGGGGAACAACGTCGGTCGGACTTAGGAGGTAAGAACCCTGCCGGGGATGTCGGACGGAATATTCGCATCTGACATAACTAATCCTTCATTCAGGCGCAGTGGTTTAGAAGGAGTATTTTGATTCTGCACTTTGAAGCTTAATCGCCTTTGGAGTAGCGATCGATGTTCTTTCGATGTTCAACAGTCAAAAGAAATTGCCATCTTTATTTTAAAAGCAGAAAAATGTTGACAAGTAAATTCATATTTTTTTGTTTTATTTCAAGAATCGTTGATCATGTTAAAATGTCGTTCTGTAAAGCTAAAACAAATAAGAATTGCAAACAAAAGCACTAGGGCTCAAATTTTATTGATAGGATGGAAATCAACCAAAAGCGTGATTCTATACAGTATTTACAAAGTTTAGAAAATGGTAATTTAAGGGAAAAGGGGTACATTGAAACATAACGACCGTTATCCTTCTACCAACTTTGAAATATGGACATCCTGAGCTTCTGTCGAAGATGACCTTGACTGGAGTTTTCCTGATGGATGGCATGACTGCTGAGGGATTTAACCTTGTCAGACGTAGTTACTTGCCATTTAATCCCGAACTTTTGCCTGGATTGTACTTGGATATTTTCAATCCATCGGGATGATTCTTTTTGCTTGTGTCTCTAATTTTTGCCTGGACCACACTTTCGGGTTTTCAATCCACCGAGACATTTTTTTTAATTTTATTTAGGCAAAGTATTTCTTGACTACATCAACATTCGTGGGGTAGGAAAATTCCTCTCCATCCATGGTTGTGAGTCTCAAGGCACCGCCTGAGAAAGCTTTTTTGACCACATAGGGGCCGTCATAATTCGGAGTCCATTTGCCCCGGGGATCAGTGAGAAATGATTGTATCTTCTTGAGCACAAGGTCTCCTTTCCTGAAAACGCGAGGTCGGACCTTTTTGTCAAACGCCTTCTTCATTCTTTGCTGGTACAACTGACCATGGCATAAAGCCGTTATTCGCTTTTCTTCTATCAGATTCAGTTCGTCGTGTCAACTTTGACACCATTCAGCTTCTGTTAGCTTAGATTCCATTAATACCCGGATCGATGGTATCTCAACTTCTATGGGAAGTACTGCCTCCATGCCATATACTAGAGAGAAAGGGGTTGCCCCTGTTGAAGTGCGGACATATGTGCGATAACCGTGAAGGGCAAAGGGTAGCATCTCATGCCAATCTTTGTAGGTTACAACCATCTTCTGAACAATCTTCTTGATGTTCTTGTTAGCAGCTTCTACCGCTCTGTTCATCTTGGGTCGGTAGGGAGATGAGTTATGGTGTTCGATCTTGAACTCGACACACAACTCTTTCATCATCTTATTGTTCAAGTTAGATCCATTATCAGTAATGATCTGGCTTGGAACACCATAACGGCATATGAGATTGTTTTTTATGAAACGGACTACCACCTGTCGGGTTACATTGGCGTATGACGCTGCTTCGACCCACTTGGTGAAGTAGTCAATGGCTACCAAGATGAACAAATGTCCGTTAGAAGCATTGGGTTCAATCATGCCAATCATGTCGATTCCCCATATGGCAAAATGCCACGAGGAAGAGAGAACCTTGAGATTTGTTGGCGGTACATGGATTTTGTCTGAGTATATCTGACACTTGTGACATCTCCTCCTATACTTGTAGCAATTGGATTCCATTGTCAACCAATAGTACCCTGCTCTCAGAATTTTTCTCGCCATTGTGTGTCCGTTGGCATGAGTGCCAAAGGATCCTTCGTGAATTTCTTTTATCAACAAGTTTGCTTCTGGTCTGTCTACGCATCGAAGCAAGACCATGTCAAAGTTTCTCTTATAGAGTGTATCACCGCTCAAAAAGAAGCTGTCAGCCAGTCTCCTGAGAGTCTTTCTGTCTTTCCTGGATGCCCCAGGTGGGTACTATTGTTTCTGAAGGAAGCGTTTGATATCGTGATACCAAGGTTTGTCGTCTATGACTACTTCAATCGCGAAGATGTAAGCGGGCCTTTCAAGGCGCATTATGTCAATCTTAGGTACGTCATTCCATTGACCTACACTAATCATGGAAGAGAGAGTGGCTAACGCATCATCCATGTGATTATCTTCAAGAGGGATATGATGAAACTCGATTTTGTTGAAGAATGGTAACAACCTTCTCGCGCAATCTTTGTAAGGGATCAGTCCTGATTGGTATGTGTTCCAATCTCCTTTGATCTGGTTGATAACTTGGGCTGAGTCGCCATATACATCCAAGTTCTTAATCCTTAAGTTAATCGCTTCTTCGAGACCCATGATGCAAGCTTCGTATTCGGCCTCATTGTTTGTACACTTGAATGTTAACCTGGCAGTGAAAGGAATATGGGTACCCTGAGGTGTTATAATGATTGCCCCAATTCCGTTTCCATAATGATTGACAACTCCGTCAAAGATTAGTCCCCATTGGAACCTGGTTCTGACCCTTCACTGGGTAGCGGTTCATCGCAATCTTTCATTTTCAAGTACATGACATCTTCGTCTGGGAAGTCAAATCCGACGGATTCTTGATCGTCAATCGGTTGATGAGCCAAATGATCGGCTAAAATACTTCCTTTGACGACTTTTTGAGCATGGTACTCAATGTCGTATTCTGATAACAACATCGGCCAATTGGCAATCCTCCCTGTGAGAGCAGGCTTTTCAAAGACATACTTGATTGGATCCATTTCGGAGATTAACCAAGTAGTGTGACGAATCATGTACTGGCAAAGACGTTTGGCTGCCCAAACCAGAGCACAATAAGTTTTCTCAAGCATGGTGTACCGAGTTTCATAGTCGGTGAATTTCTTGCTCAAATAGAAGATGGCAGACTCTTTCCTTATGGTTTCGTCTTGTTGGCCAAGTACACAACCCATTGAGTCTTCCAAGACTATTAGGTAGATGATCAGTTGTCTTCCCTCCACTGGAGGTGATAGAATCAGCGGGTTCAACAGGTATTCCTTGATACTTTCGAAGGCGGTTTGGCAGTCCTCTGTCCATACGCAGTCCTGATTCTTTTTGAGTAATTTGAAGATTGGTACACATGTCGCGGTCATGAGGAATATAAATATGGAAATGTAATTCAAACGTCCCAGGAATCCCCTGACTTATTGAATGGCCTTGACCTTGTCAGGATCAACCTCAATTCCTTTCTGGCTGATGATGAACACTAAAATTTTTCCTGAACGGACACCGAATGTGCACTTGTTGGGATTCAAGCGGAGTTTGTACTTTCTCAGACGCTCGAATAGTTTTGACAGGTGGGTCACATGTTCCTCTTCTGTTTTAAATTTGGCAATCATATCATCGATATACACCTCGATTTCTTTGTGTATCATGTCATGAAACAGAGTAGTCATGGCCCTTTGATAGGTTGCCCCGGCGTTCTTCAAATCGAACGTCATTACCTTGTAATAAAAAGTGCCCCATGGGGTGATAAATGAAGTTTTATCCATGTCTTTCGGCGCCATTTTTATCTGATTATAGCCCGAGAATCCATCCATGAAGGAGAATACTTTGAACTTAGCTGTACTGTCTACCAGCATGTCTATGTGTGATAGGGGAAAGTCATCCTTTGGACTGGCTTTGTTTAGATCCCTGTAGTCTACACACATTCTGACCTTTCCGTCTTTTTTTGGAACTGGTACTATGTTGGCTAACCATTGAGGATATTCTGATGTGGCGAGGAAACCTACGTCAATCTGTTTCTGTACTTCCTCTTTGATTTTGATGGCCATGTCTGGATGAGTCCGTCTTAGTCTTTGTTTTACCGGCGAACATTCTGATCTCAACGGTAGATGATGTTCCACGATGCTGGTATCCAACCCTGGCATATCCTGATAGGACCAAGCAAATACATCGGGGAATTCTTTGAGAAGCTTTATCAAACTTTCTTTGATAATCGGACTGAGCAGTGCCCCAATCTTGACCTCTTTTCTCTCTTCTTCTGAACCCAAGTTGACCGTTTCCAACGGCTCTTTGTGAGGTTTAATGGACCTTTCCTCTTGTCTGAGTAATCAGGAGATCTCTTCTGGAATTTCTTCGTCATTTTCTTCTTCAGCCTCAAATACCGGGAATTCAAAGTCGGGAGAAGGAATTGGATCGTATATTTTAACGGGTTTTAAAACAAGCAATCTGCATGAGGTGATGATTGGTTTTAGAAGAGATAGCGAGAATGCAAGAGTGCGTGCAGTGTATTTTTTTGAAAAATGCTTATTTTTATTATCTTGAGCTGTTTTTTAGGATTACCATTTTCTGAAAAAGCGAAAAGAGAAAACAACAATAAATGCGAAAATTACATAACGACGTTATTTTATTTATGATCTTGTCGATTCTTGAAACTACAGCCCTATAAAACAAAAATCTGTCTCTTTGGGCGAAGCGAAGAGAGACATTTACAGAAAGTGAGTCCTATCAAAACATCCGTTTCACCTGGGCAAGGTGAAAGGTTAAGACATAGACGACAATTACTTAGACTTATGAACGACTTTCGGAATGTCGATAACTACCCATTGGTGGCGAACTCCTCGGTGAATCACAAAGTCTGGTACCTTCTTTCTTGGTTTGTCCTCAGAAATGACGCTGATTTCTGGTGGAGCAGGATCGTTGGAATCTGTTTCCCAGGCAGAGCTGTCGTAGGCGAACTCTTCTGTTGTATCTTGCACAGTGTTTGTACTCTTAGGAGGATCTCACCATCCAGTTGGCTGGATGTCTTCGAGCCTGATACGAGAGCTTTCAGGAGCGGTGTACTTGACCAGGAAGTCGTACTTGCCACTCGATTGTCCTAAGGTGTCCCATACTTTAGTGGAACTGGAGGAGTCATCCCTTTCGATGACGTTGACCTTGGGAAAAGCATAGTTAAGGAACTCTTGTCCTACAACCTTTGTAAATTCATCGTTGTACTGGATATCTTCTGAATGCCCTGAGTAATGATCCCATGATTCGGTGGGGACACAGGTATTCTTTTCAATGATGCTCAGCTGATAAGCATCGTTCGGCTGACTCTTTTGCCCCAAGTCTCCTGGGTACGGCTGCCAGATAGGCAGGCCATCCATTGGGCCATAATAGTCGTGGTCAAAGTTATCTTTCATCGGAGTGTTTTCCTCTAATGAGTTTGGTGGAGCATGGCATCCTTCCGGATCACAATCTCCGTATATCATCTTGACATCTGATCTTGGTATATATCTAGGACCTTGCGTGGGATAGTGAAATTCTGGTATCAGACGTGTGATGTTAAGGTGTGATGTCACAACAACACACTCTGCACAATGGACAAAAATAACAGTAAAATAACACCAAGAATTGTTGACCCAGTTCGGTTACAACCAACCTACTCTGGGGGCTACCAAGCCAGGGATGGAATTCACTACTTGTAGATATAATTTACAGACTCAACGACCCGTTGACAATCTCCTAAACTTATACTCTACTAATGACTTCCTACCTAAGAAACCACTTAGGTATGAGAACACCACTCAATCCCTTACAAACACTCAAAGAACCCACTTTGAGCACCCTTGATCTTACTTCACAGTTTCGATCAATTCAAACAACTCTCTTTGCTTCACAGCTTTAGAGAGGACAGAAACTTAACACCTATTCAAACCCTAGAATAGTGTAAATACAAGCACTTTAAACAAACTCTAGACACTGAGCTTTCTGCTCTTGATCTTCTGAATGTTTTCTGTACTTTTTCCTTTGGTCTTGTACGCTTTATATAGCTCCTGAATTGGGCTTGGACTTGTCACAATATTTGATCAGATTTGTTAATTAAAACTGAATCTTCAAAACAGATTTTATCCCCAAAATCTTTTTAAATCTTCAACCTTTTAATTCTCCAACAGATCTGCAATCAAATCTCCCATGTAACAGAAAATATCTATCCCAAGATATTCTCATCCAATGAGTTAACCACTCTCCACAATTCAAGCTAATATGCGTGCCCTAATAACATATCCTGCTGTTATTAATTCTGTAGGTCTGATGTTACAACATCACCTGTGTGACATCAGACATCCATCTTCAGCATTTAACAACTTAACACAACCCAGTGTTAAGACTTCAATGTTACAACATCAGCACCTTGACATCAACATTGAATAAACTTTGTTTTACCAAAATTCCAGCCAATCCAGGAACTATCAATCTCCCCCTTTGGCTAATTTTGGCTAAAACACTCTCTGCACTCTGCAAACAACTTCTGCACTCTGCACCTTCAGAGATTTCAGCAGCGGAATAATCTTCAGAAATTTGAAACTTATTAGCAGCAGTTTGATAATCTATCAAAGTCTTCATCACTTGATCTGCTGCAGCACCATCTTCATTATTGACAGCAGCCAATTGGTGCTCCCTCTCTAAAACATGAACCAGCATCACAGCTGTTCAGTAGCTCATTATGTGCAGCAAATTACTCCCCCTAGACGTCGGCTTGGCTGCACTCTTCACAAGTCATGATATCTTCAATACTCCCCCTAGATGTCGGCTTGGCTGCACTCTTCACAAATCATGATATCTTCAATACTCCCCCTCAATAACTCCATCACCACTTTTCAACTAAACACCTTTTAGCAGCATCTATCTCCCCCTTAATCTCTGCATCACATCAGCAACATATGGCAATAAAACTCTTGACTATTATTTTCTCCCCCTTTTTAGCCACAATTAGGCAAACTTCTCCTAGCAGTTGACTACACATTTTCAGAATCACCCCAACTGCCCACAACCCCTCTAGCAGATTCAGTCTTCATAAATGCAGATTCCCAATTTGCTTCTTAACCTTTCAAATTGGTTTGCATCCAAGGCTTTAGTAAATATGTCAGCCAGCTGGTTCTCTGTGGCTACATGTTCCAAGGTAACAACTTTTTCTTCTACCAGATCCCTTATGAAATGATGCCTTATGTCTATGTGTTTTGTCCTACTGTGCTGTATAGGATTTTTAGATATATTAATTGCACTCAGATTATCGCAGTACAAAGTCATAACATCTTGTTTAACATTGTATTCACTCAACATCTGCTTCATCCATACCAGCTGAGAGCAACTACTTCCTGCTGCTATATACTCTGCTTCAGCAGTTGAGAGAGATACACAATTCTGCTTCTTGCTGAACCAGGAAATCAGATTGTTCCCTAGAAAGAAACATCCTCCTGAAGTGCTTTTTCTATCATCTGCACTTCCAGCCCAATCAGCATCACAATATCCTTTTAAGACTGTCCCAGAATCACGGCTATATAACATTCCATAGTCACTTGTGCCATTAACATATTTCAGAATCCTCTTCACCTGATTCAAGTGACTTACCTTAGGATCAGATTGATATCTAGCACACACTCCAACAGCAAAGGAAATATCAGGTCTGCTTGCTGTGAGATATAGTAAACTCCCAATCATACTTCTTCATTCAGATAGCCATTTAGAAAGACACTCTTCACATCCATTTGGAACAGCTTGAATCTTAGGTTACAAGCCATACCCAAAAGTAGTCTGATGGATTCTAGTCTCGCCACTGGAGCAAACGTCTCATCAAAGTCGATTCCCTCCACTTGAGTATAACCTTGTGCAACAAGTCTCGCTTTGTTTCTTGTAACCACTCCAAGCTTGTCTGACTTGTTCTTGTAGATCCACTTTGTTCCAATAACATTCACCCCTTTTGGTCTTGGCACAAGCTCCCAGACTTCATTTCTCTTGAACTGCTCCAGTTCCTCTTGCATAGCATTTATCCAAAATTCATCTGTCAGAGCTTCCTTGACATTTTTTGGCTCAATTTTGGATACGAAGCACGAGCTGGCTATGATTTCTCTGGACCTAGTTCTTACTCCAGAATTTGGACCACCTATGATCAGCTCCTTAGGATGATCCTTCTGAATCCTGATAGAAGGATCCTTCTGAGGTTGCTCAGGCTCAGTGTCAGCAGTACTTGGGGAGGGATTTCTTTCAACTTCAACAGCTACCTCATCAGTTAATGTTCCAACATCTTCTATGACATCCTCAACTCCATGCTTTTCTTCATGATCAATCACAACATTGATTGACTCCATCATCACTTTGGTCCTGGAGTTGAAGACCCGATAAGCTCTGCTGTTGATGGAGTACCCCAAAAATATCCCTTCATCGCTTTTGGAATCTAATTTCCTTCTCTGCTCTCTATCTGTCAAAATGTAACATTTACTACCAAACACATGGAAGTACTTAACATTAGGTTTTCTTCCCTTCCATAGCTCATATAAAGTGGATGAAGTGCCTCTTCTTAGGGTGACTCTGTTGTGAATGTAGCAGGCAGTGTTCATGGCTTCAGCCCAGAAGTGATAAGGTAGTTTCTTGGCATGAATCATTGCTCTAGCCGACTCTTGTATAGTTCTGTTCTTCCTCTCAACAACTCCATTTTGCTGAGGGGTGATAGGAGATGAAAACTCATGACTTATACCTTCAGACGAGCAAAATTCTTCAAACTTACTATTTTCAAACTCTCTTCCATGATCACTTCTAATTCTGATGACCTTACTCTCCTTTTCTCTTTGAAGTTTAAGACAGAGCTCTTTAAAGACATCAAACACCTCAGATTTGTCTTTGATGAAATTCACCCAGGTGTATCTTGAGTAGTCATCCACAACTACATAAGCATATTTCTTTCCACCCAGACTTTCAACCTGCATAGGTCCCATTAAATCCATATGAAGGAGTTCCAATACTTTGGAGGTGGTGTCATGTTGAAGCTTCGGATGAGACATCTTTGTCTGCTTTCCTTTTTGATAGTCTCCACACACCTTTCCTTCCTCAATACTAAGCTTGGGAATCCCTCTGACTGCTTCTGAGGAGATAATTCTCTTCATTCCCTTAAGGTGAAGATGTCCCAGCTTCTGATGCCATATTTTGACATCATCTTCTTTAGCAAGCATACACGTGGAGGAATTTGAATTTTGCGGCACCCAAAGATAACAGTTGTCCTTAGATCTGGCTCCCTTCATAATGACTTCTCCTTTGTCATCTTTCACATTACATTCGGACTTTGTGAAGTCTACTTTGAATCCTTGATCACAAAGTTGACTAATACTAATCAAATTAGCTGCTAGTCCTTTAACAAGAAGAACATTCTCCAGCTTGGGAGTACTGTCACAGTTTAGTCTTCCAATTCCCTTTATCTCTCCTTTGATCCCATCACCAAATGTAACATAGCCAGAAGACTGAGGTTTCACATCAACAAGCTGATTCTTTACTCCAGTCATGTGTCTTGAACACCCACTATCAAAATACCAGTCATCTTTGGTAGAAACCCTCAAGGACGTGTGAGCTATCAAGCTGGTAACTTTGGGTATCCATTTCTTCATCACCTTAGGCCTAACCTCTTGCTGTTTGGGATATCCGTGAAGCTTGAAGCACGAGGACTGCATATGACCCATCCTGCCACAGTAGAAGCATCTGACTCTGCCGTTTCTAAAGTGGTTAAATCTTCTCCCACTTTGATCATTCAGTGGCTGCCACCCATACTGTTGTCTCCTTATTCCATAGTTGAATTGTCTTCTGCTGTGTTGATGATGCTGTCTCTTAGGCTGTCTTCTATGGTGATGAGGTTTCCTTCTTCCACAAGTCACAGCATAACCATACCATTTTTCCTGATGTTGATGTCTCTGCTGAGACATGTTCTGCTTGAACTTGACAGCTTGTATATTCTGGTGAAATTGGGGAGGCATATACTGACTAGCTCCTTGGGGCTGTATCTTCCTCTGATGAGGGCCATTCTTTTTCTCAGCATTTTGGGGCTGAACAATCTTCTTTGGGAAAGGTCCCTGTTTCGTAGGTTGATGTTGAGACAACTGTTGAGACATCTCCCTTTTTGTTCCTGAAGTGCTAGCCACATATCCTATGCCTGATTTATCTCCAGCAGATTTCTCTAACTGAAGAATTTTATCAAGATCAGCAGTACCACTGTTCATCATCCTAACGAATTTAGTCATCTGATCCAGTTGGGACTTAACTAGCACAACTTCGTTTTCTCGATCAACTTTTTCATTTTTAAGCTGAGCAATCTGTTGCTTATGATACTTGTTTTCTTGACAAATCTCAGCACTTTTCAAACACAGCTCTCGATAAGTAGAAGCTAGCTCTTCATAAGTTATTTCTTCATCACTAGCATCATCAGACACAACATTTCCTGTTAAGGCTCTAGCATGCTTTACTGACTCACCATCACTTTCACTATCAGATTCAGACCAGGAAACTGACATGCCCCTCTTCTGCTTCTTCAAGAATGTGGGACATTCTTTCTTGACATGTCCATACCCTTCACATTCAAAGCACTGAACACCTTTATCCTGAGCAGTCTTTTCTTCATCTTTCTCTTTTGCATAGGTGATGTCAGAGGAACTGTTCTTGACACTTGGCTTGTAGTTATTGTTCCATCTTTTTAACACTTTGTTGAACTGCCTTCCCAACATTGCAATGGCTTGTGACAAATCTTCCTGAGAATCTTTGACAACCTTATCTTCTGCAGGAGTGGAGACCAAAGCAATACCCTTGGGCTTCTTTTCTGGTTCTTCTTCATTTAAACCAAGTTCAAAAGTCTGAAGAGATCCAATGAGCTCATCTACTCTCATCTTGCTGATGTCTTGAGCTTCTTCAATAGCAATCACTTTCATCTTGTACCTCTTAGGTAGGGACCTAAGGATCTTCCTCACGAGCTTTTCATCTGACATCTTCTCTCCAAGAGCACTAGATGCATTGGCCAGCTCAAGAACACTCATGTGGAAATCATGAATAGTTTCATCTTCCTTCATCTTCAGGCTTTCAAATTTTGATGTTAAAATATGAAGTCTTGACATCTTGACTCTAGATGTTCCTTCATGAGTAGCCTGCAAGATATCCCATGCTTCTTTAGCAACTTCACAGGTATTGATTAACCTGAAGATAGCATTCAGAGCTTTGGAATTTCCAAGGGCAAGCTCATCTTCCTCCTTGGTCCACTCTTCTTCAGGCTTTGGCTTAGAGGTGCCTTCTTTATCTTTGCCAGAATCATCCTTCTCACACATAACAGGAGCTTTCCATTCTTTAATAACAGCCTTCCAAGCCCTACTGTCCAAGAATTTTAAGAAGGTGGTCATCCTTGGCTTCCAATAGTCATAATTGGATCCATCCAAAATAGGGGGTCTGTTGACGAATCCTCCAACTTCTTTGTCCATCTTTACACCAGAAAGTAACTTCCCTAGATCTCACCCAGAGACAGACAGGATGCCTGCTTTGATACCAATTGAAATTCTGGTATCAGACATGTGATGTTAAGGTGTGATGTCACAACAACACACTCTGCACAATGGACAGCAATAACAGTAAACTAACACCAAGAATTGTTGACCCAGTTCGGTTACAACCAACCTACTCTGGGGGCTACCAAGCCAGGGATGGAATTCACTACTTGTAGATATAATTTACAGACTCAACGACCCATTGACAATCTCCTAAACTTATACTCTACTAATGACTTCCTACCTAAGAAACCACTTAGGTATGAGAACACCACTCAATCCCTTACAAACACTCAAAGAACCCACTTTGAGCACCCTTGATCTTACTTCACAGTTTCGATCAATTCAAACAACTCTCTTTGCTTCACAACTTTAGAGAGGACAGAAACTTAACACCTATTCAAACCCTAGAATAGTGTAAATACAAGCACTTTAAACAAACTCTAGAACTAAGCCTTCTGCTCTTGATCTTCTGAATGTTTTCTGTACTTTTTCCTTTGGTCTTGTGCGCTTTATATAGCTCCTGAATTGGGCTTGGACTTGTCACAATATTTGATCAGATTTGTTAATTAAAACTGAATCTTCAAAACAGATTTTATCCCCAAAATCTTTTTAAATCTTCAACCTTTTAATTCTCCAACAGATCTGCAATCAAATCTCCCATGTAACAGAAAATATTTATCCCAAGATATTCTCATCCAATGAGTTAACCACTCTCCACAGTTCTAGCTAATACGCATGCCCTAATAACATATCCTGTTGTTATTAATTCTGCAGGTCTGATGTTACAACATCACCTGTGTGACATCAGACATCCATCTTCAGCATTTAACAACTTAACACAGCCCAGTGTTAAGACTTCAATGTTACAACATCAGCACCTTGACATCAACATTGAATAAACTTTGTTTTACCAAAATTCCAGCCAATCCAGGAACTATCAGATAGAAAAATGACGTATGCACCTCTCCCTGAGACATATAACTGTCCTCGTTGAGATAGGACTTCCACTCTTCATCTGTATCGGAGGAATCACCCTCGTTGATGGTATGTACTTCTTGAGACACTGGGTGAAGGAAGCCTCCCACTATGGAAGAAGTTCTGAATGGGATGAAAACTTTCATCGTTAGTAGTAGTCCGGGTACAGGTTGAGGAAAAACCAAGACCTTTGTTTGTCTTGTTGTCAGTAGGAATGACAAGTTGTCCCCATCCTTTTGCATTGTTACTTTTGATCACTTCGAGAGCATCTTTGTACGAGGAAATCGGCGTTACTCTTTCTGATTGGTTGTCATTGCTCACCGAAAGTGCTTGGAACTGAGTTCCAACAACCTCCTCTGGTTCTACACAAGTAGACGACGATATGTTGCTCACGATCAAGGCTTGCTCTCCACAGACTGTGACTAGTTGGTCGTTCTTGACGAACTTCAGCTTCTGGTGAAGTATCAAAGTGACTGACCCAGCCTCGTGTATCCAAGGTCTTCCTAACAAACAGCTGTATGCTGCCCGGATGTCCATGCCCTGGAATGTGATTTGGAAAGTGTGAGGACCGATAGTTATGGGAAGGTCGACTTCGCCGATAACTGTTTTTGGGGATCCGTCAAATGCTTTGACGATGACCTCACTGCCTCTCATCGGAGATCCTTGAAATGATAGTCGCATTAAAGTAGACTTTGGCATAACATTTAGAGCTGATTCGATATCTACCAGTACGCTGGCTAAAGCATCGTCCTGACAGTTGACTGTATTGTTAAGTGCCATGTTGTGATTTTTGCTTTCCTCTGGCAATTCCTCATCACTAAACCTCTAGTTGTTGCAGGAAGTGACGTTGGAGATGATGCAGTCCAAATTGTCTTATTGTTACATCTTGTTCCATAATGGCTTGCTCTAAGACCTTCTGTAGAGCCTCCCTGTGAGCTTCGGAACTGAGTAAAAGAGATAACACAGAGATTTTTGAAGGAGTTTGCAACAGTTGATCAACAATGTTGTACTCACTCTTCTGGATGAGCTTCAGCATCTCATCGTTGTTCTTTGAAAGGTCGCGATCACGGGATTGACCGACTGGTTGATTGGGAACTTCTGTCTGAGGTTCCTTTTCTTTGTTGGGTTCTCCAACCCCTCGGTTGAAGATCCGACCGCTCCGTGTCACTCGACTGATGTCTGCAATATTCACGACGGAGGGTAATGGAGTTTCCTTTCCATTCTCAATTGTTGTTGCACCGTATTTGTAAGGGATAACTTTATCGGATTTGTACGGTACTGGTCCCGACAGATAGATAACTACAGAAGCCTTTTGATTTTTCTGACCGGTGCAGCTGGCCTCAATTGGTTCGAGGTTGAGAATCCTTCCATTATCAAGAGGAACTCTTGATTCATGGATTAAAGGGATTATGGCGTATACATCTTTGGCCACTTCTCGTTTACGGATTAAGACAACTTCTTTCCTTCGATTGGGAAGATAGTCTGACATTATGTTAATTGAACCAGAGTTGGAACATGGTTGAATCTCTTTGTGGTCCAACTGACTTTGAAGGGTTGCTCGCACGAGGTAGCATCCTTGGTTATCCTCCGAGCAAACTCTATAGCGCTCATAGTTGTGTGGTGGCGCCCGACCACGTCCGCTTTGTATCCAGTGTAACCTCACTAGGTCTGTTTATATTGATCGAACATCTTGACTTTGCTGCCTAATAGGGTTCCCGTCAATCATACTGACTTGTTGTGTGTCTTCATCTAAATAGATCGGAAGCCACTAGTGGTTCAACAAGTGTTGAAGCGTTCTTTGAAAGAGAGCACATCCTTGGTCACTCTCGCGACATACTTTACAGTTCTGATACTCATGCGAAGTCAGAAAACCGAGCTGGGCTTGCTTAGCGTGTAATTCCACCAAGCTGGTATTCATCAGGCGAATATCAAAGATTTGGATCATGTTAACCTGATAATGACTTTTATCGCAGTTGTCCTGAATCCATCCAAGATCCATCTGACGCTGGAGGGCCTCTTGTATGAAAGAGCATCCCTGATTATTTACTGAGCAGACTAGACAGGAATCGTAATCGTGTCGTTGCAGATTATGATGTTGGCTTTGCCTTGAGTGCATCGCCACCAGTTTAACATCCATCGCACGGATGTCGTGGTTTTGAATGATGTTGGAATTCGTATAAGTCATGTTGACCTCACGAATTCGGTGATCTTGGAGCCACTCGAGATCCATCTGTTCCTGTAGAGCGGATTGCACCACATAACATCCTTGATTGTTTTTAGAGCAGATATCACACTGGTGATAATTATGAGAAGGTACATGACCGTATCCGCTCTGTCTGCAATGCATCTTGACCAGGTTGGTTCCCAATAAGAGTACATCATGAATTTGATAGATGTGGTTAGACTCTTTCTCTATCAAATTTACTGCAGCTTTCTTGTGTTGAGGCAACAGGTTCGTCTGAACATTTGGATTTGTATCCTTGATAGATAAGACCCCGCTCCTGACAAGCTTTTGCACATCGGATTTGAAGCTGAGAGAGTTTTCTCTATTATGCCCTGGTCCTCCTTGATGGTAAGGGCAAGTTTGATCCGCTTTGAACCAAAAAGGTGGATTTTCCGGTACTGTAAGAGGAGACCTGGTTTGGACGTGCCCCTTGACCAGTAATAATGGAAACAGTTCTGCGTACAACATTGGTATAGGGTCGAACCCTGGTGGTCGCGTTGTACGGTCGTTGTTGTACTGAGGACGAGCCTGCTGAAGAGGCTGTTGTGTCCTTTTCTGATATTGTTGTTGATTCGGTTGGTCCGACATCTTTGACCATACGTCCTTATCGGACTGCTTCTTCAAGACGTACTCCCATATTCACCATTTTAGTAAAGTCGCTGAGCGCACTGGCGACCATTCGGTCGTAGTAAAATGAGCTCAAGGTTTTCAAGAAGATCTTTGTCATCTCTTTTTCCTCAACAGGTGGACAAATCTGGGAGGCACTTTCACGCCATCTCTGAGCATACTCCTTAAAGGTTTCCTTGTCCTTCTGCGACATTTCTCTTAGTTGATCTCTGTCCGGTGCCATGTCCAGGTTTTACTTATACTGTTGAATGAAGGCAGCGCCAAGATCTCTGAAAGTGACGATCTTAGTGCGGTTTAAACCCATGTACCATTTGAGTGCGGCACCGGTTAAACTATCCTGGAAGTAATGGATCAGTAGCTGTTGGTTCTCTATCTGAGTTGACATCTTTCGAGCGTACATCACCAAATGACTTTGAGGGCAAGAGTTTCCCTTGTATTTCTCAAATTCGGGCACCTTGAATTTGTGCAGAATTTTCACATTGGGGACCAAACAAAGGTCTGCGGCGTCCTTTCTAAGTAAATCCTGGCCGCGACTGGCATGCAGTTCCTTCTGCATCTCCAGGAATTGTTCTTGGAACTCATTCAATCTATCGTACATACTTTCGTTTCCACCAGAAGGTATCTATGGAATCTGTCCTTCCGGGACAGTGTGCACCACAGGTGGTGGTATAGTCATTACGGCAGCGACTCTTTGTGCTTCCCTATCCCGAAGTTTGTAACCTTCAAGAGTTGCTGTCATGCCCTTTGCATCTTTGCTTTCTCGAAGTTTGTAATCTTCAGGCCCAGCGGTTCCTACTGCAGTTTCCGGATCTTCCGTGATCGGCAGAATATATCCTTCCGGGATATAATTGAGTGGCATTCCCCAGGGACGATCTTTAGGCATGTTGTATCGAGGATCATACGTCTCCACTATGGGAGTAGATGTGATCTCTGAGATCACCGTCCTTTGTTGTTGTTTCTGGGCTGCTGCCACAGATTACATGTCATTGGGAAGTTTCCTTAGATCTTCTTTTAGAGTGTCGATTTCTTCTCTCAACTCTCTGTTCTCTTCCTCGAGATCATCCATTTTCTTTTGTCGATTGGCCCGAGTATTGTACGAATGAGACAGCTTGACTCTAGAATCGAGACACATGCTTGAGATTCGTAGGGAAGAAGAATGCGTTATGTGAGAATGATGAATGATATGCAATAATTATATAGATTTTATTTTATTTAATCAAAAGAAACTTTAACAATTGGATTTCAAATATCACACAGTGGGGAGATCCCGTTTTATTGAATTCAAAGATTGCGGAAATGGAAATACAGTAATTTACAAAGTGCTGTAAAAGGAAATATCTAAACTTATGGATCCTGAGTCCTCTCTGAGGAGAGCTCAGGTGCTGGTTCTGGTATTTTCCTTTTCTTTGACCGGGGCTCTTGAGCCGTTGTCGGGTAGTCATTCCTTTGCCAAGCGAAAGGAGCGAGCAAATTCCTTTGGTCTTCTTGATTCTCTACAGCATGTTGTTCTAAAATCTCGATCAGAGCATCTTTTTCTTTTAACAGTTGTTGTATTTTGGTACACTCCACATTGAGAATGCGGTACTTGTTCCTCCAAGATTTCTTTTCCCGTTGAACTTTGTTGAGAGTGACCTGGAGATTTTCCGTTTTAGACATAAAATAAAGGACAAATTCCTTTAACAGAAGAACTTCTTGACGAGGGTATGGCATCCTCAGCTTGAGGGCTCTAGTTTGTACCCAGTGGAGATAAGGCTCCACAGAAACACAGTATGGTTTTCCTAGAGACTCTCTTCCTTTCCTATGAACATGTTTCCAAGCATGCACTATTTCTGTCTTTAGTTCCCTGTCATTTTCTCCTTCCTTGAAGAAAAGACCTTCCAGATGAACATTACGCGGGACATGTCTCATCGGGTATCCGAATTGACGACGAACTAAAACTGGATGATAATTGATTCCTCCTTTAGTTCCTATGAGGGGTATAATAGGGAAATTTCCACAACGGTCAATGATTCTTATCCCGTCATAGATCCTATTGTAGCAATCTATGTCAGAGTTGTAAGAGACATGATTCTCTGTGACTAACGTAGAGTACTCTTATGATCCCAAAAAGCATCAGACTTAGGTAAATGGGAAGTGAACCATTTGTATAGCAGGGGTACACAACATGTGATCATTCCTCCGCTGTACAAATTCCTTAAGTGTACAAAATGATAAACATTTACGAGCAAGGTTGGTACGGGGTTTTTAATCAGAAATATCTTAATGGCATTGATATCAACGAAGTTATCAATGTTGGGAAACAGAAATAACCCGTAGGTGAGCAGAACAAAGACGCTCTCGAAAGCAGTTACGTTACCTATACTAGCAAAGTACAGAGCTTTCTTTATCAAAAACTAGGCTGGTAAACCTTGGATTCCACCCTTAATGGTCATGTGAGTCCTGACTTCTGACTCGTCCAAATAGATTGCTCTCGCAATGGCTTGATCTTTTGGAATTTCTTCCAGTCCAGAAAAGGGAGCTTGGTCAGTAATGGGTAAATCAGTCAGGTGAGAGTACTCCTCCAGTGTTGGTGCTAGTTGATAATCCAGGAATGTGAAAAGTGATAGACCGGATCATAAAACTAAATCAGCGTAGACAGGATTCCTTCAATTACATGAACCCTTAACAGAGACAGTAGTCCTCTGTACTTAGCTCTGAAAGCATCAGGGTTGGTGATCATCCTTGCCAACCCTCTTAAATCCTCTAGTTTTGGAACCTTGAAGGTTTACTTGCGAGTCTTCCTTCTACCGAAATCCATAACGCAATCTTTCTTTCTGATATTTGCAATCATTATTTTAGTTTAATTTGAAAAAAAGAGAGTAGAAGAGAAAATTTTTCTTTGTTTAAAGTTTTTTTTAAATGAATGCATGAATGCGTCATACAAAAACATAGAAAAAACATGGGTTTAAAGGTTCAGCGTCACGAGTATGGAGTCATGGCTCTACCCATTCCCAAGGGTTGTACTATGGTGAATTTTGTACCTGTCCTCAAAATCATTGACCCCTCTTGGGATAACAACAGTAGACTGGTTCACCCGAGCAAGCTGTAGTATCTTAGAGTAATCTTAATTGAGGGTAGTATCGCGTGACAATTATTTCCGATAGCTTCCGCACTACAAAATAGTTACATGGTCTCAGTCTACTAAATCGTCAGTTTCATGGATACCACAATCAAACAATCTACTTTCAACAACCGAAGTCGTTTAGACATTGAATCCGCAAAGGGTACCTCCACTGAGGCGATGGTCTACCAGGATCGCTTATTCGAGAATCACTCCCTATAAGACCACCCGTATATGCCATCACTTATCTTAGGTATCACTCAAACTTTCCAGATGCGGCATCACACGCAATCCCATTAGCAGAAAAATAAACACGGATATCAAGTAGGAAAAGCGATATATATATTTATTCCTAAACTAACATCCTAGACCTCTTAAGAGCTATAATCCTAGTCCTATACAGACAATGACTCCCCATCAGAGTCGCCATTTTACTGTGGGAAATGGTGACGATGATGACTAGATCTTACGGAATTTGGGTTTTCTCCTCAATGAAGAGGAGGGGGGTGCTACTTTCTGATTTCTTATTTATCCCATGAAGTTGGAAAGGAAAGGGAAGTTATCTAAAACTAACCTTGAACGCGAATGTTTAACTGAACAAACTCTTAAAGAGATTGGGGGGTCTGGGGTCAGGTTATACAATGGGGAGTTGTCAATTACCCATCCTATATGTGGCTATCCACGGGATGTTAGCTTTAGGTCTCCCTTTGTACTTGATGGTGTTTATCCGTTAATGGGTTGGGAAAGTTTCTTGGGAAATATGTGAGAGAGAGAGAGAGTGAGTTTTTGTTGATGTTCGGGTTTTCCCGATGTTTTTGGTAAGGTACTGGACCTAGAGTTTTTGATTAGTATACTCGCTAAGATTTCACAATCTTATGCCTACGTATTCTCGTTTAAACAAAATAGGGAAATCAGAGCAACCGTAGTTCCTCCTATTCTAAGGGAGGAAAAATATATTTTGGTGTCTTGTTCAAAGCCCAAGATTGAAGCTAAAAGGTTTATTTGTGTCTTGTTCAAAGCCCAAGATTGAAGCTAAAAGGTTTGACTGAGAGAGAACTTGTCATCTCTAAAGGGAGACATTTGGTCTGTTTATCACAAATGTTGGGTGACTGTTTATAAAGGAGGATTACTTTAACTGGGATAAGTGTATCCAACAATGCCATAATTTCCTTTATAGGGGATTTATACTGAAGGGGAAAACTTTAACTCAGTGTTGAGCAATGCCATTTTTCCTTAGGAATTTCTCATGCTAAGAGAAAGATAGTGGCGTGGATGTAAATAATCCAGAGGCTTGCCGCTTACAGCAATTAGATGAAAGAGAGGATTTACCAGGATAAAAGATGGACGACAGCTTGGATATTTGAATCAATAAGTGTGCCTCTTACAACAGTTATCTGACTCTTTTGGGGATATCATTATACAAAGCCTAAGAGGAGGCTAAAAGTTTGACTTTTCTGGGGAAAATGTATTGTCTGTCTTGTACGAAGCCCAAGTTTGAGGCTGAAAATGATGTTGACTCCGTTGGGGAGGGTTTGTATGTATCTTGTACAAAGCCCAAGATGGAGGCTGAAAAGAAACTGACTCAGTGGGAAAGAAATCTTTATCTGTCTTGTACAAAGCCCAAGATTGAGGCTAAAATGAGACTTTCCTAACTCGGCTGAGGATATTTTAAGTGTCTTGTACCAAGCCCAAGACGGAGGCTAAAAGGATTTGATTCTACTGGAGAGTAATATCTATCTTGTACAAAGCCCAAGATGGAGGCTGAAAAGAGTTTAACTCTGCTTAGGAAATTATTTCTCAAAGCCTAAAAGAAGGATGGGAGGAATTGACTCCACTGGGGAAGATATTTGTCCCAAGCTTAAGAGAAGGCTATGAAGATTTATGTCTTGTACAAAGCCCAAGATTGAGGCTAAAAAGGGTTTGACTCAATAAGAGAGTGATTTTATCTGTCCTGTACAAAGCCTAGGATTGTGGCTGAACAAGGTGGAGAAATCATTATTCACTGCTTGAGAGGAGGCTAACTCCTGCTAGGGGAAATCATTATACAAAGCCTAAGGGGAGGCTGGAAAAGATTGACTCAACAAGAGAGTGTTTTTATCTGTCTCGTACAAAGCCCGAGATTGAGGCTAAAAGGGTTGACTCAACAAGAGAGTATTGAAAGGTGATTGACTCAACAAGAGAGTCTGAAAGTTGATTGACTCACCAAGAGAGTCTGGAAAGGTGATTGACTCAACAAGAGAGTCTGAAAAGGTTAGCTCCACTGGGGAGAATCATTGTACAAAGCCCAAGAGGAGGCTGACTGTGCTGAGGAAAGGAAGGGTCATTATACAAAGCCTAAGAGGAAGCTAACTTCTGCCGGGGATTTTTTTGAGGCAGGTCCAAATGGGGAATCAACTCTTGCTGAGGGTTACAGAAGAGTTAGGGTATCAGATGCCTTGAGGTTCTGATTTGGGATAGTGTTATACTGATGATAAACTGACCTTGGCTGGGGAACTTTTAAGTGAGAGACTGGGTTTTAGAACCCATGGGTTTTAACTCTACTGGAGATTGATCCAGAATGACCGGGGTTTCTTCCTATGCTTGTAGGGAACTTGAGAATATCTTCAAGACTCAAGGGGATATTAGACTATCCAAGTCTACTGGTGTGGAAGAGTTTTATCTTTTGTATGATGCCCAAGAGGAGGTAGGGGTTTTAAGGGATGAGAATCAACCCAAAATTGGTATAAGATTTGACACTGGAAAGACTGCTCTAGCAAAGGATGACTAAGTTCTGTCTTATACCTTTAGGAGATCCTCAGGCTCCTTGTATTCAGCCCAAGAGAAGGCATGAGGACTTCTAAGAAGCCGGAGGGTCCTTGTACAAAGCCCAAGAGGATACGTGGATGCTTTTAGGAAGCATGTGGGTCTCAAACCAAGAAAAGTTCAAGAAATGCTATTCACCGAGAATAGATTATTTAGTGAAATTCTAAGGTTTGAAGAAATTCAAGAGATGTTATTCACAGATAATAGATTAACTCTGGGGAGTATAATTTCTTTGACAATTCCTAAGGTGACAGTCTGAGAAAAGGTTCACCGAGAATACTTCCTTTCTCTTTGTTCCATATCGTTTAAGCCCAAGAGAAGGCAAGACTGTATCTTGAAGTCCTATGGGGATCTAGTTTTGACTGTATTAAAGAGTGACCAACTGGCTTTACCTAGTTCTAGACCTAGTTGCCGGGGAAAACTCTAAATTGATATACTAGTATATATACAGTTGATATATGACAAGTATTTAAAAGGGTATGAAAGAAGACTTACAGGGGAGCAGTTTCCCACAATATAGTTGTATATATATATTAAAGCATGTAAATGAAAGCAGATAAAAACTTACAGGCGAGCAAGCTTCCATGCTGTATTGTTAGTTGTTCAAAGAAATTAAAGAAAGTTTTGATAACAACATGTATATTTGAACCTAAATCAAAAGAGAAGTTGTTTTTGAAAAGATTGTTGGGGCTTATACTCAAGGAGAGGCCCAAGGTTTAACAGTGATTGTACCGTCGTTTTGAAGATCGTATCGGGACTTATACAACGACTGAGGCCCAAAATTATTTTATTTACAAAAGGGTTGGGTCTTACACTCTTTTAAGAGGCCCAAAAGATGTTTTGAAAGAGAAATATGGGACTTACAACACGAGGGGAGGCCCAGATGATTTTGTTTTAAAAAGCGACGACCGCGCCGAGATTTTGAAAATACAGTGGGACTTATACAACCTCTGAGGCCCAAAAAGGTCTGTATTTACAAAGGGTTAGGTCTCACACTCTATCAGAGGCCCAAAAGAGATTTAAAAGAAAAGAAATGATACTTACAACACAAGGGTAGGCCCAGTTGATTTCGTTTTGAAAATGACGATCGCGCCGAGATTTTTGAAAATGCAGAGAGACTTATACAATGTCTGAGGCCCAAAAATGGTTTTGGTTAAAAAGGGATTGGGTCTTACACTCTATTAGAGGCCCATAAGTGTTTGAAAAAGATTTGTTAGGGTGAAAATCAAAGAAACCCTAATTTCATCATTTTTTAAAGTAATTATTCAAAGAAAATTAATTAAAATGATTAAAACACCAAATAAGTTTGAATAAACAACTTGTGATTTTTGGTTGAAGTTTGAAAAATGATGTTTTAATCACAAGATGAACTAAAACTCATTTGATTTTGATTTTCAAGATGAAAATTCACTTTTAAAATGTTTAAAAACAATAAAAATGAATTTATTTACAAAAATATCAACTATATTAAATAAATAATATAAATTTGATTTTTTTGTGGAATAAAATATTTTAACATTTTTGTGATTTTTAGCAAAAAGAACCAATAAAAAATAATTAAAATTGAGAGAGATATTAATTTTTCAAATCATTTAAGAAAATAATATGAAAAATATAAAAATGGAAAAGTGATAAAAAAGGGTCTGGGGCCCAGACCTCCAAGCCAAACACATGTGCGCGCAACCACTAGGGTGGTGATACATCCGTGTATCAAAACCACCCCATAAATACATATGGGATACCATGTTTTCAGGCCTGTCCAAGGCAAGGCAAGGCAAGTTCTTGGGCCAAAAACGTGAAGGCTGTAACTCTCTCATTTCTCCATGGATTGGGACAAAATTTAGGTCTATCCTGTCTAGAATTTCACAAGGAATTCAATGGTGCCCTTAGTTTTTTCAGATGAGGTCCCCATTTTAAAACTCGATAGTGGTTTTGAAATAGGCCACAATTTGCATTTTCTATACTACCTCATGGTACAGGCAAGAATTACATGATGAATTGGTTCAAACACAACATATACAACATGTATGAGATGTTTATGATCAGTGGACTTCAAAAAAATGCATAATTTAGAAAGTTCAAGTGATGATGCACTTACCTCTTGGAGCTTTTTGTGCTATCTGCCAAGTTCCTTGTGCCAGAAGTAATTTGATGTTTTGGACACTCTCAATTGATCCCGTAGAAGCTTTTAGAATGATTAGAACCAGCTGGAATCCTCAGGATCAAGTTTGAGATCTTTCTTGCAAAAGGGACAAAAGTTACCAATATGGCAACTCTCTCAAATTGTGTTCCAGATGAGGGGAACTAGTTGAGACAGTTCAAGGATGATATTTGAAGTGTGTTTGAGATTTTATCTAGTTTTGAAAGTGACTGAATCAAGACATGGCTTGAAAAATGTAAAAAAGTCCAATTTTGAGGTTTTGGAAGTGGACTTTGTGATTTTGGTGTTTCAGGTCACAAATGAGAGTTTGGACAGCTTAGATACAACATATTAGAGGTGTTTGGATCATGAGCTATGATGGAATTGCTCTCTAACTAAAAAACTCAGAGATACCTTGCAAAAGAAGGCATTTTGGCCTAGAGAAAGGGATTTTGAGGAAAGCAAGTGTTGTAGTGCTTTGGTGTACTAAAACTGAGCACAAATGAGCTCTATTTATAGTAGAGCAAGTTTGTTTTGCAAGCAATAGTGAATGACAACTGCAACAGGCCTTTGGCCAATGTGATACAAAAGGAATCTCAAGTCTCCTCTAGCCATTGACTTGAGATTAGGGCACAGGCTTTGTAGCTTTGGTTCAGAGATAAGTCTTGACTGAATTTAGTTGAATAGGCTCAGTGCATGCCACCTTGGTGTATCCATTGAATGCTTGGAAACAAAATTGGAGCCTTGGCATCTTTGTAGCCTTTTTAGGGATGACAAGCCTAATGTAGATTCTTGGACTTGGGAGGCTTGGAGATCAGATCACCCCCCTTGGATTTGATCCTCTGATGTGTCCAAACTAATGACAAGGCTTGGAGTTATCAGATTTGGACAAATCGAGCAAATGTGCACAATTCTGCCTTGTAAAACCAGTTCATGATGCCATGTTTCAAGGGTTGTATCTCCCTGCTCAAATTGAATTTGGAGATGATCTGGTACTTGTTGGAAAGCCCTTATGGCATACTTTAACTTTGATGTTCACCCCTAGACCTGGTTTGACTTGGATCAAGGTGAAAAATGTCCCTACATTTTTGAAAAAGTAAGGCAGATTCTGACTTAGTGAAAATTTCACTAAGTTTTGGAAAAGTACCAATTTCATGTTTTCAACCATTTTGATCACTCCATAACTTAAAATCCATGACGAATTGGAGTTTGATGTAGTTGAAGCTTTTGTAGAGTGTAGCAAGACCTACAAATCCAGCTTTGAATCACCCAAAATGGTTGTTTGGATCTCAAGTTATGGTCCTTGGAAGTTGGTACCCTAGCCACTTTGTTTCATAACTTAAAAAAATTCTAAGTTTTTTATGGTTACCCCTTTTACAAGTTAACTCACTTTGTTTGATTTTTCTTGATGAATGATGATTTAAATCACATATTAACATTGTTTTAGGGTTAAGGAACCTTGATTACCAAAAATCCAAAAAGTCAAACTTGGATTTTTGTACAGTTGACTTTTTCTGCAGATGAAATTTTGAATTTGCGATCCTTTTGTGAAATCAACCCTTGGGCTCAATTAAACTTCATGGATGGCCTTCAAGGGTATTTAGGAATGTCTTGGACCCCTTCCTAAGGTTTGAGATCAAGGGTAGGCCAACAGTCAAGGGTAGGGTTGAGCTCTTGTGGCTTATGATTTGAGCTCTTTGAGTTAATCACATCTTGTAAACATGTCAATATGATGTATTTAAGGTCTTTGATGTTCATTTTGAAGCTTCAAGCCATGCCTCACTTCACAAGTTAACTCAAGGGTTGAATTAGGTCAAAACCCTAATTCTTGATTTTTTGATAGATGGACCTTCAAGGTGATTTTGCCATTGTGGGTGGGCTCTTGAGATCCTTTTAACCTTATTGGACCATAAATTGAGGCATTGGCTCATGCCTAGAAGAAAATTTTCATCTGGAGGTCTCAGTCGACCAAAACCCTAATTTGGTGACACAGGCGATCTTGAGGCTTGATTCACTTGGATTGCTGTAACCTTGTGCTTGACTCCTGATGTGGGAGACCTCTTGATCCATTGTGGGTGTTTGAGAGGCTATACAAGTTGAAGATCATGTCATTTCTTGATTGATCCTTGTCTAAATGCTCTGAGAGGGCCTAAAACCCTAATCTTTGATTGAAGTGAATGTTTAACAACCCTTGAGGAGATTTAATGAGGCATGATGGTTCATCCATATTGTGTTGATGATTTGCACAATGATGGGAAATCTTAGTGGTCAAAATTTGGGGTATGACAAATACGTAGGCATAAGATTGCAAAATCTTAGCGAGCACACCAATCAAAAACATCGAAAAACCCGACATCAACAAAAACTCTCTCTCAAACACTCCAAAAGGAGAAACTTTCCCAACCCACAACAGATAAACACCAGTAAGTAGAAAGCAGTAAGTATAATTGCTAACAACCTGTGGATAACCACATATAGGATGGGTAATTGACAACTCCCCATTGTATAACCTGACCCCGAACTCCCCAATCTCTTAAGCATTTGTTCAGTTAAACATTTGCGTGCAAGGTTAGTTTTAGATAGCTTCCCTTTCCTTTCTAGCTTCATAGGATAAATAAGAAATCAGAAAGTAGCACCCCACTCCTACCATTGCGGTGAGGAAAAACCCATGGCGATAAGGTGGTCGCGTCACCGACAAAAATCGCATGCTACAGGAAAATGGCGACTCTGCTGGGGAGTCATTTTATCTTTCTAGGACTAGGATTAGAATTCCTAAGAGGACTAGGTTGTTAGAAATCATACTATATTATATATATATATATATATATATATATATATATATATATATATATATATTGCTTTTCCTACTTGAAATCCGTGTTTGTTTTTCTGTCAATGGGAATGTGATTGATACGCATGTGGAAAGTTTGAGAGAACCCTAAGATAAGGGATGACATAGACGGGGAAACTAGCAGGGAGTGAATCCCGAACAAGCGAACCTGGTAGACCATCAAATCAGGCGAGGGCCCATGTGGATACTATGTTGAACGACCGATCATCGTGAAAACAGACGCTATCTCAGTGCGGCACCCATGACCCTGAGGATTTAGTAGACATTAACCATATGACCATTTGGTAGTGCGCTAACTATCGGGAATAGTTGATACGCGATACTACACTCAAATGAGATTACCCTAGGATACTACAGCTCGCTCGGGTGAACCAGCTTGCTATTGATATCCCTAGGGGGTCAATGATTTTGGGAACCTTTAACCTGTTCTATAGGTACAAAAATTGACCAAAATACAAACTTTGGGGATGGGTAGAGCCATGACTCCATGCTCGTGACGTTGAACCCTTGAACCCATGTTTTTTCAATGTTTTTGTGTGTTACATTCATGCATTCATTTAAAAAACTCTTAAACAAAGAAAAAATCTCCGTCTTCTTCCTCTCTTCTTTTTCAAAATAAACTAAAACAATAATTGCAAATATCAGAGAGAAAGATTGCGTTATGGATTTTGGTAAAAGAAAGATGCACAAGTATACCTTCAAGGCTCCAAAACTAGAGGATTTAAGAAGGTTGGCAAGGATGATCACCAACCCTGATGCTTTCAGAGCTAAGCATGGAGGACTGCTGTCTCTGTTAAGGGTCCACGTAGTTGAAGGAATCCTGTCTATGCTGATTCAGTTCTACGATTCGGTTTATCACTGCTTCACATTCCCAGATTATCAACTAGCACCGACGCTAGAAGAGTACTCTCATCTGACTGATTTACCTATCACTGATCAAGCTCCCTTTTCTGGACTGGAAGAAATTCCAAAGGATCAAACCATTGCGAGAGCAATCTATTTAGATGACTCAGAAGTCAGGACTCACATGACCACTAAGGAAGGAATCCAGGGTTTACCAGCTAAATTCCTGACGGAGAAAGCTCTATACTTTGCCAGTATAGGAAACATAACTGCTTTACTCTGCTCACATATGGGTTATTCCTCTTTCCCAACATCGATAACTTCGTCGATACCTATGCCATTAAGATATTTCTGATTGGAAACCCCGTACCAACTCTGCTCGCAGATGCTTATCATTCTATACACTTAAGGAATTTGTACAGCGGAGGAATGATCACATGTTGTGTACCCCTGCTTTACAAATGGTTCACTTCCCATTTACCCAAGTCTGCTTCTTTTTGGGACCATAAGAGTACTCTACGCTGGTCACAGAGAATCATGTCTCTTACCAACTCTGACATAGATTGGTATAATAGGATTTACGAAGGGATAAAGATCTTCGACAGATGTGGAAACTTCCCTTATGTACCCCTCATAGGAACTAAAGGAGGAATCAACTATCATCCAATTTTAGTTCGCCGTCAACTCGGATACCCGATGAAGAATATCCCGCATAATGTTCATCTGGAAGGTCTTTTCTTCAAGGAAGGGGAAAATGACAGAGCACTAAAGAAGGAAATAGTGCATGCCTGGCAACACATTCACAAGAAAGGAAGAGAATCTCTAGGAAGACCAGACTGTATCTCCATGGAACCTTTTCTCCACTGGGTACAAACTAGAGCCCTCAAGCTGAGGATGCCTTACCCTTGTCAATAAGTTCTTCCGTTAATGGAATCTGTCCTTTATTTTATGTATGATACGGAAAAACTCCAGGTCGCTCTCAACAAAGTTCAACGGGAAAAAAGCTCTTGGAAGAACAAATACCGAATCCTCAATGTGGAGTGTACCAAAATTCAGGAACTGTTAAAAGAAAAGGATGCTCTGATTGAGATTCTAGAACAACATGCTATGGAAGATCAAAGGAACTTGCTCACTCTTTTCACTTGGCAAAGGACTGACAACCCGATAACGGCTGAAGAACCCCGATCAAAGAAAAGGAAAATACCAGAACCAGCATCTGAGTTCTCTTCAGAGAGGACTTAGGATCCATGAGCTTAGACATTTTCCTTACAACACTTTATAAAATCCTGTACTTTTCTTTGTAACATACTGCAATCTTTCAAATTCAATAAAAAGGGGTCTCACCACTGTATGATATTTGCAATCTATTTGTCGAAGTTTCTTTTTGATTAAAAAATAAAAAAAAATATATCATTGCATATCATTCATCATTCTCACATAACGCGTTCTTCTTATCTTCGAGTCTCACGTATGTGTCACGATTCTAGAGTCAAACTGTTTCATTCGTATAATACTCGGGCCAATCGACAAAAGAAAATGGACGATCTTGAGGAAGAGAACAGAGAGCTGAGAGAAGAAGTCGACGCTCTAAAGGAAAGTTTGGAAAAACTTCACAATGACATGCAATCCCTGGCAGCAGCTCAGAGGCAACAACAAAGGACTGTGATCTCAAAGATCACATCTACGCCCGTAGTGGAGACATATGATCCTCGATACAACATGCCTAAAGATCGCCCCTGGGGCATGCCTCTCAACTTTGTCCCTGAAGGATATATCCCGCCGGTTACTGAAGACCCAGAAACTGCAGCAGGAACCGCTGGGCCTGAAGGTTACAAACTTTGGGGCATGGAAGCACCAAGAGTCACCTCCGTAATGACTATACCACAACCAGTGGTACACACTATCCCGGAAGGACAGATTCCACAAGTAATTTCTGGTGGGAGCGAAGATATGTACAAAAGAATAAATGAGTTCCAAGAACAATTCCTGGAGATGTAAAAGGAACTGCACGCCATTCGCGGTCAGGATTTATTCGGAAAGGACGCCGCAGACCTTTGTTTGGTCCCCAATGTGAAAATCTCGCACAAATTCAAGGTGCCTGACTTTGAAAAATACAAGGGCAACTCTTGCCCTCAAAGTCATTTGGTGATGTACGCTCGAAAGATGTCAACTCAGATAGAGAATCAGTAGCTACTGATCCATTACTTCCAAGACAGTTTAACCGGTGCCGCACTCAAATGGTACACGGGTTTAAACCGCACCAAGATCAATACTTTCAAAGATCTTGGCACTGCTTTCGTTCAGCAGTATAAGTATAACCTGGACATGGCAGCAGACAGAGATCAACTCAGAGCAATGTCGTAGAAGGACAAAGAAACTTTCAAGGAATATGCTCAGAGATGGCGTGAAATTGCCGCCCAGATCTCTCCCCCTCTTGAGGAAAAAGAGATGACAAAGATCATTTTGAAAACCTTAAGCTCATTCTATTACGATCGAATGGTCGCCAGTGCGCCTAGCAACTTCACTGAGATGGTGAACATGGGGGTACGCCTTAAAGAAGCAGTCCGAGAAGGACGACTGGTCAAAGATGCAGGGCCATCAAGCAGTACCAAAAGATACGGTAGTGCTTTCCCGAAGAAAAAAGAGCAAGATATTGGTAATATCTCTCTCGGAAAGCAAAGGCAAAGGTATCAACCAGTAGCAGCGGTAACTCCCGATATCAACCCTATGCCTGCTCCGACTTATGAACCTCAGGTTACTTAGAGCCAACCAAATCAACAACAGTATCAACAAAGGACACAACAGTCTCTTCAGCAGGCTCGTCCTCAGTACAACAATAACAATCGTACTACACGACCACCAGGGTTTGACCCTATACCAATGTTGTACGCAGAACTGTTTCCACTTTTACTGGTCAAGGGGCACGTCCAAACCAGGTCTCCTCTTACAGTACCGGAAAATCTGCCTTTTTGGTTCAAAGCGGATCAAACTTGCCCTTACCATCAAGGAGGATCGGGGCACAACATCGAGAACTGTATCAGTTTCAAGTCCGATGTGCAGAAGCTTGTTAGGAACGGGGTTCTATCTTTCAAAGATACTAATCCAAATGTTCAGACGAATCTGTTGCCTCAACAAGAAAAGACTGCAGTAAACTTAATAGAGGAAGAATTTAGCCGCAGTTATCAGATTCACGATGTACTCTTATTAGGAACTAATCTGGTCAGGATGTATTGTAGAAAGAGCGGGTACGGTCATGTACCGCCACACAATTATCACCGGTGTAATATCTGCTCAAAGAATAATCAGGGGTGTTCCATAGTGCAATCAGCTATACAAGAAAAGATGGATCTAGGTTGGATCCAGGACCACCGAATCCGGGAAGTCAACATGGCCCATGTACATCCCAACATTGTTCAGAACCACGACATCCGTGCAATGAATATCAACTTAGTGGCAATGCATTCAAGGCAAATTCAATATCATAATCTGCCATGGCACGATTACAATACCTGTCCGATCTCCTCAATAAGAAATCAGGGATGCTCTTTTGTACAAGAGGCCCTCCAACGTCAGATGGATCTCGAATGGATCCAGGACTATCAGGAGAGAAATAACCATCAAGTCAATATGGTTAAGATCTTTGACATTCTCTTGATGAATACCAGTCTGGTAGAACTACATGCTAAGCAAGTCAGGCTCGGTTTTCTGGCTTCACATAATTATCTGGATTGTGAACAATGTCGTGAAGACGACCAAGGATGTGCACTTGTTTAAAGAACACTTCAACGCTTGTTGGACCACTGGTGGCTTCCAATCTACTTGGATGAAGCTACACAATAGATCTGTATGACTGATGGGAATCCTAGTAGACATCAAAGTCAGGATGTCCGCTCGATGGAAACTGATCTAGTAAAGTTGCACTACATACAAAGCGGACGTGGCCAGGTGCCACCACATAATTATGAGCGCTGTAGAGTTTGCTCAGAGAACAACCAAGGATGTTATCTTGTGCGGTCAGCTCTTCAAGGTCAGTTGGACTGGAAAGAGATTCGACCATGTTCAAGTTCTGGTTCGATCAACGTGATACAAGACTATCTTCTTGATCAAAGCAAAGACGTTGTCATAATCTCTAGTCACGAAATGGCCAAGGACGTATGCGCCATAATCCCTCTACTCAATGAATCAAGAGTTCCTCTTGATAGTAAAAAGATTCTCAACCTCGAACCAATTGAGGCTATCTACGATGGTCAGAAAAATCAAAAGGCTCTTGTGGTTATCTATCTGCAAGGACCAATACCGTACAAATCCGATAAGGCTATCCCTTACAAGTACGGTGCAACAACAATCGAAAATGGAAAGGAAACTCCATTACCCTCTGTCGTAAACATTGCCGACATCAGTCAGGTAACACGGAGCGGTCGAATCTTCAACCGAGGAGTTGGAGAACCCACCAAGGAAAAGGAACCTCAAACAGAAGTTCCTGATTAACTAGTCGGTCAATCCAGTAATCCGAAAATGGTAAAAAAAACAACGATGAGATGCTGAAGCTCATCTAGAAAAGCAAGTACAACATTGTAGACCAACTGTTGCAAACTCCTTCAAGAATCTCTGTGCTATCTCTCTTGCTCAGTTCTGAAGCTCACAGGGAAGCCCTGCAGAAAGTCTTAGAGCAAGCTTTCGTAGAACAAGATGTGACAATAATACAGTTTAATAGCATCATCTCCAACATCACTTCCTGCAACAACTTAGGATTCAGTGATGAAGAACTGCCGGAAGAAGGCAAAAATCACAACATGGCGCTTAACATTACAGTCAACTGCCAGGACGATGCTTTAGCCAGTGTACTGGTAGACACATGATCAGTTCTGAATGTTATGCCAAAATCAACTCTGATACGACTATCATTTCAAGGAGCTTCGATGAGAGGCAGCGACGTCATCGTCAAAGCCTTTGACGGATCCAGAAAAATAGGTATCGGTGAAATTGATATTCCCATAACTATCCGTCCTCACACTTTCCAAGTCACTTTCCAGCTCATGGACATCCGGGCAGCATACATTTGTTTATTAGGAAGACCTTGGATACACGAGGCTAGGGCAGTCACTTCGACACTTCACCAGAAGCTGAAGTTCGTCAAGAATGACAAGTTAGTCACAGTATGCGGAGAGCAGGACTTAATCGTGAGCAATTTATCATTATTTTCCTGTGTAGAACCCGGGGAGGTGGTTGGAACCCAGTTTCAAGCGCTCTCAGTGAGTAATGAGAATCGATCAGAAAGAGGAACATTGATTTCCTCATACAAAGATGCTCTCGAAGTGATCAAGAGTAACAACGCAAAAGGATGGGGACAACTTGTCATTCCTACGGATAACAAGACAAAGAAAGGTCTTGGGTTCTCCTCAACCTGTACCCAGACTACAAAGAAGGATGAAAGTTTTCGTCCCATTCAGGATTTCTTCCACAGTGGAGGTTTCCTTCACTCAGTGTCTCAAGAAGTACACACCATCAATGAGGGTGGCTCCTCCGATAAAGATGAATAGTGGAAGTCCTATCTCAACGACAACGGTTATATGTCTCAGGAAGAAACGCACATACCATTGTTTTCCCACGCAGGGCCCGAGATATATACCAAGATCAGACGTCTGAATGATCTATGGAGATTGCGATCCTGAGGGATGTCATGCTCCACCTAACTCATTAGAAGATGATCTAATGAAGAACAACTTTGATCAAGACTATAATGATCCCCTGGATGACTTGCCTATCTGGAAGCCGTACCCAGAAGACTTGGGGCAAAAGAGTTAGCCAAATGATGCTTATCAGCTGAGCAATATTGAAAAGAATACCGGTGTCCCCACCACGTCATGGGATCATTACTCAGGACATTCCAAAGATATCCAGCACAACGATGAATCTGCAAAGATTGCAGGACAAGAGTTCATCAACTATGCTTTCCCTGAGGTCAACGTTATTGAGAAGGATGACTCCTCCAGTCCCGCAGAAGTATGGGACACCTTAGGACAGCCGAGTGGCAAGTACGACTTCCTGGTCAAGTACACCTCTCCTGAAAGCTCTCGTATTAGGCTCGAAGACATCCAGCCAACTGGATGGGGAGATCCACCTGAGAGTAAAAACACTATGCAAGATACAACAGAAGAGTTTGTTTATGATAACTCTGCCTGGGAGGAAGACTCCAATGATCCTGCTCCGCAAGAAATCAGCGTAATTTCTGAGGACAAACCAAGAAAGAAGGTATCATACTTTGTGATTCACCGAGGAGTTCGTCGCCAATGGGTTTCTGTCGATGTCCCGAAAGTCGTCCATAAGTCTAAGTAATTGCCGTCTTTGTTTTAACCTTTCACCCTTCCCAGGTGAAACAGATGTTTTTATAGGGCTCACTTTCTGTAAATATCCCTCTTCGCTTCGCCCAAAGTGACAGAGTTTTGTTTTATAGGGCTGTAGTTTCAAGAATCGACAAAATCATAAATAAATAAATGTCGTTCTGTAATTTCCGCATTCATTGCTGTTTTTACTTTTCGTTTTTCAGAAAATGGTAATCTTGAAACAACCAAAAATAAACAATAACAAGCATTTTTCAAAAAATACACTGCACACTCTCTTGCATTTCTCTCTATCTCTTCTAAAAATAATCATCACGTCATGCAGATTGCTTGTTTTAAACCCCGTTGAAACATACGATCCCATGCATTCTCCCAACTTTGAATTCCCGGTATTTGAAGCTGAAGAAGAAGAGGACGCAGAAATTCCAGAAGAGATCTCACGACTACTCAGGTAAGAGGAAAGGTCCATTGAGCCTCACAAAGAGCCGTTGGAAATGGTCAACTTGGGTTCAGAAGAAGAGAGGAAAGAAGTCAAGAGGCACTACTCAGTCCAACTGTCAAAGAAGACTTGATAGAAATTCTCAAAGAGTTTCCAGATGTGTTTGCTTGGTCCTATCAGGACATGCCAGGGTTGGATACCAGCATCGTGGAACATCATCTACCGTTGAAATCAGAATGTCCTTCGGTGAAACAAAGACTGAGACGGACTCATCCGGACATGGCCATCAAAATCAAGGAGAAAGTGCAGAAACAGATTGACGTAGGTTTCCTCGCCACCTCAGAATATCCTCAACGGCTAGCCAACATAGTGCCAGTTCTGAAAAAGGACGGAAAAGTCAGAATGTTCGTAGGCTACAGGGATCTGAACAAAGCAAGTCCAAAGGACGACTTCTCCTTACCGCACATAGATATACTAGTAGACAGTACAACAAAGTTCAAAGTCTTCTCCTTCATGGATGGATTCTCGGGCTATAATCAAAATGGCGCCGGAAGATATGGAGAAAACTTTATTCATCACCCTATGGGCACCTTTTGTTACAAGGTAATTTCGTTCGGTTTGAAGAACGCCAAGGCAACCTATCAAAGGGCCATGACTACTTTGTTTCACGACATGATGCACAAAGAAATCGAAGTGTATGTCGATGACATGATTGCCAAATATAAAATAGAAGAGCAGCATGTGACCCACTTGTCAAAACTATTCGAGCGTCTGAGAAAGTACAAAATCCGCTTGAATCCCAACAAATGCACGTTTGGTGTTCGCTCAGGAAAGCTTTTAGGGTTCATCGTCAGCCAGAAAGGAATTGAGGTTGATCTTGACAAGGTCAAGGCCATTCAAGAAATGCCTTCACCAAAGACTGAGAATCAAGTCAGAGGATTTTTGGGACATCTGACTTACATTCCCAGATTCATATCTCTTATGACCGCAACATGCGCGCCAATTTTCAAACTACTCAGAAAGAATCAAGACTGTGTATGGACGGAAGATTGCCAAAAAGCGTTCGACAGTATCAAAGAGTATCTGTTGAATCCACCTATTTTGTCTCCTCCAGTGGAGGGAAGACCACTGATCATATACCTAACAGTCTTGGAAGACTCTATGGGTTGTGTACTTGGCCAACAAGATGAAACAAAAAGAAAAGAGTCTGCCATCTACTACTTAAGTAAGAAATTTACCTAATGTGAAACTCGGTACACTATGCTCGAGAAAACTTGATGTGCTCTGGCTTGGGCAGCCAAACGTCTTCGCCAGTACATGATTTGTCACACTACTTGGTTAATTTCAGAAATGGATCCGATCAAGTACGTCTTTGAAAATCCAGCTCTCACGGGAAGGATTGCCCGGTGGCAGATGTTGTTGTCAGAATATGACATAGAGTACCATGCTTAGAAAGCCGTCAAAGGGAGTATTTTAGCTGATCATTTGGCTCATCAACCGATTGACGATCAGGAATCAGTCGGATTTGACTTCCCAGAGGAAGATGTCATGTACTTAAAAATGAAAGATTGCGATGAACCTCTACCCAATGAAGGGCCAGAACCAGGTTCCCAATGGGAACTAATTTTTGACGGAGCTGTCAAAAATTATGGAAACGGAATTGGGGTAATCATTGTGACACCTCAGGGTACCCACATTCCTTTCACCGCCCGACTGACTTTCAAATGCACAAACAACAAGGCCGAATACGAAGCTTGTATTATGGGTCTCGAAGAAGCGATCGACTTAAGTATCAAGAACTTGGATGTGTATGGAGACTCAGCCCTGGTTATCAATCAGATCAAAGGAGATTGGAACACATACCAATCGGGACTGATTCCTTACAAAGATTACGCGAGAAGGTTGTTGCCATTCTTTAACAGAATCGAGTTTCATCATATCCCTCGTGAGGAGAATCACATGGCTGATGCATTAGCCATTCTCTCCTCCATGATTAGTGTAGGTCAATGGAACAACGTACCTAAGATTGACATAATGCGCCTTGAAAGGCCCGCTTACATCTTCACGATCGAAGCAGTCATAGACGACAAACCTTGGTATCACGATATCAAGTGCTTCCTTCAAAAACAAGAATACCCGCCTGGGGCATCCAGATAAGATAGGAAGACTCTCAGAAGACTGCTGGCGGCTTCTTCCTGAGCGGTGATACACTCTATAAGAGAAACTTTGACATGGCCTTGCTCCGATGCGTAGACCGACTAGAAGCAAACATGCTGATGAAAGAAATTCACGAAGGATCCTTTGGCACTCTGTAATACCCCAAATTTTGACCACTTAGATTTCCCATCATTGTGAAAATCATCATCACAATATGGATGAACCATCATGCTTCATTAGCCTCCCCAAAGATGGGTGAGCATCCACTACAATCAAAATTAGGGTTTCAAGCCCTCTCTGAGTGCTTAGACAAAGGATCAATCAAGAAATGACATGATCTTCAACTTGTCTAATCTCTCAAACATCCACAATGGATCAAAAAGGACTCCCACTTCAAGGATTAAGCACAAGGCTGCTCCCTTCTAGGTGGATCAAGTCTCAAGATCAACAGTGTCACCAAATTAGGGTTTTGGTCGACCAGGGTCTCCAGATGGAAATTTTCATCTGGGCATAAGGCAATGATCCAAAACATGACCTAATATGCTTCATGGAACCTCATGAACCCATGCATCAAGTCAATTTTGCCTCAGGGGATGCATTCATCAAAAATCAGGAATTAGGGTTTCTTGACCTAATTCACCCCTAAGTTGACCTTTTGGGGCAAACCATGAGCCAAGACCTCAAGAAATGATTTGAGGGTCTCTAATACACCATATTGATCCATTTGGAACAATGGATTGATCCAAGAAGCTTGAGCAACAAGTCTCAATTTCATCTGCACCACAATTAGGGTTTTAAGAGAACAGTCAACTGTAACTTTGACTTTTGACCAAGACATGCTCCCAAACCCTAATACATGATTGAATATACCCTATGACACCCATGGAACATGTCCATCAAGTTTGATTTAGGTCAAGGACATGACTTCCTGAAGAATTGCACAGTTTGGAATTCATCTGATAAAAAGTCAACTGTGCACAAAAGTCAACTTTGACTTTTTGAGATTTTTCACCAAAATGGATTTTTAACCCTAAAATGATGTTAATGTATGATTTGAATCATCATTAATCAAGAAAAATCAAGAAAAGTGAGATAACTTGTAAAAGGGGTAACCATAAAACTTGGAAAATTTTCTAAGTTAAAAATAAAGTGGCAAAGGTACCAACTTTGGAGGACCATAACTCCTAAACCACAAGGCCATTTTTTCTCATCCAAAGATGGATTTGTAGCCCTCATTATCACCTACAAAAACTTCACTACAAGTCATTCCAATTCATTAAGGATTTTGAGTTATGGAGTGATCAAAGTGGCTGAAAAGTGAAAAAGTCACTTTTTCCAACACTTAGTGAAATTTTCACTAAGTCAGAATTTGCCTTCACTTTTTGCCAAATGTAGGGGGATTTTTCACTTGGAATCAAAAGAGATCAAAACCAAACTTGTTCAAACAGTTGTTGTATCATGTAAGAGCTTTCCAAAATGGCCAAGAACATTGCTAAATTCAACCTACACCATGAGATACAACATTGCCAAGTTGCCTTGCTGAAATCTGTCAAGGCAAGGCAGAATTTGCAATTTTGCTCGATTTACCAAAATCAGCCAAATTCAATTGCTCCAATCCACTTGGACACCTCAGAGGATTGAATCTAAAGGGGACAATCACTGAGCCAAGCCTCCAAGGTCCAAGGAACAAGGAATAGCATGTTGAACCTAGAGTTGCCAAAATAGGGACAAGACTTCAAATTTGGAATGAGGCATTCAATGGAACCATCAAGGTGGCATGGACTGAGCCATTCTCATCTGAAATCAGTCAAGACTTATCCAAGACCAAGGGGACCAAAGCTTTGTGCCCTAACCTCTAGCCATTGACTAGAGGAGACTTGGATTTTCATTTGCCAACATTGGCCAAACCTACTTACCAGCTGCCATGCACTATTCCTTGCAAAATAAACTTGCTCTACTATAAATAGATCTCAATTGTGGTCAATTTAAGTACACCAAAGCCATCTAACAGATGCTTTCCTCAAAATCTCTTTCACTTGGCAAAAATGCCTTTCTTAGCAAGGTAGCTATCGGGTTTTGAGTTTGAGAGCAATTCTGCACAAACCAATCACTCACACACCTCACATACATCACATATGAGTTGATCAAACACTCACATAACTTCTGAAACATCAATTTCATGAAATCACCAGCTGGTTGCTCAAATTTTCAAACAAGGTGCAGCTGAGGTACCACAAAATGATCCAGCCAATTTCAATCAAGTCCAACCATCCAAACACAATCCATAGGGTGTAGGGAAGCTGTTCAGATCATCACCACTCATCTGTAACACCTCCAAATCAAAAATCACTCTGAACTTGCTGTCACGGCTTAGAGGTAAGCACATACTTGGTCATCTCTCAATCTATGCATATTTCCTCGCACAATAATTTGGCCATATGTTCATAATCATGCATGGAATATTTTCCCTCAATTAATTGCATTGTTTGAATCGTGTATCAAAAATCCTAGCCTTCATGCAGAAATTAGGGTTCTTGAGGTTTCTTCGTGATTTCTTGTTGTATGTTTAATTTAAATGAAATTAAAGTACATAGACATGATCGTGAGGTTGAGACGAGCATAATGATATGTGGATTGCATGATATGATTACGTATTCATGGAGATTGGATAGAAAATGCAAATCTGAGAAACCAAGAACACGCGCGTGTTCTTCAGCTTGTTCTTGGCGCCTTTTTTTCAAATTCAAATATTTGAATTTTGTGATTTTGTTTAATTGATTCAAAAATTAATTTCTCTCTGAGTTTTAATGATTTTGAGTTGATTCTTTTTTTAATAATTCACAAAAATGTTAAAATATTTTATTTTATCAAAAAATCCCAAAAATATTATTTATTTCATATAATTGATATTTTTGTAAAGAATTAATATTTTAATTGTTTTTGGCATTTTAAATATTTTTTCTACATTGATTTTGCAACTTTTAATGCTTTCTAATTATTTTGTAGGTCAATACTTAATTTTTGAAGCATTAATCCAAGATCACAATTTGTTTTCCATGTGTTAAACAATTTTTGATCATTTTAATTGAATTTTTATTCAATTAAATACATTTTGAAAACAAATTAGGGTTTTGGATTAATTCAACCCTCATAAATCATTTTCAAAACACTTTGGGCCTCTATTAGAGTGTAAGACCCAATCCTTTTTTTGACCAAATCATCTTTGGGCCTCACTTATTGTATAAGTCCCGATACCGTAAAAAAAAAACAAACGGCGCGATCGTCGCCTTTTCAAAAATCATCTGGGCCTACCCTCGAGTAGTAAGACCCATTTATTTTTCTTCAAAACTCTTTGGGCCTCTTGAGAGAGTGTAAGACCCATCCCCCCTTGTACAAAAACTTTTTGGGCCTCACTCATTGTATAAGTCCCTCTGTACAAGTAAACGGCGCGATCGTCGCCCGTTTAAAAATAAAAACCATCTGGGCCAACCCTCGAGTAGTAAGACCCATTTCTTTTTCTTTAAAACACTTTGGGCCTCTAATAGAGTGTAAGACCAAATCCCCATTTTAACCAAAAACATTTTGGGCCTCACTTATTGTATAAGTCCCTCTGCGTTAAAAGAAAACCTCGGCGCGATCGCCATTTTTAAACAAAAAATCATTTGGGCCTACCCTCGTGTTATAAGCCCCTCTCTTTTCTTTAAACCTTTTTGGGCCTCTTGAGAGAGTGTAAGACCCATCCCTTTGTACAGAAAACCATTTTGGGCCCCAGTCACTTGTATAAGTCCCTCTGTACAAATTCAAACAGTGCGCTCACTCCTTGAGCTGTAAGCCCCAGATCTTTCTTTTTCAAAGCACTTTCTCCTTTGATTTTGAATATACTGTTGTTTTCAATCTTTCTTTGTTGAACAACTAACCAAACAGCATGGAAGCACTACAACCGAGTAAGTGGTTATCGCTTTCATTTACTGCTTTCATATTATAAACTGTATTGTGGGGCTGCTCACTGTAAGTCTCCTTTCATAAACTCATATCTACTGTGTAATAATAGTATAGATATTTCGAGTTTCCCCGGCAACTACGTCTAGAACTAGGTGACGCCGTTTCACTTATTCGTAGAAATAGACGCCTAGATCCCCAATAGGAGCACCAGATACAGTCTTCTCTTCGGTTGTCCTCCTTAGGAATCGTCAAGAAGCTCTACTCCCCAAGATGAATGTATTCTCCGTGAATGGCATCTTTGAGTTTCTTCCCAATTCTCGAACTTTCCTGACTTGATCTATTCCTTGTGGATAGGTTGCCTTGAATGTCTCGGGGTTTGGGTACCCACTACGGTCATAATCTTGGACCTTAACTAAGGAACCCTCTTTAAAAGTTATAAGTCGCTGGACAGTAAACCTCACACGTTTACCAGTGGTTTTTATCTTTAAAAGAGTTATCTCCCCTAATGGAAAGGAGATGATAGACCCACGGGCTTCTTAAAAGCATCGGCCTCCTCTTGGGCATTATTCAAGGACCCTACGGCTTCTTAGAAGTATTCACAGCTTCCTCTTAGGCTTCGTATAATGATCTCTTCCTCCAGGAATGATAGCCTCCTCTTGGGCTTCATACAAGGACCGATCGGCTCCTTAAAAGTTTCCAGCCTCCTCTTGGGCTTCGTACAAATTGTCCCGACGACTTCCTAGAGGTATAGGAACAGAACCTAGTCATCCTCATAGAACAGTCCTTTCATAGAGTCTACTACTGTTTCTCGAAGCATAGTACAAAAGATAAAACTCTAGACACGGACAGTCTAACTTCCTTGAGTCTCAAAGACATTCTCAAGCACCCTTCGTTAAATAGGAAGGAAACCCGCAGACTCGGATAGTCTCAATACCCTTTGGATTTCCCGTTTCCTCAAAGAGAAGGAAATATCCCTGATCCTCAAATTAAATCCCTGTGTACAGTGTTACTCATATAAGAACTGATTTTCTCTTTTAAATCAGTATATTAGATCTGTCACTCAAGTGAAACAGTTACAATAGCCTCCATCTCGGGCTTCGTACGAGATACCAAAATTCTCCCCAGTGGAGTCAAAACAACCTTTTCGCCTCTCTCTCGGGCTTTGTACGAGATACAAAAACACTCTCTTACTGAGTATAAAAGATTCTCCAACTGAGTCAACTCTTTGCTAGCCTCCTCTTAGGCTTTGTATAACGATATGCCCCACTGGGTCAAAAACTTTTAGCCTCTCTCTCGGGCTTTGTACGAGACACAAAATAGCCTCCTCTTAGGCTTTGTATAATGATTTTCCTAGCAGAAATTAGCCTCCTCTTAGGCTTTGTATAAGAAAACCACTGGTTGATCCAATTAACCTTTTAGCATCAAAGTTGTGCCTCATTCGCAGTACACAAACATCAACAACTCCTTTCCCTTCATCTAATCGCTGTAAGCGGCAAGCCTCTGGATCATCTACATCTATGCCACTGTCCCTCTTTTAGCATGAGAAATTCCTAAGGAAAGATGGCATTGCTCTACACTGACTTAAAGTCTTCTCCTGCAGGTTAAAACCCTTTCTTCGGAAATTATGGCATTGCTCGGATCCACGTATCCCAGTTAAAGTAATTCTCCTTCTCCCCCCCTTTAGAGATGACAAATTCTCTCTAAAGTCGAGGTCTTTCAGCTTCACGTCTTGGGCTTTGAACAAGACACAAATAGACCTTTCAGCTTCACATCTTGGGCTTTGAACAAGATACAAATCACCTTTCGCTTCATGTCTTGGGCTTTGAACAAGACACCAAAACACCCATTTCCTCCCATAGAATAGGAGGAACTACGAATGCTCTGATTTCCCTGTTTCGGTAAACGGGAATACGTAGGCATAAGATCGAAAGAAAAGATCTTAGCGAGCGCAATCAACAAAAAACCCAAATCCCATATCTCCATCAATCAAAAGCAGTATTTCAAAAACATCAGTCCTAACATCCTAATCCTTATTCCCCGCGAGAAACCTTCTGCCCAGGTAAAAAGAAAGAGAACAGTATTGGCGAAAATACAAATAACCAGTACAAAGGCCCCCCACATTGATAGCATCCGTAACCTAACAGACCGCTGTTTAAACTCAGTATGCAAGCAGGGTTAATTGGAGACATCTATTTCCCTTCCTTATTCAGCTCACAATAGGATAAAAAATGAATCGACCTGTAGTTTTAAGCTCAACCGCAGAGAGCGACCAGCGCTTAAGAACCGCATCCAAAATCGCTCGCTACACACTCATGCCAACGGACACACAATGGCGAAAACAATTCTGAGAGCAGGATACTATTGGTTGACCATGGAATCCGATTGCTACAAGTACATGAGGAGATGTCACAAGTGTCAGATATACTCAAACAAAATCCATGTACTGCCAACACATCTCAAAGTTCTCTCTTCCCCATGGCCTTTTTCTTTATGGGGAATCGACATGATTGGTATGATTGAACCCAAGGCTTCAAACGGACATCGGTTCATCCTGGTAGCCATTGACTACTTCACCAAATGGGTAGAAGTAGCGTCATACGACAATGTAAACCGACAACTCGTGGTCCGCTTTATCAAAAACAATCTCATCTGCCGTTATGGTGTTCCAAGCCAGATCATTACTGACAATGGATCTAACTTGAACAACAAGATGATGAAAGAGTTGTGTGATGAGTTCAAGATCGAACACCATAACTTGTCTCCCTACCGACCTAAGATGAACGGAGCGGTAGAAGCGACAAACAAGAATATCAAGAAGATTGTTCAAAAGATGGTTGTAACCTATAAAGATTGGCACGAAATGCTGCCTTTTGCTCTTCACGGTTATCGCACATCTGTCCGCACTTCAACAGGGGCAACCCCTTTCTCTCTAGTATATGGCATGGAAGCAGTGCTTCCTATAGAAGTAGAGATTCCATCAATCAAGGTATTGATGGAAGCTAAGCTAACAGAGGCTGAATGGTGTCAAAGTCGACACGACGAACTGAATCTAATCAAAGAAAAACGAATAACGGCTTTGTGCCATGGTCAGCTATATCACAAAAAGGTCCGACCCCGTGTCTTCAGGAAAGGAGACCTTGTGCTAAAAAAGATATAATCATTCCTCACTGACTCCCGGGGCAAATGGACTCCGAATTATGACGGCCCCTATGTGGTCAAGAAAGCCTTCTCAGGCGGCGCCTTGAGACTCGCAACCATGGATGGAGAGGAGTTTACCTACCCCACGAAGTTTGCACACCTCTGCAGCTCAGACTAATGGGTACCCCTAGCAAGTCTGACCTCAAATCTTTTCCATCAAATGGCATCTCCCTAGTAGAAAACTCGGCGAGAAGTTTGATGAAGACCGCTACACATAGCATCCCTTGTCAAGGAAGAAACTCGACAAGAAGAAACTTAGACCAGTTCCTTGGCTGAAGACCAGGATCGAGGAGAAGTTTATCAAGAAACTGAGACCAGTTCTGTGGCTGAAAACCAGGATCGAGGGGAAGTTCTTACCTTTTCTAAGTATCATTGCTTAGCAAAAGAAGATGAATGAGCAAACCGCTAACATTCATAACCACAATCAAAATTTCGGGTATTCCGATATTTAATCCTCTTGCACCCTGAATGTCCAAAAATCTTCGCCATTCACACCATCAGGTCCAAGAAGATTAAATAGGGGCATCTGTCATACCCCAAATTTTGACCACCAATATTTCCCATTATTGTGCAAATCATCACCACAATATGGATATACCATCATGCCTCATCAATCTCCTAAAAAAATGGGTGAGCATTCACCATAATCAAGAATTAGGGTTTCGAGCCCTCTCAGAACATTTAGACAAAAAATCAATCAAGAAATGACATGATCTTCAACTTGTCTAACCTCTTAAAACATCCACAAAGGATCAAGAGGACCCTCACATCAAAAATCAAGCACAAAAGTTGCCACATTCCAAGTGGTTTGAGCCTCGAAACACCCGATATCGCCAAATTAGGGTTTTGGACGACTGGGACCTCCAGAGTGAAATTTTCACAAGAGGATGAGCCAAGACTTCAACATGTGACTCAATATGCTCAAAATAACCCTAGGAATCCATTTTCAAATCTAAATTACCCTCAGAGGATGCATTCCCCAAAAGTCGGGAAATTAGGGTTTTTTACGCGCCGAACCACTCCGGAGCCAAAAGCCAAAACATGACTTTTTTGGATAAAATGATCCTTTTGACTCATATTTTCATAAAATATGATTTATAATGTCATTTGAACAAGAATTTATCAAGAAACCAAGATAACTTGTAAAAGGGGTAATCTTGAAAAATTGAATTTTTTTCTAAGTTATGGAACAAAAGTGATTTTGTACCAACTTTGCAAGGTCATAACTCCTAAACCACAAGGCATTTTTCTCCCATTCAAAGCTCAAATGAAAGTCCATCTGACATACTTCAATTATGTCAACTACAAGAAATTCCAAATCTCCATGGATTTTGAGTTATGGATTGATTAAAATCACTAAACCATGAAAATTCCACTTTTTCCAACACTTAGTGAAATTTTCAATAAGTCAGAATCTGTCTTATTTTTTCCAAAAATTTAGAGGCATTTTTCACTTTGATCCAAGTAGAACCAGGTCCATTGGTGAACAACAAAGTTGAAGTATGCCATGAGGGCTTTCCAACAAGTACCAGATCATCTCCAAATTCAATTTGAGTAGGGAGTTCCAACCCTTGGAACATGGCATCATGGACTAATTTTGTTCAAGGCAGATTATAGGTCATTTGCTCAATTTGTCCAAATCAGATAATTCCAAGCCTTGTCATCCATTTGTACACCTCAAGGGATAAAATCAAAGAGGAATGATCTGATCCACAAGCCTCCCAAGTCCAAGGAACTACATGTAGCCATAAATGCCCTAAAAAGGCTAAAAAGCTCAAAGACTCCAATTTTGTTTCAAAGCATTCAATGGATACATCAAGGTGGCATGGACTGAAGCAATCCTAACTGAATGCGTCAAGATTCAGCTCTGAACCAAAGGACCATAGGCCTGTGCCCTAACCTCAAGTCAATGGCTATAGGAGACTAAAGATGCCTTTATGATACAATTGGCCAAGGGACTGTCCAAGTGGCCATTCACTATTGCTTGCAAAATAAACTTGCTCTACTATAAATAAGCATCAATTGTGATCAGTTTGAGTACACCAAAGCACTACAACACTTGCTTTCCTCAAAATCTCTCTCATTAGGCCAAAATGCTTTCTTTGGCAAGTCACCACTGAGTTTTTGAGTTAGAGAGCAATTCCACCACAACTCATGATCCAAACACATCCAATGTATCATATCTAAGTTGTTCAAACACTCACCCTTGATCTGAAACACTAATGTCGCAGCCGGCTAAAAATTTCGAGTCGCCATCATATTTTTTAGAGGAAAATAATGATAAACCTAAAAATCCTAAATCCCAAGGGCAGAAATTCCTACGGTTCGGGAGTCGGTTAAGTGAGGGGAAGGTGTTAGGTACCCCTCACTTCCATTGTACTCAATGGGATCCTCCTTAAGTTTTAGGGTTTGTTTGATTGTTGGTCTAAATTATTTATTTACAAAAAAATCCTAAGTTTTTTATAATTGTACTCGCTAGGGTTTACAACCCTATGCCTACGTACCTTCAATTTCGAAGGATCAGAGTAACCGTAGTTCACCTCCCCTATTCCTACCCCTTAATCCTATTCCTCTACCCATTCCTAACCCTAAACCCAATCCACTATTTATATTCTTGGATAAAGAGTTCTATCCCTTAAATCTATTATTTATACTCCTAGATAAGGAGTTCTATCCCTTGATCTGATATTCTTACTCCTAGATAAGGAGTCCTATCCCTTGCCCATTAGTTTATACTCTCGGACGAAGAGTTCCATCCCTTAATCCATTTATTTATACTCTCGGATATCAAGAGTTCTATCCCTTAATCCATTTATTTATACTCTCGGATATCAAGAGTTCTATCCCTTAATCCATTTATTTATACTCTCGGATATCAAGAGTTATATCCCTTAATCCATTTATTTATACTCTCGGATGGAGAGTTCTATCTCTAAATCCCTTTGGCCTATGTTTTAACTCTTGAAACCTAAGAGCTTTATCCCTTATCCCATCCTTATTTTTATTATTAAAAATGTTCCCTTAATTTATTTAGAAAAAAACAGAAAATTAATTTTAATAATTTATGAAAAAACCTATTTTATCCCCTATCCCAAAAATCCTATTCCTTTGTTTATGCTCTTGGAAATTAGAGCTCTATCCCATGCTAAACACCCTAGAAGTCCCTTAGATATCCCATGTAAAAATAACTTGAATTTTCATAATAAAATCCCAAAGGTTATTTTTCTAAAACAAAATTTATCCCCCCAAATTAATCCCAAAATAATTTTTTTTTGAAATATAAAAATAAACCCACAAACAGTATTTTAATCCCAAACAAAAAATAAAATTCCAAATAAAACCTACAACCATTTTCATTAAATGAAATCCACAAAACCGAATTTTAAAAAAGGATACAAACTCCATCAATTTTAAAAAAAATACTTAACCTAATACTGGAAAATCCCTAAACCCTATTTCCACTCCCTAATTAAAAATTTAACCCAATTAGATTAAGTAATTAACCCAATTATTTAAAAAAAAGACCTAAGTTAAAACCTAATCAATTAATTAAATCAAGGACTTAATTTAATTATTTAAAACCTAAAATCTAAAACTTACTTTACTAATTAATTTAATTAATTAAATTACTTATTAAAGAACCAACTTAGGACTTAAATCCTAATCAAATAAATAAACTAAGTCATTAATTTATTTAATTAAACAAAAAGCAGGGGGGTGCAGTTCCTTTGAGAAAGAAGCAATTGGGCTTCTGGTGGGGTGTTAATAGTGATTAGGGCGCAGGGCCAAGTCACAAAACCCGATTAGGCCAAAAAAAAGAAAAAAACGTTCACGGTGGGAGAGGGTCTGACTTTGACTCTCTCCTGGCCGTTGGATAGAGATCAAACGGATCTCTTTGCATCTAATCCAATCCATAGATCATAAGATGGAACCAACAGACGGCCTCCACTGAGGGTCCACGCAGGATCACGATACCTCCCATACATTGGATGCTCAGGTTGACTGGAAAGTCAACCCATCCTAAAAGATCCAAGGGTGCCACTTGGCCTTCATCCGTGGGTCGGCCAGAGGGATATAAAATCCCACTTTCCTTCAGCCAACCTTCATTTCTCTTCTCCCACTCTCTCTTGTCATTCGCTCCCTCTCTCTCTAACTCCTCCCGCTCTCGCTTCTCTCTAACTTCCTTCTTCGACCACCCCTCCAACGGCCTCCGGCCACCGCCCCAGAACCCACCAACCACCACAGATCCCCCCAAAACCCAGATCTTCGGTTGAAGTTCAACCGGGATCTTCAACCATGTTCATATGGGTGATGAACATCAACCCAGAAAACCCAAAAACCTATCCCCTCCCAAGAACCCTAACCTAACCCTAAGAACCCTAACCCCTTTTGATGAACCCTAACCCTAAACCTTCATTAAAACCCCGGAATTCAATCAAACCCCAAGAACCCTAACTGGGTTCGAAGAACCCTAACCCCCAAACCTAATGAACCCTAACCCTAACCCTACTATCAACCCATAAACCCTTAAACCCTCAACAGATAACAATCCAACAATCTAAAAGCTAAGTTATTTTTGCATTTTACCTTCCTGGCCATGATTCTCGTAGTAAATTGTTTATTTTCCCTCGCCTAACCCTTCTCTAATCTCCTTCTCTGATTTTTTGCAGGTGAACAAGAATATTCAATGTTCGTGTTCGGTCGTCTCTCCCCAGTCTTCGAGTCCAACCCCCCTCTGATTTTAATTTCCGTTTTTTACATAGCACTTAGGAATTAGGTTTAGAAATTAAATTCCTTAGACTTTTGTTTTAGGAAAGTTTTGATGTAATTCCAATCCATTGTAATTTTCTGATTTTGTTGTCCTTAGAATTAGGTTTTCTGATTTGTACGATGTAAATCCTTTTGTAATTTGATGAATTAATAAAAAATATTTTATTTCCATTGAACTGATTTGGTTTGGTACATTTCTCTCAATCTGCGCAGTTAGGGTTCCTTGGTGAGGAAGACGACCCAATGGGTCAACTATTTTGACCCAAGGCCCAAAAATAATAATATTAATAAAATAAATAACATAGATAATAAAAGATAAATAACCACAGGAACCAATAAAAATAAAAAACGGCAATTCTACATAGAAAATGATAATATAAAAGCCATATGAATAATTAATCAAAACCAAATTAAAATAAATAATAAATAATACAAGACACCTTAATAAAATCCTAATTATTAATAAAAACATCATTCCTAATTAATAAATAAATAAGTAAAAGCCAAGTAAGAAAAATTAATCAAAACCCACTAATAATAATAAAAATATCTAAACAAAAAACCTAAATATTATCTAGTTAGTCTAAAACTTTTAAATAAAATAAAAAACCCTTACATAAAACCCAAACCCCCAAAATAAGTCTAAATGCACTAGCAGACCCCCCAAAAGCCCAAATGACACTGACTGACACCCCCCTAATAGCACAAGAAAAATCCCAAAAGATGAGAAAAACATTGGTCAAAATTTAGGGTACTACAGCTGCCCCTATTTAATCGTCTTCGAATCAGAAGGATGATGTCGATGAGCCTTCCTCTTTTTGAGGAGGCGACAATTAAATACAAAAAGGATCCTAATTTTGACCGCATGGTCAGATAGATACTACGCCGATTATCCTAAGGTCCTTAGCAATAATTCGGTAGTGAAATATCCAATTGAACCCCTTGATGAGAACCCCTTTTGATAAAAAAATCCCTAGATAGGAATTTTTGTAGAACCCCTGATAAATCCCTTAATGAAATCCCCTTTGATGAAAAATCCCTGGATAGGAATTTTTGTAGATCCCTTGATGAAATCCTTTTTGATGAAAAATCCCTGGATAGGAATTTTTGTAAAACCCCTGATAAATTCCTTAATGAAATCCTTTTGGTAAATCCCTTTGGTGATTATGAACCCTATGCATGTATGCATGTTTGCGTATATGAGTGCATGTTAGATGCTAGAGCGTAGCGACATGACTGATGCATGATTTGGGCTAACGCCTCTTTTATGATATGCAATGCATGTGTTTGTCTGAAATAAAACTTTTCATAACGTCCTGACTCCCTGACCCTTAAGACCTTGATAATTGTAGTAAGCCATGATACCCTTGATTCCTATTTAACATGCCGTTAAAGAACCTCCCATGTTGGTTAGATTGTAACGTACATTCCTGTCAGTAAATAGACCCTATATCCTGCTTTGGAAGAATATAATCCCTTTGATGATTCCAAAAACCGAAGTAAAATCCATTTTCCCTTTTTAAAGCTTTTATTTATACTTGATATTTCAATGCATTATTTCACAATTAATCGACACCTTGTAATCAAGCGGAATAATTTAGGAGGCAAAGAAATGTATTTGAAAAGAAAATTTATTGAGAGTTGGCCCGAAAATGGGCGATGATAAGCAAGGAGGGTAATTCTCATAAGGAGATATTACCGTAAATCCAGAAAAATGTAGAATGACAATAAGAAAACAAATTTATTTATGTTCCTATTAAATTTAACACCAGCTAATATCCCTAAGACTCCAAGATCAGGACACTTCGCTTCTGAAGATGATGGCTGGAATGATCGTTCCCTTCTGAATTCCTGTTACGGGGTGACTTGAGTGTTTTCAGTCATATGCCTTTTGGATATACCTAACTTTTTCCTGGACCGCTCTTTTTAGAGTCTTAGTCCACCAGGATGATATACCATTTTTTCGTCTAAGCCGCCCTTTAGGGTTTTCGACTTGTCGGGTATCATTTTTATCCAAATCCCTTATTTTTGCCTGGATTTCTCTTTCGAGTTTTCAATCCACCGGGACGCCCTAATTTTTGCCTAAGTCGCCCTTTAGGGTTTTCGACTTAACGGGCTTTTATCCTTTTTTTCTAGGCATAGCATTTTTGACCGAATCGGAGTTCACCGGTCGCGGTAAATCCGCTCCATCCACGGTTGTTACTATTAGTGCTCCACCAGAGGAGGCACTCTTCACGACATATGGCCCTTCATAGGGTGAGGTCCATTTGACGTGGTGGTCTTTATGGATGGGTAATATTTTCCTTAACCCCAAGTCTCCCTCTCCGCGTAGGCGAGGACGAATTTCTTTATCAAACGCTCTCTTAATTCCATGTGGATATAACTGCCCATAACCACACGTTTCCCTTATACGAGGTTAGCTGATCGAGCCTAGTTTGCACCCATTCTGCCTTATCCAGATTAGCTTCCTTCATAATCCTAAATTCCTATTGATTTCCCCTGTCCTTATGCAAATATAAGTTTCCCTTGAGATCCAGGCTAGGTCCTTCATAGGAGTCCAAAGTTTCACAATCCATGGGATTCTCAAATTTTGTTAAGTACATTATGAGTGGTCTCCTTGGGACTGGTGGCACCAATATAGGTGGCTTTCATTTTGTCATTTCTCCCTTTTGACTGACCGTGGACCCTAATATTTTCCAGATCTGATTCCACAAGCACGCCTTGTGGGCTTTATTTGTAACTTGAATTTCCTTAACTGATCTAACAACTTTTACAAGTTAGTTATGTGATCTTCGTCCTTTTGCGACTTGGTAATTGTATCATCCATATGACCCTCTATCTCCTTATTCCCCATATTACCATAGTCCTTTGATAAGTTACTCCTACGTTCTTTAACCCAACAGGCGTTACCTTATGACAAAATGTCGAATTGTTTCTTGACTTCTTCCCTGATCTGGAGGGTCATGCCTAGTCTAGTCCTCCTCAGCCTTTTACTTGATTGGCGTGGATCCTAGTTTGAGTAGTGGTTTGTGCTCGACGATGCTTGTATCAAGTCCTGGCGTATCTTGGTACGACCATACAAACACGTCAGAGTATCCTTACAATATCTCGATCAGTCTTTCCTTTATATACTTATCCAGAGAAGCACGACTTTGACCTCTTTCCTATCTTCCTCAGTTCCTAGATTGATCACATCCACTGGTTCCTGGTGAGGTTGTATTTCCTTGTCCTCTTGCCTCAACAGTCTGGCTAACTCTTCGGGAAGCTCACACTCGTCCTCATCACCCTCTTCCGCTTGGTTAATCGATAATCCGAAGTCATTCGAGATTATAGTGGTGTCATTCTTAATAGGTTCATCTTAAAATTTGCATGGAGACGAAGATTTTTCTTTTTTTTTTTCTCTTTTTTTCTTTTTGGAATGAAGTACTAGAAATGAAAATGTCGAAAGAAGGAATATTGCCATTTTGAATAAACAGAAAATGAAAGAAAAAGATCTTGATTGAAAACAAAATGTAATTTTATTGATAGAAATAAATCCAATGAAATAAAAGGTGGCCCTACAAAGCTTTATCCACCTGCCTTGGGCATAGCAAGGGACTTATTATTATTTCAAGGAAAAAGTAAATTACTTCGAAACAAAAATCATCTCAGAAATCCCGATGGTTCCCCAATCGTCAAAATTAGGCATTCTTTCCTTCCTCTTCCACTAAGGTCACATGATCCCAAATTCCAAATCCCACACCATGGAAATCGCCTTCTAATCCTTCATTAGCTGGTTTGTAACCCAGCCCAAACAAATCCTTCTCCTCAAGTGACTCCCATGGTTTGCCCCAATTTGTTATGCCTTCCTTATTAATATGGAATTCATCCCTCATCTCTTCCATGGCGTTGATTGTCGCCCCAATGTGCCCCAGTAACGCATTATCTCCCAAATTTGGACCTTCAGAATCTACAACACTGACATCATTTTTCTTTGAGTTATTTTCGGGGTATCCCTTATTGTTATGTTGGTCGGAGGATGACTGCCCAATCTTTCCTGTCTTTAAACCGTTTTCAATCCTCTCTCCAATGATAACCAAGTCAGTGAATCTCGTTGAGACTGCCCCAATCATCCTTTCATAGTATAGTCCTTGCAGAGTTCCCATGAATGTATCCACTAGCTCACTTTCCTGCAATGGAGGTTGAACATGAGAGGCTAGCTCCCTCCATCTCTGGGCATACTCCTTAAAAGATTCGTTCCCTTTTTGAGACATGTTTTGTAATTGTATGCGATCAGGGGCCATGTCTACATTATATTGGTATTGCCTTATAAAGGCACTTTCCAGATCCTCCTAGTTCTTGATGTGAGTCCTCTCCAGTTGTACGTACCAATCCAAGGATGCCCCACTAAGGCTGTCTTGGAAAACATGCATCATCAGCTTTTCATTTTTAGCATGAGCCCCCATCTTTCGGGAAAACATCCGGATGTGATTTTTGGGACAACTAACTCCTTTATACATCTCGAAGTTAGGTGCCTTAAACTTAGGAGGTATGACCACATCGGGCACCAGACACATTTCCAAGGCATCCACTCCAAGAACATTGAGTCCCTCCACAACCTTTAGCCTTTCCTCAAGTGCTTTGTACTTATCATCAATCCTTCTCCTTTCCTTTACAGTGGTTCCTTGATTTTTGAGGGCCACTTGTCTCGGATTTTCACCCTCGTATGCGTAGTTCTCGCGTGGAGTAGGTCTGCAAGTAGTACGAGGTGCCCCATTGGAAATAAGTGGAGAGACGGTTCCCTCGAGAGGTTGGTCAACAGTTTTGTGCTTAGTAGTTTCAGTCTCCTCACGTTCTAGATCATGGACAAACCCTAGTAGGGGGTTATTGTCTTCAACATGGGAGGTAGGAGTAGGAACCTTCCTTTGATGGCTTGACTTGGTTCTTCTGGCTATCGAATTTTGGACGGCAAGTGTCAGTTGATCAATCTGGCTTTTCATTTCTTCCACGTTCTCCTTGACAGTATCCATTTCTCCTCTTAGAGTAACCTGCTCCTTCTCCATCTGATCCATAGCGTTCCTTTGGTACGCTTGAGTGCGAGGTCGGGAAGTCAGGTTGTTATGCTCAACGACTCTGAGACAAAGTTCGTAAAAGAAAATGATTTTTTTTTTATTTTTCCTTATATTGAATGCATGTTGGTGATGAATGTATGAATATGCATGATGTATGCTAAATAAATTTAAAATTTTTATTTGGGGGGAATTCCAAAATCCATTGTAGTCATAGATGAATATATCCAAAGGATGAAACCCATACACATAGAATATCAAATCCAAATCCATTAGCCAATCCCAAATCCAAAATGCCTTATAACAATAATTCCTCGGGAACAACCCAAAAAAATAATCCCAAGATGGAAGCTCCTGAACTTAAGAAGGCGTAAACTAAGTAGATGCCCCCAATGCCTTCTTAAACTCCTCCAAGCACCCTTGCATTTCCCTATCCTCCTTGTGGCGAGACAATAGGTCTTGAATCGATACAGCTAAGTCCTTAGGCTTGACCCTTCTTTTTTCCTTTTGATTATTATTTTTTGTTGTTTTTTCCTTTTTTGCCCCCATGCCCCTTGTAAGTTTTTTTCTCCTTGTAAATCCAAGTATAGCGTAAGAGCTAGTTGAAAATCCTTGAAGAGGAAGTCACATAGAGAAGGATCATAAAGTTGTGCAAAAGCAATTATAGCCTCTACCTTCATAGGGATCCCTAAGAGATTGAGGGTCCTTCCATACTTGGGTGTAAACATCCTTTGAGCAGATTTGACATTAAGTCTCAAAGGTCCTTGAGACTTTGTAAATCAACACTTAGCACTCTAATGCGTAGGGTAGCCCTTTTGTTTGAATCCATCTTTCCCATATTCCTACAACGCATCTGTAATACCCCAAAATTTGCTCTCCCCTTTTGTCATCATAGCATGGCATTATCATTTATCATATCATATCCACCTCATTAACATTACATTGCATTTAACATAGAAAAATGAAGCATGGCATCCTTCTTACCATCAGGGCATGTGATCAAGTGGAAGGTGGACAATCAAGGAATCATTCAAAGCACAAAAAGGTCAATCAAGTTGCCTTAAGGCAAGCCAAGAAGCCTTTCATGTCTCATACTATCTCAATTGATCATCCACAACCTCAAGGATAAGAGATTCAATGGGAGATTGAAGCACTACATCTTTCACTATGCAAGAGGTTCAAAAATTGAAGGAAAATCCTCAAAAGAGATAGCTCATTGATTCAAAATCATCCTCAAGTGGCATTTCTCATCATCCTTTAAGAGGATACACAACATACTCTGAGGAATTTGGATTTGGAAGATGTGCAATTTCCTCCTAACCAGAGAGGGTCAAAATTAGGGTTTCTAATAAAAGCAGGGAATTTTTGTTTTTTTGGACAAAGCTTGTTGTCATGGTATTCTACATGTTCTTAAGTGTATGTGTGTGGAAGATTGCATCTCAATTGGTTTTAGAAGAGGTTCAATTGGAAGAAAGATCAAAAATCAGGGAGTTTGGGGCCAAGTCAAATAATCAGAGGAAAAAGTCAACTCTTGACTTTTTGAGCCCAAATCATGAAATTCATGTTACATGTGACCAATGTACAAAATTTGATCAAGAAACTCCAAAGGAATCATGAAAAAATCAAGATTTGGAAAGTTGCCATTTTTGGATGAAGTAAGGTTGCTAAAAATAGCAAGTTTTGGCCATTTTGCATCAGAATTGGAACCAAGGCCATTCAAAATTGAAGCACCAAATGAAAAATCCACTCTGCCTCAATGAAAGGCCTTGCTTTAAGCTTCAAATCCATGTGTGGAATATCTCCATTGGATAAAAAATGAGGGAGATATGAGTGATCAAAGTTGGAGGAAAGTAGGCCAAAAACCATGTCATGACCAAGTTTGGCCAGGTCTGCGCGCAGTCATTTTCACAAACAGTTGGTGGGCCAAATGTCCACTCATTTTTTTCATGGTTAGAGGCCTCAAATGGAAAATCTTTCAACATGAAAGTTGTTCCTCTATGTGAGGTGTTCAAAATTGGTGTTCATGATTTTTTCATTGGATCAAAGGTTAAGAAGCTATGTTGAGTCCAATTTGCTATGATTATGCTGAAAACCCAGGTGCCAAGATGCCTTGCCAGCCAACCTCATTATCTCGCCCATGCACCAGTTGGTGTTTCTTCTGTTACAAGCCACATTTGGTCATGTTCCAAACTTCAATTCAACCAACTTTCAACACCAATATTGTTCCCTAATGTATCATCTTTCTAATGCCACCAACATTGGATTGTTTCATTCATTGACAAGTGAGAAATTCCTCCTCAAACACTTGCTGTCACAATGAAGATTTGCTGCATGATTTTGGTTCAAACACACATCAAGTACATGACAGAAGTCCTATGTGTGCTGTTCTATTCTTTGCTTCATTTGGCCAAACACATTTCACATTATGCATACGAGCTTGAGCCTTGCATGAAAGAGGAAGTGAGAAACTTGCACCACAAGATTCCTGCTGCTACATCAGAACAACATAACATCACTTTCCTTCTCCTACACACCACCATAACTCCATGAACCTCACCCTCACTCTAACAGAACTTCCCCAACTCGTGCCATTAACCACCTAACTCAGTTAGTTAACTCAAACTCAGTTAACTAACTCAGTTTAACTAGAGTTCTAACTGTTAACTGAACTGGTTGGGAGTTAACCTTGGATATATAAGCTGAAACTCTCACAATTTCAGGGCAGGATTCTCATTTTTCACTCTCACTCCAAATTGCTCTCACTTTTCTCTCAGAGTTCTCTCCATTCTCTCTCTGATTTCACACGAGTTCTTCACACGTTCTCACCTTGATCTTCATCAATTGTTCATCATCAAGCACTTCTGATCAAGAACAAGCTGAAGTAAGAGCAAGCTATCGAGAGCAGCAACTTCTCCAATTGGAATCTCAGTTCATTGTCTTCAAAATCCAAAGGTTCAGAGCATTTATTTTGCTCTTAGGAAGCTCAAGATCAATCTCTCATCTCTGGTTTTCTGTTGATTCAAGAGTTCTCCAATTTCAGGTTTCAAAATTTCTCAAACTTTAATTGCACGATTTTATCCTGTTTTGACTTGTTGATGTGTTGTTTGAGCTTATTAGAAGCTATGTGAAGCTGGCTAGTTGATAGAGCTCTTTAGGAGCTTAGAACTGAAAATTAGGGCAAATTTATCCTCTTCGATTCTCCTTATTCATGCTTGATCTATGAATTTTCTTGTTGGATTTGTGTTCCTCATGAGCTTAGCTTTCGTTTGGTATATGGCTTGTGAATTTCTGGAGAAAATGTGAGTTGCAGGTGGTGGCTGCTGGCCGGAGAAGATGACCGGAGGTCATCTCCGGCCGGTGACTTTAACTGTTAGGGTTTATGTGTGTTTTAATCCTGTCCGTTCATGTTTTCTGATCGTGTGATCCTTGTCTTGCCAGCACATTAAAGATCACATGCTCCTCACGTGTATCTTTTCTGAATTCATTTAAACATGTTGTAGTGTAGTGCATGGTAACTTGTGTGTGTCCTCACGCATGTGCATTGATCCTGATTACTTTGACCACGCATTGACCTTGACTTGATCCATTGGCTGAGAATGAGTCAATTCCTGTTGACTGAAGTGCATGCTTGCTATTGTGTTATGCGCTGAATTGGACCTTATTCAGATTGATAATTACACCCCCCATGTATTGAAGCCCAATGATTTTGAACTGTCCAATTGCTATGTTCATACCCCCCTGCATTTTGCATTTATTTTTCATTTTTATTTCTTTTTACACGTTTGATTTCTAATTTTTAAAAAATACCAAAACATATTGGAAAATTCTACAAAAATTCATGTGTATTCTTAAAACATTTAGGAAATTTTCTATGATTTTATTTTCTGATTTTATGACCATTTTACCCCTGTTCCATTATTTCTTTTGAATTTCCATTTGTATGCATACTTAATGTGACATATGATTTTGTGCATTTTTGTTCTTGATCATAAAAAATGATTTTGATGCCTTTCTTTTTGCATTGTGGTCACAATATGTTGAGGTATGTTTGAGATTTATGAGATGATTTTTAAGTCTTTTTTGGATGACTTTTGATGTGTTGCTTTGAGCATGAATGCATGAAACTTCCATGAGACTTTGACCTAATTGTTGAGTGACTTTGGTTCTGATTCATTGCTTGTGGACTTGATATGTTAATGGCATGTGTTTAAGGTGTTTGATTGGTGAAAGTCATAATTTTTGAAGCATGTTTACTATTTGTTTGAAGCATGAAGTTTAACTTGTTCATTTTGTGAATGCATGCCTCATGTTTGGTTTGCTTGATCATGAAGGCACTTGTGCCATGAGTTGTGGTTTTGTTTGAGGATGTATAGCATGTTAATTGACTTCTGATTGTGACATTTGGGTTTCATCTTTGCATGTTTGATGTTTATCTTGCACCTTAAGTCACTTGTTTCACAAGTATGAACCACATTCACATCACTTCACCTTTTCTTCTTTGCTTCTTGTTGGATTGAGATTTGCGTGATTTGGTATGCTCATTTAGGATAACATTAGGTTGTGTAAATATGAGTTACATTCTGACTTGGAAGCATGTATAGCATTTAATCTCATTTTACTTTGTTTGTCAACTTGTTTGAATTTGATTTGTTCATTATATTTTCTTACTTTACTTGTAAGTAATTGTGCTAACCATGTAGGGGCTTCGGTAAGTTTCAATTGAGTGTGGATAAGGAATCCACATTCAACTTCTATCCTTTCTCTTTTACAATTCCATTTGGTGTTTTGCTAAGCACTTATGTGCTTTCTTTTAATAACTCATTACTTTCCCTTTTTGAATTACAATTCATCTTCTACTTTGGAAGTGAATTGTTTAATTCTTTCTTTCTTTAGACTTTAGGTTGAAACCTCACAAACCTTTAGGATCACTCCCTTTAATCTTCAATTAGGATTGAGTCTTAGTCCATATAGGTTTTACCTTTTCTCCTCTCTTGAGTCTCTCTTCTCATCTCAAAGGAAATTCAAAACACATAATAAAGGTAGGCATTTATTGCATTTAGGCCTTTCATATAAAGAAAAGATTATAAGGGGTCTTCTCTTGTAATCTTAGAATGTATAGCATATAGCCCATCTTGGGTCAATGTGTTAAACATTTGATCTTGTATGAGGGACTTAAATGCAATACTTGTTGAAGGTGCAAATAATAAAAAACACTTCTTCATTTCTTAATCAACAAAAACACTTAATAAACACAAGTATGCTAGTGTGTTTGAACCTTGACAATTGGAGCTAAGTGTGGAGGTCTTCTTCACTCTTAGTGTGCTTTCTTACCCATTCCATCTTGGAATGTGAGAATGTACACATTCCGATGACTAAGATTTGGATACACTGTCGTATGCAAACAAATCCAAAACACTTCCTTCTAAAAGACAAGAAACAAACAATAACGTCTTTCCTTCGGGAATTCTTTTCTCACCTCATTCACTCTTAGCGTACGAACGCGCTTCTACTCGTTCTCTTGCAAGATGGTAACGCACTCGGACCAGCGAGCCTGCAACACCTGAGCTAGAACGTAAGCCGTTCCCTAAAATACAAACAATCCATCCCTAGTGAGGGGAACTACGTCGCTCTGATTCTCATGCTCCCGATGAGATACGTAGGCAGTGGGGTAGGGCCCATGCGAGCACTTCTTTTATTTTCCCTACATTTGTTTCTCTTTCTCCTTTCCTTTTTCAGTTCTTTCTCAGTATTCCTTTCTTTACACCCTTTGATCGAGACAAGCAAGCGTGGATCCCATCGGGTACGATGGACGTGAGGGGGTGCTAATACCTTCCTCTCGCGTAACCGACTCCCTTACCCACTTCTCTTGGTCGCAAGACCATGCTTTTCCTTTCTCTCAGGTTTACGCGGTGTTTCCTTTCCCTCTCTTGGGATAAATACACATTGCTGGCGACTCTGTTCGGTGCCACTTTCGCGTTTGTACTTGGATGAAAATCCCGGGAGCGACAGCATCTTGAAATTCCCCACAAAAATGTATACATGCAAAAAAAGTTTTTAAATGCATGATGACATGGACCTTTTGTTTTTTTTTTGGTTAGGGTAAGGTGAAAATGCAAGCATGACCCTAACTAGGTAAGCTCCCTATGATAGGTTTAGATCTAAAGCTTATCTACCCAATCCCCTCACATGTAGGATATAAAAATTTGGACAGCATAACGGCCCCAAAATGTTTAGACTATACCCTTGTTTTACCATGAGAAGGAGCAAGCCTTCCTATGGTAATCCTTCGGGATAAGTCTCATTTGGGGTAGGACCCTAGTAATAGCCCTTGAGGGTTGAATACATAAGGTCCATAATTTGGTAAGGGATAGGCTGAAAGTTCTCAGAGTCTCGGACCACATTCAAATCATCCTCTACGTCAGGGTCTAGCCCTTCCATGAGGACACCTTTGAAAGGATCTATTCTGAGTGTGGCATCAATGCATTGTTGGGGATGTCACATCCCCCCAAAAACATTTTCGTTCCACATGTTAATCTAGGGTTATCCTCCAAGCTTGGGCTTTAGCTTCACATATTATTTGCCCTAATCCCATGCTTAATGCCAAAAATAAAAACACAAGGGTTAAATAAAATAAATAAACAAAATATAAAATAAAAACAAAATATAAAAAACAAAAAAACATGAGAAAAATAAAAACCAAAACCCCAGACAAACAAACAGGACTCTAAATTCTAAGGATAGGATGAACTCTCTTTAGGTTTCCCCAGCAGAGTCGCCAGCTGTCGCGACCGGCTAAAAATTTCGAGTCGCCATCATATTTTTTAGAGGAAAATAATGATAAACCTAAAAATCCTAAATCCCAAGGGCAGAGATTCCTACGGTTCGGGAGTTGGTTAAGTGAGGGGAAGGTGTTAGGCACCCCCCACTTCCATTGTACTCAATGGGATCCTCCTTAAGTTTTAGGGTTTGTTTGTTTGTTGGTCTAAATTATTTATTTACAAAAAAATCCTAAGTTTTTTATAATTGTACTCGCTAGGGTTTACAACCCTATGCCTACGTACCTTCAATTTTGAAGGATGAGAGTAACCGTAGTTCACCTCCCCTATTCCTACCCATTAATCCTATTCCTCTACCCATTCCTAACCCTAAACCCAATCCACTATTTATACTCTTGGATAAAGAGTTCTATCCCTTAAATCTATTATTTATACTCCTAGATAAGGAGTTCTATCCCTTGATCTTATATTTATACTCCTATATAAGGAGTCATATCCCTTGCCCATTAGTTTATACTCTCGGACGGAGAGTTCTATCCCTTAATCCATTTATTTATACTCTCGGATATCAAGAGTTCTATCCCTTAATCCATTTATTTATACTCTCGGATGGAGAGTTCTATCCCTAAATCCCTTTGGCCTATGTTTTAACTCTTGGAACCTAAGAGCTTTATCCCTTATCCCATCCTTATTTTTATTATTAAAAATGTTCCCTTAATTTATTTAGAAAAAAACAGAAAATTAATTTTAATAATTTATGAAAAAAACCTATTTTATCCCCTATCCCAAAAATCCTATTCCTTTGTTTATGCTCTTGGAAATTAGAGCTCTATCCCATGTTAAACACCTTAGAAGTACCTTAGATATCCCATATAAAAATAACTTGCATTTTCATAATAAAATCCCAAAGGTTATTTTTCTAAAACAAATTTTATCCCCCCAAATTAATCCCAATATAATTTTTTTTTGAAATATAAAAATAAACCCACAAACAGTATTTTAATCCCAAACAAAAAATAAAATTCCAAATAAAACCTACAACCATTTTCATTAAATGAAATCCACAAAACCGAATTTTAAAAAAGGATACAAACTCCATCAATTTAAAAAAAAAAATACTTAACCTAATACTGGAAAATCCCTAAACCCTATTTCCACTCTCTAATTAAAATTTTAACCCAATTAGATTAAGTAATTAACCCAATTATTAAAAAAAAAGACCTAAGTTAAAACCTAATCAATTAATTAAATCAAGGAATTAATTTAATTATTTAAAACGTAAAATCTAAAACTTACTTTACTACTTAATTTAAGTAATTAAATTAGTTATTAAAGAACCAACTTAGGACTTAAATCCTAATCAAATAAATAAACTAAGTCATTAATTTATTTAATTAAAAAAAAGCAGGGGGGTGCAGTTCCTTTGAGAAAGAAGCAATTGGGCTTCTGGTGGGGTGTTAATAGTGATTAGGGCGCAGGGCCCAGTCACAAAACCCGGTTAGGCAAAAAAAAAAGAAAAAAACGTTCACGATGGGAGAGAGTCTGACTTTGACTCTCTCCTGGCCGTTGGATAGAGATCAAACGAATCTCCTTGCATCTAATCCTATCCATAGATCATAAGATGGAACCAACAGACGGCCTCCACTGAGGGTCCACGCAGGATCACGATAACTCCCATACATTGGATGCTCAGGTTGACTGGAAAGTCAACCCATCCTAAAAGATCCAAGGGTGCCACTTGGCCTTCATCCGTGGGTCGGCCAGAGGGATATAAAATCCCACTTTCCTTCAGCCAAACTTCATTTCTCTTCTCCCACTCTCTCTCTTCATTCGCTCCCTCTCTCTCTAACTCCTCCCTCTCTCACTTCTCTCTAACTTCCTTCTCCGACCACCCCTCCAACGGCCTCCGTCCACCGCCCCAGAACCCACCAACCACCATAGATCCCCCCAAAACCCAGATCTCCGGTTGAAGTTCAACCGAGATCTTCAACCATGTTCATCTGGGTGATGAACATCAACCCAGAAAACCTAGAAACCTATCCCCTCCCAAGAACCCTAACCTAACCCTACGAACCCTAACCCCTTTTGATGAACCCTAACCCTAAACCTTCATTAAAAACCAAGAATTCAATCAAACCCCAAGAACCCTAACTGGGTTCGAAGAACCCTAACCCCCAAACCTAAAGAACCCTAACCCTAACCCTACTATCAACCCAGAAACCCTTAAACCCTCAACAGATAACAATCCAACAATCTAAAAGCTAAGTTATTTTTGCATTTTACCTTCCTGGCCGTGATTCTCGTAGTAAATTGTTTATTTTTCCTTGCCTAACCCTTCTCTAATCTCCTTCTCTGATTTTTTGCAGGTGAACAAGAATATTCAAAGTTCGTGTTCAGTCGTCTCTCCCAGTCTTCGAGTCCAACCCCCCTCTGATTTTATTTTCCGTTTTTTATATAGCACTTAGGAATTAGGTTTAGAAATTAAATTCCTTAGACTTTTGTTTTAGGAAAGTTTTGATGTAATTCTAATCCATTGTAATTTTCTGATTTTGTTGTCCTTAGAATTAGGTTTTCTGATTTGTACAATGTAAATCCTTTTGTAATTTGATGAATTAATGAAAAAGATTTTATTTCCATTGAACTGATTTGGTTTGGTACATTTCTCTCAATCTGCGCAATTAGGGTTCCTTGGTGAGGAAGACGACCCAATGGGTCAACTATTTTGACCCAAGGCCCAAAAATAATAATATTAATAAAATAAATAACATAGATAATAAAAGATAAATAACCACAGGAACCAATAAAAATAAAAAACGGCAATTCTACATAGAAAATGATAATATAAAAGCCATATGAATAATTAATCAAAACCAAATTAAAATAAATAATAAATAAAACAAGACACCTTAATAAAATCCTAATTATTAATAAAAACATCATTCCTAATTAATAAATAAATAAGTAAAAGCCAAGTAAGAAAAATTAATCAAAACCCACTAATAATAATAACAATATCTAAACAAAAAACCTAACTATTATCTAGTTAGTCTAAAACTTTTAAATAAAATAAAAAACCCTTACATAAAACCCAAACCCCCAAAATAAGTCTAAATGCACTAGCAGACCCCCCAAAAGCCCAAATGACACTGACTGACACCCCCTAATAACACAAGAAAAATCCCAAAAGATAAGAAAAACACTGGTCAAAATTTAGGGTACTACAGCTAAAATCAGAAAGTCAACCTCCAAAACCACAAATTTTGACTATTTTGCAAGCCATTGCTTGATTCAGTCACTTACAAAACCAAACAAAGCCTCAAACACACTCCAAATATCATCCTCAAACTGTCCTAATTGGTTTCTCTCATCTGGAACACCATTTGAGAGAGTTACTATCTTGGTCACTTTTGCCCCTTTTACAAGAAAGAGCCAAATCTTGTTCCTGAGGATTCCAGCTGGTTTTGATCATCCTAAAAGCTTCTAAGGGATCAATCAAGAGTATCTAAAGCATTGGATTACTTCTGGCACAAGGATCTTGACAGTTAGCATAAGGAGCTTCAAGAGGTAAGTGCATCACAACTTGAACTCTCTAAATCATGCATTGCTTTGATGTCCATTGATCATGGACATTTCATACATATCATATATGTTGTGTTTGAACCAATTTGTCATGCTATTATTGCCTGTACAATGAGATAGCATAGAACATGCAAATCTAGGCCTATTTTGAAATCACTATCGGATTTTAAAATAGAAACATTTTCTGAAAATTCCAAAGGCACCATTGGATTCCTCGTGAAATTCTAGGCAGGATACACCTAAATTTTGTCCAAATCCATGGAGAAATAAGGAAGTTAGAGCCTTCATACAAGAGGCACAAAATCAGGTCTTGCCTTGGGCAAGGGCCAGGCCATGGCGCCTTGGCCAGGCCTAAAAACAAGGCACCTATATATATTCATGGGGTGATTTTGATACACGGATGTATCACCACCCCAGTGGTAGCGCGCATGTGTGTTTGGTTGAGAGGTCATGGGTTCAAGACCCACCCAGACCATTTTGCCATTTTTACCGTATTTTGCTATTTTTCACATATTTTATGGTTTTGTTAATTAATTCCAAAATTAATTTCTCTCTCAATTTTAATTATTTTTGTTTGGTTATATTTTTTGAAAATTCACAAAAATGTTAAATTATTTTAATTTACCAAAAAAATCCAATTTATATTATTTTTTAATATAGTTAGAATTTTTGTAATTAATTTCATTTTATTTATTTTAAACATTTTTAAAATGAATTTCTCACCTTGATTTTCCAACTTCAAATGAATTTCAAGCTTTCATGTGATTAAACATGATTTTTCAAAATATTTTTCAAAGTTTACAACTTGTTTTTAAATATATTTGATATTTTATATCATTTTTTATTTAATTTCCTTTGAAAATTATATCTGTTAAATTCAAAATTAGGGTTTCCTCTAAATTTTGATTTTTTAAACTTCACATAAACACTTTGGGCCTCTAATAGAGTGTAAGACTCATCCCTTGTAAATATAAAACCTTTTTGGGCCTCAGTCATTGTATAAGTCCCACTGTGTTTTCTAAAATCGCGGCGCAATTGTCACCTTTTAAACAAAAAATCATATGGGCCTCTCCTTGAGTTGTAAGCCCCATCTCTTGTACAAAAAATAAACTTTTGGGCCTCTAATAGAGTGTAAGACCTAATCCTTTTGAAAATAAACCTTTTTGGGCCTCAGTCATTGTATAAGTCCCGGTGCGTAAAAAAATCTTGGCGCGATCGTCGTTTTCAAAACATTTTCATCTGGGCCTACCCTTGTGTTGTAAGTCCCATTTCTTTTCTTTTTCAAACACTTTGGGCCTCTAATAGAGTGTAAGACCCAACCATATTTTGTACAGAAAACCTTTTTGGGCCTCAGTCGTTGTATAAGTCCCGATACAATTTTCAGCACAACGGTACGATTACTGTTCTTCATTTGGGCCTCTCCTTGAGTATAAGCCCCAATCTTCTTTTCAAAACAACTTTCCCTTTTGATTTAGATTCAAACTCATAGTTGTTATCAAAAATTTCTTTAATTTCTTGAACTACTAACAATACAGCTGTTACAATGGAAGCTTGCTCGCCTGTACGTTTTAAACAGCTTTCTTTTACATACTTGCACATATATATATTTGTTTATGTTGGAAGCTTGCTCACCTGGAAGTCCTCCTACCTTCTTTTACATACAGTATATATTTCATCTGTATATATATGCCCGTATATTATCTGCTTAGAGTTTTCCCCGACAACTAGGTCTAGGATTAGATCAAGCCAGTGGTCACTCTTTCAACATAGTCAAAACTAGTTCCCCATATAAATTTCCAGATACAGTATTGCCTTCTCTTGGGCTTATACAATATGGAACAAAGAGAAAGGCATTATTACCGGTGAAACTTTTCTCAGACTGTCACTATTAGAAAATTGTCAAAGAAATTCATTTCCCCCAGAGAGGATTAATTCCCGGTGAAACCTCTCTTGAATTTCTTCAAACCCTAGAACTGTTCACTAAAGAAAAGATTATTCCCGGTGAAACTTTTCTTGAACTTTTCTTAAGTTTGGACCCACAGGCTTCCTAAGAGCATCCTTAGCCTCCTCTTGGGCTTTATACAAGGACCCCCAGGCTTATTAGAAGTTCTTATGCCTCCTCTTGGGCTTAGTACAAGGACCCAAAGAACTCTTACAGGTGTAGGACAGAACCTAGTCATCCTTTGTTAGATCAGTCTTTCCAAAGGGTCAAAAGCTTGGACAATTTAGGGTTGATTCTCATCGCTTAAAACACCAGCCTCCTCTTGGGTATCATACAAAGATAAACCTTTCCATACCGGTAGACTTGGACAGTCTCACCTCATGTTGGATTTCAAAGAAACCCTCAAGTTTCCAAAAAGCACGGGATGAACCCTGGTCATTTAATCAATCTCCAGCAGAGTTTAAACTTTTCATCCTAAATTTCCCCAACTAGGGCCAAATCACTATCAATAAACCTTTATCAGAACCTCAAGGCATCTGATATTTCAACTCTTCTGTAAACCCTCAACAAGAGTTGATTCCCCAATTTGGACCTGTCTCTGGATCTCAATAATCCTCAACAGAAGCTAGCCTCCTCTTAAGCTTTGTATAATGATCCCTAATCAACTTTTAGCCTCCTCTTAAGCTTTGTATAAGGATCTTTCTTCACTCTCTTGTTGAGTCAATCACTTTTAGCCTCCTCTTAGGCTTTGTATAAAGACCTTTCCACACTCTCTTGTTGAGTCAATCGTACAAAACAAAAACACTCTCTTGTTGAGTCAATCTTCTTTCTCAAAAGTACTCTCTTGTTGAGTCAACCTTCTTTAGCCTCAATCTTAGGCTTTGTACAAGATAGATAAAAACACTCTCTAGTTGAGTCAATCAATCACTTTTCAGCCTCAGTCTTGGGCTTTGTACAAAACACCATATAAATATCTAAGCAGAGTCATTCTCTTTCCAGCCTCCTCTTAGGCTTTGTATAATGATTTTCCTCAGTAAAGTCATCCTCAATCTTGGGCTTTGTACAAGATAAATTATACTATCCAGCTGAGTCAACCCTTTAGCCTCAATCTTGGGCTTTGTACAAGACACATGCAAATATTTCCCAGTGGAGTAAAAACCCTTTCAGCCTCTTCTTAGGCTTTGTATAATGATATTCCCCAAAGATTCAATCTCTTTTTTAGCCTCAATCTTGGGCTTTATACAAGACAGATAAACCCTCCCCAGTGGAGTCCATCGACCTTTTAGCTTCAACCTTGGGCTTTTATCAAGGCACACAAAAATCAACATCCCCTCAGAGGAAATAAAAAAATCTCTGTAGGAAGACACTTCTCTGTATTATCACTCTGTAATACCCCAAATTTTGACCACTTAGATTTCCCATCATTGTGAAAATCATCATCACAATATGGATGAACCATCATGCTTCATCAGTCTCCCCAAAGATGGGTGAGCATCCAATACAATCAAAATTAGGGTTTCAAGCCCTCTCTGAGTGCTTAGACAAAGGATCAATCAAGAAATGACATGATCTTCAACTTGTATAATCTATTAAACATCCACAATGGATCAAAAAGGACTCCCACTTCAAGGATTAAGCACAAGGCTGCTCCCTTCTAGGTGGATCAAGTCTCGAGATCGACAGTGTCACCAAATTAGGGTTTTGGTCGACCAGGGCCTCCAGATGGAAATTTTCATCTAGGCACAAGCCATTGATCCAAAACATAACCTAATATGCTTCATGGGACCTCATGAACCCATGCATCAAGTCAATTTTGCCTCAGGGGATGCATTCATCAAAAATCAGGAATTAGGGTTTCTTGACCTAATTCACCCCTAAGTTGACTTTTGGGACAAACCATGAGCCAAGACCTCAAGAGATGATTTGAGGGTCTCTAATACACCATTTTGATCCATTTGTAACAATGGATTGATCCAAGAAGCTTGAGCAACAAGTCTCAATTTCATCTGCACCACAATTAGGGTTTTAAGGGAAAAGTCAACTGTAACTTTGACTTTAGACCAAGGCATGCTCCCAAACCCTAATACATGATTGAATATACCCTATGACACCCATGGAACATGTCCATCAAGTTTGATTTAGGTCAAGGACATGATTTCCTGAAGAATTGCACAGTTTGGAATTCATCTGATAAAAAGTCAACTGTGCACAAAAATGGTTTTTTAACCCTAAAATGATGTTAATGTATGATTTGAATCATCATTCATCAAGAAAAATCAAGAAAAGTGAGATAACTTGTAAAAGGGGGTAACCATAAAACTTAGAAAATTTTCTAAGTTAAAAATAAAGTGGCAAAGGTACCAACTTTGGAGGACCATAACTCCTAAACCACAAGGCCATTTTTTCTCATCCAAAGATGGATTTGTAGCCCTCATTATCACCTACAAAAACTTCAACTACAAGTCATTCCAATTCATTAAGGATTTTGAGTTATGGAGTGATCAAAGTGGCTGAAAAGTGAAAATGTCACTTTTTCCAACACTTAGTGAAATTTTCACTAAGTCAGAATTTGCCTTCACTTTTTGCCAAATGTAGGGGGATTTTTCACTTGGAATCAAAAGAGATCAAAACCAAACTTGTTCAAACAGTTGTTGTATCATGTAAGAGCTTTCCAAAATGGCCAAGAACATTGCCAAATTTAACCTACATCATGAGATACAACATTGGCAAGTTGCCTTGCTGAAATCTGTCAAGGTAAGGCAGAATTTGCAACTTTGGTCGATTTGCCAAAATCAGCCAATTGCAATTGCTCCAAGCCACTTGGACACCTCAGAGGATTGAATCCAAAGGGGACAATCACTGAGCCAAGCCTCCAAGGTCCAAGGAACAAAGAATAGCATGTTGAACCTAGAATGGCCAAAATAGGGACAAGACTTTAAATTTGGAATGAGGCATTCAATGGAACCATCAAGTTGGCATGGACTGAGCCATTCTCATCTGAAATCAGTCAAGACTTATCCAAGACCAAGGGGACCAAAGCTCTGTGCCCTAACCTCTAGTCAATGGCTAGAGGAGACTTTCATTTCCATTGGCCAACATTGAGGAAACCTACTTACCAGCTGCCATGTACTATTCCTTGCAAAACAAACTTGCTCTACTATAAATAGAGCTCAATTGTGGTCAGTTTAAGTACACCAAATCCATCTAACAGATGCTTTCCTCAAAATCTCTTTCTCTTGGCAAAAATGCCTTTCTTAGCAAGGTAGCTATCGGGTTTTGAGTTTGAGAGCAATTCCAATCAAACCAATCACTCACACACCTCACATACATCACATATGAGCTGATCAAACACTCACATAACTTCTGAAACATCAATTTCATGAAATCACCAGCTGGTTGCTCAAAATTTCAAACAAGGTGCAGTTGAGATGCCATAAACTGATCCAGTCCATTTCAATTCAATCCAAGTGTTCAAACACACTCCATATGGTGTAGGGAAGCTGTTCAGATCATCACAACTTGTTTGTAACACCTCCAACTCAAAATCACATTTGCTCTTGCTGTAACGACTTGGAGGTAAGCACATACTTGGTCATCTCTCAATCTATGCATATTTCCTCGCACAATAATTTGGCCATATGTTCATAATCATGCATGGAATGTTTTCCCTCAATTAATTGCATTGTTTGAATCGTGAATAAAAAATCCTAGCCTTCATGCAGAAATTAGGGTTCTTGAGGTTTCTTCGTGATTTCTTGTTGTATGTTTAATTTAAATGAAATCAAAGTACATAGACATGATCGTGAGGTTGAGACGAGCATAATGATATGTGGATTGCATGATATAATCAAGTATTCAGTGAGATTGGATAGAAAATGCAAATCTGGGCAAATTGAAAAACGCGCGTGTTCTTCAGCTGTTCTTGGCGCCATTTTCATAAATTTGTATATTTGAATTTTGTGATTTTGTTTAATTGATTCAAAAATTAATTTCTCTCTGAGTTTTAATGATTTTGAGTTGATTCTTTTTTTAATAATTCACAAAAATGTTAAAATATTTTATTTTCCCAAAAAATCCCAAAAATATTATTTATTTCATATAATTGATATTTTTGTAAAGAATTAATATTTTGATTGTTTTTGGCATTTTAAATATTTTTTCTACATTGATTTTGCAACTTTTAATGCTTTCTAATTATTTTGTAGGTCAATACTAAATTTTTGAAGCATTAATCCAAGATCACAATTTGTTTTCCATGTGTTAAACAATTTTTGATCATTTTAATTGAATTTTTATTCAATTAAATACATTTTGAAAACAAATTAGGGTTTTGGATTAATTCAACCCTCATAAATCATTTTCTTTAAACACTTTGGGCCTCTATTAGAGTGTAAGACCCAATCCTTTTTTGACCAAATCATTTTTGGGCCTCACTTATTGTATAAGTCCCGATACCGTCAAAAAACAAACGGCGCGATCGTCGCCTTTTCAAAAATCATCTGGGCCTACCCTCGAGTAGTAAGACCCATTTCTTTTTCTTCAAAACACTTTGGGCCTCTTGAGAGAGTGTAAGACCCATCCCCCCTTGTACAAAAACATTTTGGGTCTCACTCATTGTATAAGTCCCTCTGTACAAGTAAACGGCGCGATCGTCGCCCGTTTAAAAATAAAAATCATTTGGGCCTACCCTCGTGTTATAAGCCCCACTCTTTTTCTTTAAACCTTTTTGGGCCTCTTGAGAGAGTGTAAGACCCATCCCTTTTTACAGAAAACCATTTTGGGCCCCAATCACTTGTATAAGTCCCTCTGTACAAATTCAAACAGTGTGTTCACTGATAAAACCCTGGGCCTCTCCTTGAGCTGTAAGCCCCAAATCTTTCTTTTTCAAAGCACTTTCTCCTTTCATTTTGAATATACTGTTGTTTTTAATCTTTCTTTGTTGAACAACTAACCAAACAGTATGGAAGCACTACAACCGAGTAAGTGGTTATCGCTTTCATTTACTGCTTTCATATTATAAACTGTATTGTGGGGCTGCTCACTGTAAGTCTCCTTTCATAAACTCATATCTACTGTGTAATAATAGTATAGATATTTCGAGTTTCCCCGGCAACTACGTCTAGAACTAGGTGACGCCGTTTCACTTATTCGTAGAAATAGACGCCTAGATCCCCAATAGGAGCACCAGATACAGTCTTCTCTTCGGCTGTCCTCCTTAGGAATCGTCAAAAAGCTCTACTCCCCAAGATGAATGTATTCTCCGTGAATGGCATCTTTGAGTTTCTTCCCAATTCTCGAACTTTCCTGACTTGATCTATTCCTTGTGGATAGCTTGCCTTGAATGTCTCGGGGTTTGGGTACCCACTACGGTCATAATCTTGGACCTTAACTAAGGAACCCTCTTTAAAAGCTAAAAGACGCTGGATAGTAAACCTCGCACGTTTACCAGTGGTTTTCATCTTTAAAAGAGTTATCTCTCCTAAAGGAGTTGATAGACCCACGGGCTTCTTAAAAGCATCGGCCTCCTCTTGGGCATTATTCAAGGACCCTACGGCTTCTTAGAAGTATTCACAGCCTCCTCTTAGGCTTCGTATAATGATCTCTTCCTTCGGGAATGATAGCCTCCTCTTGGGCTTCGTACAAGGACCCGTCGGCTTCTTAAAAGTTTCCAGCCTCCTCTTGGGCTTCGTACAAATTGTCCCGACGACCTCCTAGAGGTATAGGAACAGAACCTAGTCATCTTCATAGAACAGTCCTTTTGTAGAGTCTACTACTGTTTCTCGAAGCATAGTACAAAAGATAAAACTCTAGACACGGACAGTCTAACTTCCTTGAGTCTCAAAGACATTCTCAAGCACCCTTCGTTAAATAGGAAGGAAACCCGCAGACTCGGATAGTCTTAATACCCTTTGGATTTCCCATTTCCTCAAAGAGAAGGAAATATCCCTGATCCTCAAATTAAATCCCTGTGTACAGTGTTACTCATATAAGAACTGATTTTCTCTTTTAAAATCAGTATATTGGATCTGTCACTCTGTTGAGTCAAACAATCGCCTCTATCTCGGGCTTCATACGAGATACAAAAAACTCCCTTGTTGAGTCAAATAGCCTTTATCTCGGGCTTTATACGAGATACCAAAAGACTCCATCGTCGGGTCAAAACCTTTTAGCCTCCATCTCGGGCTTTATACGAGATACCAAAAGACTCCATCGTCGGGTCAAAACCTTTTAGCCTCCATCTCGGGCTTCGTACGAGATACCAAAATTCTCCCCAGTGGAGTCAAAACAACCTTTTAGCCTCCATCTCGGGCTTTATACGAGATACCAAAAGACTCCATCGTCGGGTCAAAACCTTTTCGCCTCCATCTCGGGCTTCATACGAGATACAAAAACACTCTCTTATTGAGTATAAAAGATTCTCCAACTGAGTCAACTCTTTGCTAGCCTCCTCTTAGGCTTTGTATAACGATATGCCCCACTGGGTCAAAAACTTTTAGCCTCTCTCTCGGGCTTTGTACGAGACACAAAATAGCCTCCTCTTAGGCTTTGTATAATGATTTTCCTAGCGGAAATTAGCCTCCTCTTAGGCTTTGTATAAGAAAACCACTGGTTGATCCAATCAACCTTTTAGCATCAAAGTTGTGCCTCGTTCACAGTACACAAACATCAACAACTCCTTTCCCTTCATCTAATTGCTGTAAGCGGCAAGCCTCTGGATCATCTACATCCATGCCACTGTCCCTCTTTTAGCATGAGAAATTCCTAAGGAAAGATGGCATTGCTCTACACTGAGTTAAAGTCTTCTCCTTCAGGTTAAAACCCTTTCTTCGGAAATTATGGCATTGCTCGGATCCGCGTATCCCAGTTAAAGTAATTCTCCTTCTCCCCTCTTTAGAGATGACAAATTCTCTCTAAAGTCGAGGTCTTTCAGCTTCACGTCTTGGGCTTTGAACAAGACACAAATAGACTTTTCAGCTTCACATCTTGGGCTTTGAACAAGATATAAACTACCTTTCGCTTCACGTCTTGGGCTTTGAACAAGACACCAAAAACCAATTTCCTCCCATAGAATAGGAGGAACTACGAACGCTCTGATTTCCCTGTTTCGGTAAACGGGAATACGTAGGCATAAGATCAAAAGAAAAGATCTTAGCGAGCGCAATCAACAAAAAACCCAAATCCCATATCTTCATCAATCAAAAGCAGTAATTCAAAAGCATCAGTCCTAACATCCTAATCCTTATTCCCCACCAGAAACATTAAGCCCTAGAAAGAAAGAAACCTGTATTGGCGAAATACGAATAACCAGTACAAAGGCCCCCACACATTGATAGCATCCGTAACCTAACAGACCGCTGTTTAAACTCAGTATGCAAGCAGGGTTAATTGGAGACATCTATTTCCCTTCCTTATTCAGCTCACAATAGGATAAAAAATGAATCGACCTATAGTTTAAAGCTCAGACCGCAGAGAGCGACCAGCGCTTAAGAACCGCGTCCAAAATCGCTCGCTACAGAAAAGTGGCGCCCACCGTGGGGCCGGTTCCTTTCTTTCTACTTCTCTTGTGTGAAAAATTACACAAATGGCAACTCTGCTGGGGAGTCTCCTTTTTTGCCTTAGGGCATCATCCCCGTTTTCCACGGAAAATGGGAACTCTACCGAAGAGAAAGATTGACCTATGCTAGTCCATCTCTTAGGCAGGGAACCACAGATTGGGGCTTCCGCCGGGAAACCCATTTCTGTCAGGAACTTAAGAATCGTAGCTTTATAAGTCTAGGATGATTAGGACAAATATATATATACTGCTTTTCCTAATTTCTATACGTGTTTATTTTTCTGCTACTAGGAATGCGTGTGATGCCGTATGTGGTGAGATTGAGTATACACTTAAGAAAAGCCAACCTTTTTCGTAGTGCGGAAGCTATCGGAAATAGCTGTTACGCGATACTACCCTCATTTGAGGCTGGTGATCTATTCTCAGTGAATGGCACTTACTCTAAGATTGCACACAACTCGTTGGCGATCCGCTTGTTATTTTTCTTTCCTGGGAGGAGCTGATGATAATGAGTACAGGTACAAAAATCACCCTAGTATAAACCTTTGGGGATGGGTAGAGCCTTGACTTCATGACAACGACCCTTTGACCCCATGTTTTTTCTATGTTTTTGTGTGCTACATTCATGCATTCATTTAATAAAACATTAAAACATTCAAAAACTTTCTCTTCTAGTCTCTCTGTTTTTCAAATTAAACTAAGACTGTGATTGCAAATATCAGAGAAAAATATTGCATTAATGGATTTCGGTAGAAGGAGAACTCACCAGTATACCGTCAAGGTTCCAAAACTAGGGGATTTGAGAAAGTTAGCGAGGATGATCGTTAACCCAGAGGCTTTCAGAGCCAAGCACGGTGGTCTGCTACCACTGTTAAGAGTCCATGTGATTAAGGGGATCATGGACGCGCTCATTCAATTTTACGATCTGATTTATCACTGTTTCACATTCCCGGATTACCAGCTTGCACCAACGCTGGAGGAGTATTCTCATCTGATCGATCTACACATTACAGATCGAACTCCATTTTCTGGACTGGAAGAAATTCCAAAGAATCAGACTATTGCAAGAGCAATTCATTTGGACGAGTCTGAGGTCAGGACTCACATGACCACTAAGGGTGGCATCCAAGGTTTGCCAGCCCAGTTCTTGACAAAGAAAGCTCTGTACTTCGCTAGTATAGGGAATGGGACTGCTTTTGAAAGCATCTTTGTCTTGCTCACCTACAGGTTATTTTTGTTTCCCAACATCAATAACTTCGTCGATATCAACGCTATTAAGGTTTTTCTCATTGGAAACCCTGTGCCGACTTTGCTCGCAGATGCGTATCATTCTGTACACTTAGGAAATTTATACAGCGGAGGGGAGATCACATGTTGTGTACCTTTGCTCTACAAATGGTTTATCTCGCACTTGCCCAAGTCTGCCGCTTTTTGGGATTGCAAGAGCGTCTTACGCTGGTCACAGAAGATCATGTCTCTCACCAACTCTGATATAGATTGGTGTAATAGGGTTTATGAGGGAATCAGAATCATTAACCGTTGTGGAAACTTCCCCAGCGTACCCCTCATAGGAACTAAAGGAGGAATCAACTATCATCCGATATTAGTTCGCCGTCAATTTGGATACCCGATGAGACATATCCCACTGGGTGTTCATCTGGAAGGTCTTTTCTTCAAAGAAGGAGAAAACGACAGAGCACTAAAGATGGAAATAGTGCAAGCTTGGAAACATGTTCATAAGAAAGGATGAGAGTCTCTGGGAAAACTGGATTGTGTCTCGGTGGAGCCTTATCTCCATTGGGTACAAACTAGAGCTCTCAAGCTAAAGATGCCTTATCCTCGTTACGGAATTCTTCCGCCGAGGGAAATTGTCATGTACTTCATGACGGAAACTGAAAGGCTTCAGGTTACTCTCAACAAAGTTCAAAAGGAAAGAAGATTTTGGAAGAACAAGTACCGCACCCTCGACGTAGAGTGTATCCAAATACAGCAATTACTGAAAGAGAAAGATGCTCTGATTGAAATTTTGGAGCAACATGCTGTAGAGAATCAAGATGACCAAAGGAATTTGCTCACTCCTTTCACTTGGCAAAGGAATGACAACCCGACAATGGCCCAAGCGCCCCGGTCAAAGAAAAGGAAGATACCAGAATTAGCACCCGATTTCTCCTTAGAGAGGACTCGGGACCCATTAGTTTAGGTTTCTGTTTCTGCACTTTGTAATCTACTGTATTTCCATTTCTGTAATCCTTTGGAATTCAATAAAAAGGGGTTCCCCCACTGTTTGATATTTGCAATCTAATTGTCGAAGTTTATTTTAATTAAACCTAAAAACAATTAATATAATCATTGCATTCATCATTCTCACATCGCGTATTCTCCTTACCTACGAATCTCACGTTTGTGTCTCGATTCTAGAGTCAAACTGTCTCATTCGTATAATACTCGGGCCAATCGTCAGAAAAAGATGGATGATCTTGAGGAAGAAAATAGAGAGTTGAAAGAAGAGATCGACGCTCTGAGAGAGGATATGAGAAAGCTTCGTAACGACATGCAAGCCATGGCAGAAGCTCAGCTACAAAGAACTATGATCTCAGAGATCACCTCAACGCCCATCATAGAAAAGTATGATCCTAGGTATCAGATGCCGAAAGATCGTCCTTGGGGCATGCCTGTTAACTATATCCCGGAAGGATATGTTCCGCCGCTGGGCCTGAAGGTTACAAACTTCGGGAAAGCGAAGATGCCAGGGGCATACTGAAGACTCCTGAAGGTTACAAACTTCGGGAGGTGCCAAGACTTACTGCCGTAGTCACGGTACCACCCCCTGTGGTGCACACTGTCCCGGAAGGACAGATTCCACAGACACCTTCTAGTAAGAAGGAAACTATGTTTGACAGAATGAATGAATTCCAGGAGCAGTTCTTGGAAATGCAGAGAGAGCTGCAAGCCATTCGCGGTCAAGATCTATTTGGAAAGGACGCCGCAGACCTCTGCTTGGTCCCAAATGTGAAAGTCCCGCACAAGTTCCAAGTGCCCGACTTTGAAAAATACAAGGGTAACTCTTGCCCTCAGAGCCATCTGGTGATGTACGCTCGGCGGATGTCAGCCCAGACGGAGAATCAGGACCTGCTGATTCACTACTTCCAGGATAGTTTAACCGGTGCCGCACTCAAATGGTACATGGGTTTAAACCGTACTACGATCAGTACTTTCAGAGATCTTCGTACTGCCTTCGTCCAACAATACAAGTACAATTTGGACATGGCACCCGACAGAGATCAACTCAGATCAATGTCGCAAAAGGAAAAGGAAACCTTTAAGGAGTATGCTCAAAGGTGGCGTGAAATTGCCGCTCAAATTTGTCCACCTCTTGAGGAAAAAGAGATGACAAAGATCTTCTTAAAGACCTTAAGCTCATTTTACTATGACCGAATGGTTGCCAGTGCGCCCAGTGATTTCACCGAAATGGTCGGCATGGGTGTACGTCTTGAGGAAGCCGTCCGAGAAGGACGTTTGGTAAAAGACACTGGATCAACGAGCGGTACTAAAAAATACGGTAGTGCTCTCCCTAAGAAAAAAGAGCAAGATATTGGGAATATCTCTCTCGGAAAGCAAAGGCGACGTTATCAGCCAGTAGCAGCTGTTACTCCTGCTATCGGCCCCGTGCCTGTTCCTATGTATCAACCTCAGGTTGCGCAGAGCCAACCTGACCAACAAAGGACATAACAGCCTCTCCAGCAGGCTCGTCCTCCATATAACAACAACCGTACAACACGGCCACCAGGATTTGATCCTATACCCGTAACGTATGCAGAGCTGTTTCCGTTACTGCTGGCTAAGGGGCACATTCAGACTAAGTCTCCCCTTTCAGTTCCGGAAAATCCGCCTTTTTGGTTTAAAGCGGATCAAACATGTCCTTATCATCAAGGAGGTTCAGGGCATAACATTGAGACTTGCCTCAATTTCAAATCCGACGTGCAAAATCTTGTTAGGAGCGGGCTCTTATCTTTCAAAGATACGAATCCTAATGTTCTTACGAACCCGCTGCCTCAACACGAGAAAGCTGCAGTCAATCTGATTGAGAAAGAGACTAACAATGTCTATCAAATTCACGATGTACTCTTATTGGGGACCAATCTGGTCAGGATGCATTGTAGACAGAGTGGATATGGCCATGTGCCACCTTATAATTATCACCAGTGTGATATCTGCTCTAAAGACAACCAAGGATGTTTTGTAGTGCAAGCAGCTCTACAGGAACAAATGGATCTTGGATGGATCCAAGAGCACCGAGTTCGTGGAGTTAAGATGGTCTCTACGAATTCTAACGTCATTCAAAACCACGACATCCGTGTGATGAATGTCAACTTGGTGGCGATGCACTCAAGGCAAAGCCAATATCATAATCTGCCGCGGCACGATTACAATTCCTGTCTGATTTGCTCGGTAAACAAACAGGGATGCTCTTTCATACAAGAGGCCCTCCAGCGTCAGATGGATCTTGGATGGATCCAAGTCTACCATGATAGGAACTCCTATCAGATCAACATGGTTCAGATCTTCGATATTCGCGTGATGAATACTAATCTGGTAGAGTTACATGCTGAGCAGGTCCGACTTGGATTCTTAATATCACATGACTATCAAAATTGTAAAGCGGGTTGCGAAAACGATCGAGGTTGTACCCTTGTCTAGGAGGCACTTCAGCACTTGTTAAATCACTGGTGGATGCCAATCTATATGGACGAATATACTCAGCAAATTAGTATCAATAACAGGAATCCTACTCGTCGTCAAAGTCAGGATGTCCGATCAATGGAAGGTAACCTAGTGAGGTTACATTGTATTCAAAGTGGGCGTGGCCAGGTGCCACCACACAATTATGACCGTTGTAGCATCTGTTCGGAAAGTAACCAAGGGTGTTACCTTGTGAGAGCAGCTCTTCAGGGTCAGATCGATCATGGAGAAATTCATCCATATCCAGGTTCAGGACCCATCATTTAGTCGCCAAATTACCTTGCCGATCAAGTTGAGGATGTTGTCACGATCTCTGGTCATCACCAGATCAGGGATGTTTTTTCCATCGTCCCTCTACTTGACGAATCTAGAGTTCCCAACCGGGAACGGATCGAGGTTACTTATGATGGTCAGAAAAATCAGAAGGTTCCCATAGTCATCTATTTACCAGGGCCACTACCGTATAAATCAGCTAAGGCAATCCCTTACAAATACGGTGCAACAATAATCGAGAATGGAAAGGAAATTCCATTAACCTCCGTCGTGAATATTGCAGACATCAGTCATGTAACACGGAGTGGTCGAATCTTCAACCGAGGGGTTGGAGAATCCAACAAAGAAAAGGAACTTCAGGCGGAAATTCCTGATCCACCAGTCAGTCAATCTGGTAATCCCTACTTTTCAAAAGACAAAGATGAGATGCTAAAGCTCATCCAAAGGAGTGAATATAACATTGTTGATCAACTGTTACAGACTCCTTCAAAGATCTCAGTATTATCACTGTTACTCAGTTCAGAAGCACACGGAGAGGCTCTACAGAAAGTCTTGGAGCAAGCCTTTGTGGAACAGGATGTGACAATCAGACAGTTTGATAGCATTGTCTCTAACATCACTTCCTGCAATAATTTGGGATTTAGTGATGAGGAATTACCTGAAGAGGGTCGTCGTCATAACATGGTGCTCAATATTACAGTTAACTGCCAGGGCGATGCTTTAGCCAACGTACTGGTAGACACAGGGTCAGCCCTGAATGTTATGCCAAAGTCCACTTTGACGCAATTATCATTTAAGGGCCCTCCGATGAGAGTCAGCGAGGTCGTCGTCAAAGCATTCGACGGATCCAGAAAAACAGTTATCGGTGAAGTGGATCTTCCCATAACTATTGGTCCTCACACTTTCCAAATCATTTTCCAGGTCATGGACATCCGGGCAACATACAGTTGTTTATTAGGAAGACCTTGGATACATCAGGCTGGAGCGGTTACTTCAACCCTCCACCAAAAGCTAAAGTTCGTCCAGAACGGCCAACTCATCACGGTTTATGGGGAACAAGCCTTGCTTGTGAGTAACTTATCATCATCTACTTGTGTGGAGCCCGAGGAGGTTATTGGAACTCAGTTCCAAGCACTATCGGTGAGCAAGAATGATCAATCCAAAGAAGGAACTTCAATTTCTTCATACAAAGATGCTATCAAAGCGGTCGAGAGTACCGATACGACAGGATGGGGACGGCTTGTCATTCCTATTGACAATAAAACAAAGAAGGGTCTTGGTTTTTCTGCAACCTGTACCCAGACAGCTGTTAACGATGAAAGTCTTCATCCCCTTTAAAACTTCTTCCACAGTGGAGGTTTTCTTCACCCAGTGTCTCAGACAGTTCATGCTATCAATGAGGAAGATCCCTCTGACACAGATGAAGAATAGAAGTCCTACCTTAACAAGGACGACTATATGTCTCAGGAAGAGGTGCCTATGCCTTTTTGCTTTCCTATAGAAAGTCCGAGATTTATACCAAGATCAGATGTCAAAATGATCAACGGAGATTGTGATCCGGAAGGATGCCGTGCTCCGCCAAATTCATTAGAGGAAGACACTCTGATGAAAGAAAACTCTGATCACAACTACTATGGCCCGATGGATGGTCTGCCAATGTGGTAACCTTATCCAGGAAACTTGGGGCAAGAAAGTCAGCCGAGTAATGAAACTCAGCTGAGCGTCATTGAACAGAATACCTGTGTCCCCACCATGTCATGGGATCAACACTCAAGTCATTCAGAAACTACTCAACATGAAGATGAATTCGCAACGTTTGCAGGACTAGAATTCATCAACTATGCTTTTCCCGAGGTCAACGTCATCGAGAGGGATGACTTCTCCAGTTCCACATAAGTGTGGGACACTTTGGGACAACCAAGTGGAAAATACGACTTTATGGTCAAGTACACCGCTCCCGAAAGCTCTCGTATCAGGCTCGAAGATATCCAGTCAACTGGATGGGGAGATACAGCTGAGAGCACCAATGCTATGCAAAATGCAACAGGGGAATCCTCCTACGACAATTCTGCCTGGGAGACAGATTCCAACGATCCTGCTCCACCAGAAATCAGCATCATTTCTGAAGATAAATCAAGGAAGGTGCCAGACTTTGTGATTCACCGAGGAGTTCGCCGCCAATGGGTTACCGTCGAGGTTCCGAAGGTCGTTCATCAGTCAAAGTAATTGCCATCTTTAACCTTTCACCCTGCCCCGGTGAAACAGATATTTTGATAGGGCTCATTTTCTGTAAATTTCCCTCTTCGCTTTGCCCAAAGCGACAGAGTTTTGTTTTATAGGGCTGTAGTTTCAAGATTCGACTTATTCATTAATAAAATAACGTCGTTCTGTAATTTCCGCATTAATTGCTGTTTTCTCTTTTTACTTTTTCAGAAAATGGTAATCCTAAAAAACAATTCAATCATAAAAACAAGCAGTAAAAACAAATACACTGCACACACTTGCATTTTCTCTATCTCTTCTAAACACGAATCATCACGTCATGCAGATTGCTTGTTTTATACCCCGTTGAAACATACGATCCGATGCCTTCTTCCAACTTTGAGTTCCCGGTATTCGAGGCTGAAGAAGAAAATGACAACGAAATTCCAGAAGAGATCTCCCGACTACTCAGACAAGAGGAAAGGTCCATTGAACCTCACAAAGAACCGTTGGAAACGGTAAACTTGGGTTCAGAAAAAGAGAGAAAAGAAATCATGATCGGAGCACTGCTCAGTCCGACTGCCAGAGAGGATTTGATAAAGCTTCTCAGAGAATTCCCCGATGTGTTCGCTTGGTCCTATCAGGATATGCCAGGGTTGGATACCAGCATCGTGGAACATCACTTACCGTTGAGATCGGAATGTCCGCCAGTAAAGCAAAGGTTGAGACGCACTCACCCGGACATGGCCATCAAAATCAAAGAGGAGGTACAGAAACAGATCGACGCGGGTTTCCTCGCTACATCTAAATATCCTCAATGGTTAGCCAACATCGTACCCGTTCCCAAAAAGGATGGAAAGGTCAGAATGTGTGTTGATTACAGAGATCTAAACAAGGCAAGTCCAAAGGATGACTTTCCTTTACCACACATTGACATGCTGGTTGACAGCACAACAAAGTTCAAAGTATTCTCCTTCATGGATGGATTCTCGGGCTATAACCAGATCAAAATGGCGCCGAAAGACATGGAGAAAACTTCGTTCATTACCCCATGGGGTACCTTTTGTTACAAGGTAATGCCGTTCGGTTTGAAGAATGTCGGGGCAACCTATCAAAGGGCCATGACTACTCTGTTTCATGACATGATACATAAGGAAATCGAGGTATATGTCGATGATTTGATTGCAAAATCAAGAACAGAGGAGGAGCACGTTGAACATCTGTCAAAATTGTTCGAACGTCTAAGAAAATTCAAGCTCCGCTTGAATCCCAACAAGTGCACCTTCGGTGTCCGTTCGGGGAAACTACTAGGGTTCATCGTCAGCCAGAAAGGAATTGAAGTTGATCCTGACAAGGTCAAGGCCATTCAAGAAATGCCTTCTCCGAAAACTGAAAAACAAGTCAGAGGATTCCTGGGACGTTTGAACTACATCTCCAGATTCATATTCCTTATGACCGCCACGTGTGCGCCGATTTTCAAATTACTAAAAAAGAACCAGGATTGCGTTTGGTCAGAAGATTGCCAAACCACCTTCGACAGTATCAAGGAATATCTGTTGAATCCGCCGATTCTATCACCTCCAGTGGAAGGAAGACCACTAATCATTTACCTCACAGTCCTAGAGGACTCAATGGGATGTGTACTTGGCCAACAAGACGAAACTAAAAGGAAAGAGTCTGCCATTTACTATCTAATCAAGAAATTCACCGACTGCGAGACTCGGTACACAATGCTTGAGAAAACTTGTTACGCTTTGGCTTGGGCAGCCAAACGTCTTCGCCAGTACATGATTCGTCATACTACTTGGTTGGTCTCCGAAATGGATCCAATCAAGTACGTTTTCGAAAAACCTGCTCTCACGGGAAGGATTGCCCGTTGGCAGATGTTACTATCAGAATATGACATAGAGTACCACGCTCAGAAAGCCGTTAAAGGAAGTATTTTAGCCGATCATTTGGCTCATCAACCGATTGACGATCAAGAATCAATCGGGTTTGACTTCCCAGACGAAGATGTCATGTATCTAAAAATGAAAGATTGCGATGAACCGCTACCCAGTGAAGGGCCAGAACCAGGTTCCCAGTGGGGACTCATCTTTGACGGAGCAATTAATCATTATGGAAACGGAATTGGGGCAATCATTGTTACCCCTCAGGGTTCCCACATTCCTTTCACTGCCAGACTTACGTTCAAATGTATAAACAACGAGGCCGAATACGAAGCATGTATCATGGGTCTCGAAGAAGCGATTGATTTAAGGATCAAAAACTTGGACGCATACGGCGATTCAGCCTTGGTTATTAACCAGATAAAAGGAGATTGGAACACATACCAATCAGGATTGATTCCTTACAAAGACTATGCAAGAAGGTTGTTACCCTTCTTCAACAAAGTCGACTTTCATCACATCCCTCGTGATGAGAATCACATGGCTGATGCATTAGCCAATCTCTCTTCCATGATTAGTGTAGGTCAATGGAATGACATACCTAAGATTCACATAATGAGCCTTGAACGGCCCGCTTATATCTTCGTGATTGAAGTAGTCATAGACGACAGACCTTGGTATCACGATATCAAATGCTTCCTTCAGAAACAAGAGTACCCATCTGGGGCACTCAGAAAAGACAGGAAAACCCTCAGAAGATTGGCTGGAAATTTCTTCCTGAGCGGTGACACTCTTTATAAGAGAAATTTTGACATGGTCTTGCTCCGATGCGTCGACAGACCAGAAGCAGACATGCTCATGAAAGAAATTCATGAAGGATCCTTTGGCACTCATGCCAACGGACACACAATGGCGAGAAAAATTCTCAGGGCCGGGTATTATTGGTTGACCATGGAATCCGACTGCTACAAGTACATGAGGAGGTGTCACAAGTGTCAGATATACTCCGACAAAATTCATGTACCGCCATCACATCTCAAAGTTCTTTCTTCCCCGTGGCCTTTTTCCATATGGGGAATCGACATGATTGGTATGATTGAGCCCAAGGCTTCAAACGGACATCGGTTCATCCTGGTAGCCATTGATTATTTCACCAAGTGGGTCGAAGCAGCGTCATTTGCCAATGTAACCCGACAAGTGGTGGTCCGATTTATCAAAAACAATATCATCTGCAGTTATGGTGTTCCAAGCGAGATCATTACTGATAATGGATCTAACTTGAACAATAAGATAATGAAAGAGTTGTGTGCAGAGTTCAAGATCGAACACCATAACTCATCTCCCTACCGACCCAAGATGAACGGAGCGGTAGAAGCGGCTAACAAGAACATCAAGAAGATTGTTCAAAAGATGGTTGTAACCTACAAAGATTGGCACGAGATGCTACCCTTTGCTATTCATGGTTATCGTACATCTGTCCGCACTTCAACAGGGGCAACCCATTTCTCTCTAGTATATGGCATGGAGGCAGTTCTCCCCATAGAAGTAGAGATCCCATCAATTCGGGTATTGATGGAAGCTCAGCTCACCGAAGCTGAATGGTGTCAAAGTCGACACGACGAACTGAACCTGATCGAAGAAAAGAGAATCACGGCACTATGCCACGGTCAGTTGTATCAATAGAGAATGAAGAGGGCGTTCGACAAAAAGGTTCGGCCTCGTGTCTTCAGGAAAGGAGACCTCGTGCTCAAGAAGATACAATCATTTCTCACTGATTCCTGGGGCAAATGGACCCCGAATTATGATGACCCCTATGTGGTCACGAAAGCTTTCTCAGGCGGCGCCTTGAGACTTGCAACCATGGACGGAGAGGAATTTGCCTACCCCACGAATGTTGATGTAGTCAAGAAATACTTCGCCTAAACTAAAAAAAAAACGTCTCGGTGGATTGAAAACCCGAAAGGGCGGTCCAGGCAAAAGTTAGAGACATGAAAAAAAAGAATCATCCCGATGGATTGGAAATCTCATAGTACAATCCAGGCAAAAATTAGGGATAATGGCAAGTAACTATGTTCAACAGAGGCAAGTCTCTCAGCAGTAGTTACATCATCTATCGGAGGAAATCTCCAGTCAAAGGTCATCTTCGACAGAAGCTCAGGATGCCCCGAATTCAAAGTTGGTAGAAGGATAGTGGTCGTTATGTTTCAACGTAGCCCTTTTCCCTGTAAATTACCGTTTTCTAACTTTGTATATACTCTTTGGAATCACGCGTTTGGCTGATCTCCATCTTATCAATAAAATTTGAGCCCTTGTGCTTTTGTTTGTAATTCTTGCTTGTTTTAGCTTTACAGAACGACGTTGTTTAAACTTAATCAGCGATTCTTGAAATAAAACAAAAATGAATTTACTTGTTAAAACTTTTTCTGCTTTTAAATTAAAGATGGCATTTCTTTTGACTGTTGAACATCAGAAGAACATCGATGGCTTCTCCCGAAGTAAGCGGATTTCAAAGTGTAGAATCAAAGTACTCCTTCTAAGCCAGTACTCCTGAATGAAGGGATCAACTGTGTCAGAGACCTTGTTTCGTCTGACACGCCTCGGCCGAGTTCTCATCTCCTAAGCCCGATCGACATAGCTCCCCGCGTGGACTATTTCTCCTAAGCAAGGTAGAATTGCTATTTCGAATCAACGGTACTTCTTCGCCCCGCGATGGCCGAGTATCCAATTGTGTTCATCCATTAGTCTGTATGTCGCGTCTGTTTTGTCAGCATATACATACATACTTCATGCATTTTATTTACGTTTGCATTTCATATTGCATCACTATCACTTGAGTCGGTCTTGTCCCCTAGTGATAAACAGTCTTCTCAATCGAGTTTGTCAGTTCTTTCCTCGTCAGGAAGTGTTGCGTTTGCACAATCTCGCCACCAGTGTATCTTTAGATCAGAGTCGGTCCTTGGCCACTTTGATAACTTGAACCTCTGAAAGATCAGAGAACCTTCAACAGATGTCACTCTTCACCATTGAAGATGATATCCTCGCTTTCCCGGATTAAGGAAAATCCACAGAGAAAGCCTTGTGATCAGAGATTCGACAGTACATCAGTATTTCTCCGAAAAGTCGTTGATGAAAAGGTCATTGGCACCTCAAAATTGGACCCCATCATAGGGCGTTTCTCCGGGAAGATCCCGAGAGAAAAGTATGATGAAAGATCCCAAATGAAAACAGTCTCTCAAGAGACTCGCTTTCCCCAGTAGAATCGACAAATGGCGTCTCCAAAACAGAGAAGTTTGTACAACTCTACAACTCAGACGACTGGGTTCCCCAGCAAGTCTAACATCAAAACTTTTTCCACTCAAATGGCATCTCCCTAGGAAAATTCGGCGAGAAGTTTGAGGAAAGCCGCTATGAATAGCGTCCCTTGTCACGAAAGTTTATTGACAAAAGAAACTAAGACCAGTTCTTGGTAGGAAACCAGGATCGAGGGGAAGTTTAAATCAGAAACTAAGACCAGTTCTTGGTAGGAAACCAGGATCGAGGGGAAGTTTAAATCAGAAACTAAGACCAGTTCCTTGGTAGGAAACCAGGATCGAGGGGAAGTTTATTTCAAAAGAAAACTGAGACCAGTTCCTTGGTAGGAAACCAGGATCGAGGGGAAGTTTACCTTTTCTAAGCATCATCGCTTAGCTAAAGAAGATGAATGCGTAAGCTACCATTCATAACCATCAAAATTTCGGATATTCCGATATTTAATCCTCTTGCACCCCGAATGCTCGAATCCCTTCGTCATTCGCACCTTCGGGTCCAAGAAGATTAAATAGGGGCATCTGTAATACCCCAAATTTTGACCACTTAGATTTCCCATCATTGTGAAAATCATCATCACAATATGTATGAACCATCATGCTTCATCAGTCTCCCCAAAGATGGGTGAGCATCCAATACAATCAAAATTAAGGTTTCAAGCCCTCTCTGAGTGTTTAGACAAAGGATCAATCAAGAAATGACATGATCTTCAACTTGTCTAATCTCTTAAACATCCACAATGGATAAAAAAGGACTCCCACTTCAAGGATTAAGCACAAGGCTGCTCCTTTCTAGGTGGATCAAGTTTCGAGATCGACAGTGTCACCAAATTAGGGTTTTGGTCGACCAGGGCCTCCAGATGGAAATTTTCATCTGGGCACAAGCCATTGATCCAAAACATAACCTAATATGCTTCATGGGACCTCATGAACCCATGCATCAAGTCAATTTTGCCTCAGGGGATGCATTCATCAAAAATCAGGAATTAGGGTTTCTTGACCTAATTCACCCCTAAGTTGACTTTTGGGACAAACCATGAGCCAAGACCTCAAGAGATGATTTGAGGGTCTCTAATACACCATGTTGATCCATTTGGAACAATGGATTGATCCAAGAAGCTTGAGCAACAAGTCTCAATTTCATCTGCACCACAATTAGGGTTTTAAGGGAAAAGTCAACTGTAACTTTGACTTTTGACCAAGGCATGCTCCCAAACCCTAATACATGATTGAATATACCCTATGACACCCATGGAATATGTCCATCAAGTTTGATTTAGGTCAAGGACATGATTTCCTGAAGAATTGCATAGTTTGGAATTCATCTGATAAAAAGTCAACTATGCACAAAAGTCAACTTTGACTTTTTGAGATTTTTCACCAAAATGGTTTTTTAACCCTAAAATGATGTTAATGTATGATTTGAATCATCATTCATCAAGAAAAATCAAGAAAAGTGAGATAACTTGTAAAAGGGGTAACCATAAAACTTAGAAAATTTTCTAAGTTAAAAATAAAGTGGCAAAGGTACCAACTTTGGAGGACCATAACTCCTAAACCACAAGGCCATTTTTTCTCATCCAAAGATGGATTTGTAGCCCTCATTATCACCTACAAAAACTTCAACTACAAGTCATTCCAATTCATTAAGGATTTTGAGTTATAGAGATCAAAGTGGCTGAAAAGTGAAAATGTCACTTTTTCCAACACTTAGTGAAATTTTCACTAAGTCAGAATTTGCCTTCACTTTTTGCCAAATGTAGGGGGATTTTTCACTTGGAATCAAAAGAGATCAAAACCAAACTTGTTCAAACAGTTGTTGTATCATGTAAGACCTTTCCAAAATGGCCAAGAACATTGCCAAATTCAACCTACATCATGAGATACAACATTGGCAAGTTGCCTTGCTGAAATCTGTCAAGGCAAGGCAGAATTTGCAACTTTGGTCGATTTGCCAAAATCAGCCAATTGCAATTGCTCCAAGCCACTTGGACACCTCAGAGGATTGAATCCAAAGGGGACAATCACTGAGCCAAGCCTCCAAGGTCCAAGGAACAAAGAATAGCATGTTGAACCTAGAATGGCCAAAATAGGGACAAGACTTTAAATTTGGAATGAGGCATTCAATGGAACCATCAAGTTGGCATGGACTGAGCCATTCTCATCTGAAATCAGTCAAGACTTATCCAAGACCAAGGGGACCAAAGCTCTGTGCCCTAACCTCTAGTCAATGGCTAGAGGAGACTTTCATTTCCATTGGCCAACATTGAGGAAACCTACTTACCAGCTGCCATGTACTATTCCTTGCAAAACAAACTTGCTCTACTATAAATAGAGCTCAATTGTGGTCAGTTTAAGTACACCAAAGCCATCTAACAGATGCTTTCCTCAAAATCTCTTTCTCTTGGCAAAAATGCCTTTCTTAGCAAGGTAGCTATCGGGTTTTGAGTTTGAGAGCAATTCTAATCAAACCAATCACTCACACACCTCACATACATCACATATGAGCTGATCAAACACTCACATAACTTCTGAAACATCAATTTCATGAAATCACCAGCTGGTTGCTCAAAATTTCAAACAAGGTGCAGTTGAGATGCCATAAACTGATCCAATCCATTTCAATTCAATCCAAGTGTTCAAACACACTCCATATGGTGTAGGGAAGCTGTTCAGATCATCACAACTTGTCTGTAACACCTCCAACTCAAAATCACATCTGCTCTTGCTGTCACGACTTGGAGGTAAGCACATGCTTGGTCATCTCTCAATCTATGCATATTTCCTCGCACAATAATTTGGCCATATGTTCATAATCATGCATGGAATGTTTTCCCTCAATTAATTGCATTGTTTGAATCGTGTATCAAAAATCCTAGCCTTCATGCAGAAATTAGGGTTCTTGAGGTTTCTTCGTGATTTCTTGTTGTATGTTTAATTTAAATGAAATTAAAGTACATAGACATGATCGTGAGGTTGAGACGAGCATAATGATATGTGGATTGCATGATATAATCAAGTATTCAGTGAGATTGGATAGAAAATGCAAATCTGGGCAAACTGAAAAACGCGCGTGTTCTTCAGCTATTCTTGGCGCCATTTTCATAAATTTGAATATTTGAATTTTGTGATTTTGTTTAATTGATTCAAAAATTAATTTCTCTCTGAGTTTTGATGATTTTGAGTTGATTCTTTTTTTAATAATTCACAAAAATGTTAAAATATTTTATTTTCCCAAAAAATCCCAAAAATATTATTTATTTCATATAATTGATATTTTTGTAAAGAATTAATATTTTGATTGTTTTTGGCATTTTAAATATTTTTTCTACATTGATTTTGCAACTTTTAATGCTTTCTAATTATTTTGTAGGTCAATACTAAATTTTTGAAGCATTAATCCAAGATCACAATTTGTTTTCCATGTGTTAAATAATTTTTGATCATTTTAATTGAATTTTTATTCAATTAAATACATTTTGAAAACAAATTAGGGTTTTGGATTAATTCAACCCTCATAAATCATTTTCTTTAAACACTTTGGGCCTCTATTAGAGTGTAAGACCCAATCCTTTTTTGACCAAATCATTTTTGGGCCTCACTTATTGTATAAGTCCCGATACCGTCAAAAAACAAACGGCGCGATCGTCGCCTTTTCAAAAATCATCTGGGCCTACCCTCGAGTAGTAAGACCCATTTCTTTTTCTTCAAAACACTTTGGGCCTCTTGAGAGAGTGTAAGACCCATCCCCCCTTGTACAAAAACATTTTGGGCCTCACTCATTGTATAAGTCCCTCTGTACAAGTAAACGGCGCGATCGTCGCCCGTTTAAAAATAAAAATCATTTGGGCCTACCCTCGTGTTATAAGCCCCACTCTTTTTCTTTAAACCTTTTTGGGCCTCTTGAGAGAGTGTAAGACCCATCCCTTTGTACAGAAAACCATTTTGGGCCCCAGTCACTTGTATAAGTCCCTCTGTACAAATTCAAACAGTGTGCTCACTGATAAAACCCTGGGCCTCTCCTTGAGCTGTAAGCCCCAAATCTTTCTTTTTCAAAGCACTTTCTCCTTTGATTTTGAATATACTGTTGTTTTTAATCTTTCTTTGTTGAGCAACTAACCAAACAGTATGGAAGCACTACAACCGAGTAAGTGGTTATCGCTTTCATTTACTGCTTTCATATTATAAACTGTATTGTGGGGCTGCTCACTGTAAGTCTCCTTTCATAAACTCATATCTACTGTGTAATAATAGTATAGATATTTCGAGTTTCCCCGGCAACTACGTCTAGAACTAGGTGACGCCGTTTTACTTATTCGTAGAAATAGACGCCTAGATCCCCAATAGGAGCACCAGATACAGTCTTCTCTTCGGCTGTCCTCCTTAGGAATCGTCAAGAAGCTCTACTCCCCAAGATGAATGTATTCTCCGTGAATGGCATCTTTGAGTTTCTTCCCAATTCTCGAACTTTCCTGACTTGATCTATTCCTTGTGGATAGCTTGCCTTGAATGTCTCGGGGTTTGGGTACCCACTACGGTCATAATCTTGGACCTTAACTAAGGAACCCTCTTTAAAAGCTAAAAGTCGCTGGATAGTAAACCTCGCACGTTTACCAGTGGTTTTCATCTTTAAAAGAGTTATCTCTCCTAAAGGAGTTGATAGACCCACGGGCTTCTTAAAAGCATCGGCCTCCTCTTGGGCATTATTCAAGGACCCTACGGCTTCTTAGAAGTATTCACAGCCTCCTCTTAGGCTTCGTATAATGATAGCCTCCTCTTGGGCTTCGTACAAGGACCCGTCGGCTTCTTAAAAGTTTCCAGCCTCCTCTTGGGCTTCGTACAAATTGTCCCGACGACCTCCTAGAGGTATAGGAACAAAACCTAGTCATCTTCATAGAACAGTCCTTTCGTAGAGTCTACTACTATTTCTCGAAGCATAGTACAAAAGATAAAACTCTAGACACGGACAGTATAACTTCCTTGAGTCTCAAAGACATTCTCAAGCACCCTTCGTTAAATAGGAAGGAAACCCGCAGACTCGGATAGTCTCAATACCCTTTGGATTTCCCATTTCCTCAAAGAGAAGGAAATATCCCTGATCCTCAAATTAAATCCCTGTGTACAGTGTTACTCATATAAGAACTGATTTTCTCTTTTAAAATCAGTATATTGGATCTGTCACTCCGTTGAGTCAAACAATCGCCTCCATCTCGGGCTTCATACGAGATACAAAAAACTCCCTTGTTAAGTCAAATAGCCTCCATCTCGGGCTTTATACGAGATACCAAAAGACTCCATCGCCGGGTCAAAACCTTTTAGCCTCCATCTCGGGCTTTATACGAGATACCAAAAGACTCCATCGTTGGGTCAAAACCTTTTAGCCTCCATCTCGGGCTTCGTACGAGATACCAAAATTCTCCCCAGTGGAGTCAAAACAACCTTTTAGCCTCCATCTCGGGCTTTATACGAGATACCAAAAGACTCCATCGTCGGGTCAAAACCTTTTCGCCTCCATCTCGGGCTTCATACGAGATACAAAAACACTTTCTTACTGAGTATAAAAGATTCTCCAACTGAGTCAACTCTTTGCTAGCCTCCTCTTAGGCTTTGTATAACGATATGCCCCACTGGGTCAAAAACTTTTAGCCTCTCTCTCGGGCTTTGTACGAGACACAAAATAGCCTCCTCTGAGACTTTGTATAATGATTTTCCTAGCGGAAATTAGCCTCCTCTTAGGCTTTGTATAAGAAAACCACTGGTTGATCCAATCAACCTTTTAGCATCAAAGCTGTGCCTCGTTCACAGTACACAAACATCAACAACTCCTTTCCCTTCATCTAATCGCTGTAAGCGGCAAGCCTCTGGATCATCTACATCCATGCCACTGTCCCTCTTTTAGCATGAGAAATTCCTAAGGAAAGATGGCATTGCTCTACACTGAGTTAAAGTCTTCTCCTTCAGGTTAAAACCCTTTCTTCGGAAATTATGGCATTGCTCGGATCCGCGTATCCCAGTTAAAGTAATTCTCCTTCTCCCCTCTTTAGAGATGACAAATTCTCTCTAAAGTCGAGGTCTTTCAGCTTCACGTCTTGGGCTTTGAACAAGACACAAATAGACTTTTCAGCTTCACATCTTGGGCTTTGAACAAGATACAAACTACCTTTCGCTTCACGTCTTGGGCTTTGAACAAGACACCAAAAACCAATTTCCTCCCATAGAATAGGAGGAACTACGAACGCTCTGATTTCCCTGTTTCGGTAAACGGGAATACGTAGGCATAAGATCAAAAGAAAAGATCTTAGCGAGCGCAATCAACAAAAAACCCAAATCCCATATCTTCATCAATCAAAAGCAGTAATTCAAAAGCATCAGTCCTAACATCCTAGTCCTTATTCCCCACCAGAAACATTAAGCCCTAGAAAGAAAGAAACCTGTATTGGCGAAATACGAATAACCAGTACAAAGGCCCCCCCACATTGATAGCATCCGTAACCTAACAGACCGCTGTTTAAACTCAGTATGCAAGCAGGGTTAATTGGAGACATCTATTTCCCTTCCTTATTCAGCTCACAATAGGATAAAAAATGAATCGACCTGTAGTTTAAAGCTCAAACCGCAGAGAGCGACCAGCGCTTAAGAACCGCGTCCAAAATCGCTCGCTACACACTCATCAAAATAGATAAATCAAAACAAACCTTAATCCCAGATAACTGTTGTAAGTGGCACACTTGTTGATTCAAAAATCCAAGCTGTCGTCCATCTTTTATCTTGGTAAAACCTCTCTTTCATCTAATTCCTGTAAGTGGCAAGCCTCTGGATTATTTACATCCAAGCCAATGTCCCTTTCTTAGCATGAAAGATTCCTAAGGGAAAATGGCATTGCTCAACACTGAGTTAAATTTTCTCCTTCAGGACAAATCCCCTATAAAGGAAATTATGTCATTGCTGGATTCTCATATCCCAGTTAAAGTATTTCTCCTGTATAATCAGTCACCCAACAGTTGTGATAAATAGATGAGACATCTCCCTTTAGAGATGACAAATTCCCTCTTAGTCAAATCTTTAGCTTCAATCTTGGGCTTTGAACAAGACACAAAAATCTTTAGCTTCAATCTTGGGCTTTAAACAAAACACAAATACTCCTTTTAGCTTCAATCTTGGGCTTTGAACAAGACACCAAACATCATCTTTTCCTCCCAAAGAATAGGAGGAACTACGATTGCTCTGATTTCCCTGTTTTATTTAACGGGAATATGTAGGCATAAGATTGCGAAATCTTAGCGAGCACACCAATAAAAAACATCGGAAAACCCGACATCAATAAAAACTCTCTCTCAAACACTCCCAAAGGAGAAACTTTCCCAACCCACAACAGACAAACACCAGTAAGTAAAAAGTAGTAAGTTTAATTGCTAACGTTGTATAACCTGACCCCGAACTCCCCAATATCTTAAGTATTTGTTCAGTTAAACATTTGTGTGTAAGGTTAGTTTTAGATAGCTTCTCTTTCCTTTCCAGCTTCATAGGATAAATAAGAAATCAGAAAGTAGCACCCCACTCCTACCATTACGGTGAGGAAAAACCCATGGCGATAAGGTGGTCGCGTCACCGACAAAAATTGCATGCTACAAATGTAAATAAGAAGTCACGTGTTAGATGAAAATGTGAGTGACTTTTGTGCAACATAAACGTGAGGTGATCCATATATTCAATGCCTTAAGATTTTGGATGAACAAGTGTATCTATACCACTTGTCTGGTTGCTCTTAACTCAACATGACAATATCTTGATTTTGATGTTTCCGTTGTAACCTAATAAATATATTGTTAGATTTAATTTTGGTCCTATTTGTCTTGTATAGTGTATGACCGACGATGAGGGTTGTGGTCATGTGCTCCTGGGTGATAGTTATCCAGATTGGTTAAGCTTCGATGGTGATGGCTCTTCTGTAATTTTTGAAGTCCCTGACGTAGAAGGGCATAACTTGAAGTCAATGATCTGCATTGCCTATTAACAAAATTGAAACTATGCAGAGAGAGTTTTCTTTTCATCTGCGTTAACAATTTTATTCAGCTCAACATTTATTGAAGCAAGGCTTTCACCTTATTTATAATCAGTACACATAAAGTTTGTTATCAACCTCTAACCAACTCCTAACAAACTATTTAATAAACTTTGAGCTCACACCTTATAATGCACATACAGTTTTGCAGCCACACATAGTAATGCTAAAGCTACTATAATACTCCCCCTCAAGATCAAGGGGTTTTGAAAGGCACGACCTTGAGCTTGCTTCTTAATCCTTGGAAGGCACGACCTTGGCTTTGTTATTGTGTCTGCTAACTGGGAAAATGCTAGTACATGTTGGATGGCAAGTTTCCTGGCCACAACTCTTTCTCTTACAAAGTGAATATCAAGCTCAATGCGTTTTGTGCGAGCATGGAGAACGGACTTGTGCGATAAAAGCACTGCACTCAAGTTGTCAAAAAGAGGAGTAGGAGGATAGAAAGGGACCTGCAACTCAGTAAGCAAAGATTCCAGCCATAGCAGCTCTGAAGTTGTGTGAGCTAGTGCACGGTATTCAGCTTCCGTACTCGACCTAGCCACAAGTGATTGTTTCTTGGAGCTCCAAGCAACAATGTTAGGACCAAAAATATGCACCAGCCCAACGTTGACCTCCTATCATCTAGATTACTTGCCCAGTACGAATCACTATACACCCATAGAGAGAACTTCTGAGTTGAGTGAGAGGGAGAAAACAACAGGCCATAGGAGAGAGTGCCACTCAGATATCAAAGAATTCTATGAACTGCTGCCCAATGAGTGTCCAATGGTGCTGCCATAAACTAACATGCCTTATTTACACTATAGGCAATATCAGGTTTGGCAAGAGTAACAATACTGAAGAGCTCCAATAGTGGATCTATACAAATAAGGATAAAAAAATATAGGAGATCCACTCTTACTCAACTTGCAGGTACTCATCATGGGTGTAGGTACACCATTTGCATTTACCATCTTGGCTTTGTCAAGGAGATCTCTGATATACTTGACTTGAGTTAAGTTGAGAGAGCCATTTGGTTGTGGAACAAATTCTATGCCCAGAAAGTATTCAGGAGTGCTAAGCCTCTTCAGGGCAAATGCTTTGTGAAGCTTAGTGATCAAGTCATTCACAAGTTGTGAGGCAGACCCAGTAAGGAGTATATCATAAACATAAACCAGGGCAAATAAAGTAGTGCCTTATTTAGAGTACACAAAAAGGGAATGATCACACCTTGAGTGAACAAAGCCAAAAGTTAGTAGAGCTTGAGTGAGTTTATCATACCAGGCTCGAGGAGCTTGTTTAAGCCCATACAATGCTTTATGAAGTTTGCACACCAATTCCTTGTTTTCATGAGAGAAACCTGGTGGTTGTGTCATGCACACTTCTTCTTAAAGGATGCCATTCAAGAATGCATTGTTGACATCTATTTGTTGGATGTCCCATTTGTAAGTGAGAGCCGAACTTAGAATGATTCTGATGGTAGCTGGTTTCACAACAGGAGAGAATGTCTCATTAAAGTCAAACCCTTGTTGTTTATGGAAGCCTTTAGCAACTAACTTGGCCTTGTATTTGTTCACACTGCCATCAGGATTCTCCTTTAGTTTAAACACCCTCATGCAACCTACTGCTTATCTATAAGGGGGTAGAGTTGTAAGAGTCCATGTATGGTTAGCCATAAAAGCATTGTACTTGGTTTACATTGCCTTAGCCCATTCTGGTTGTGACAAAGCTTGTTTTACATTAGTAGGTTCTATGTGAGCAATAAAGGCCTTTAGTTTGGAGTGACCTGTTTTTGCCCTAATAAGCATGGGATGATTGTTTTGAGGAGGTGATTGGATCTGTTGCAAGGTGTGAATAGAGGGTGACATTGAGGTATCAATATTAGATATTTGTAATAGAGTATTGGAGGAGTGAACAGATTCATCAGGTAAAGGGTTTAAAGGAGACTGAGCAATCTGATCATGATTGTAGGAAGGAGATACAGGTTCACTTTGGGACAGGTCATTCTGATGAGCAGGTGGGGCCACAAAGGTATTTGGGATGGTATTGCTGTCATACCCCAAATTTTGACCACTAAGATTCCCATCATTGTGCAAATCATTATCACAATATGGATGACCTTTCATACTCATTAGTCTCCCCAAGGATGGGTGAACATCCACTACAACAAAGAATTAGGGTTTCAAGCCCTCCCTGAGCTTTAGACAAAGGATCAATCAAGGAATGATATGATCTTCAATTTGTCTAAACCTCTCAAACATCCACAAGGGATCAAGAGGGCTCCCACTTCAAGGATTAAGCACAAGGCTGCTCCCTTCTAGGTGGATTAAGCCTCAAGATCGCCAGTGTCACCAAATTAGGGTTTTGGTCGACCAGGGCCTCCAGATGGGAATTTTCCTATGGGTATGAGCCAATGCTTTAAAGCATAATGTAACACCCCCTTTCTATACCCCCAAATAATCATTTAGGCACATATTAAAAATTTCGTCAAAGTATAATTATAAACATAGTATAAAAGAGGTATGTCACATCAATTATGAAATTAAAACATTCAACACCTGCTCAACAATTGATATGCAACAGTGGGGTAACTTTACAATAGAGGAACTTAGTCCTTACACCCACATCTCAATATTTAGAATAAAAGCGGAAATCTAAACATTGAATAACAACAAACATATATACATATATCATCAAGTATTATCCACCAACATAATTCATCTTTACATAAACATTCATCAACAAGATACATATACAAATGTATCACAAAAGAATCATAGCCCTCCTAGCTACCCGGTGCTACATATCAGAGCCGACCGACCAAAAGAATGAAGACACGCTTCACAAAAAGACCACCAGCATATCTACTCTGCAATGCCTCATAGAGCATCATAAAACAACAAAAGGGTGAGAAATATTATCATAATAACAATGCATATAATTATATATCTTAGCATAAAAATACACATATTCCACATTCTCACCACAATTCATCACAACTCACTCATATACATCACAATGTATATATATATATATAAAACCAAGCATATACATCATGCATACTTTCACAATTCTTATCATTCCTCATAAACATACACATTTATGTTCATTCATCAATGCACCATTATAAAGATGATAAATGCAAATCATAGAGACCGACTCACGACTCTATGCAAATGCAATGCGGTACCGACTCAATCATCTCAAGTTCACTCAGGAACTCTGCTGGAACCATCGCTCGTTACATCATTGTAACTCCCCGTCGGGCATACGATGTTCCCCATCGCTCACACCTCTTATTTTTAAGGCACACGATCCGATCTTATCGCTCACACCTCTTATTTTTAAGGCACACGACGTTTATGGATCGCTCACACCTCTTTGTATAAGGCACACGACCCGATCGCTCACACCTCTTTGTATAAGGCACACGATCGTCTATAACCATCGCTCACACCCCACACGGGCACACGACGTTACAACGGATTCTCATTAGAATCCCTCAACACAAGAATGCACATCATTATGCTGCACATGCAAATGACTCAAGACATTCTTGAAATGCATACATATTCACAATATATTCATGCATTCATATCACACAATCACATACCATTTATATACATTCACATCAATGCACTATTGTATGATTCACATCCAAACGCACATTCAAAACAGTAAAGTCGCTAAATAACACTATTCCCGACTTTTCCGACTTATTTAATTGGCTAACAATTTCCAAATCATCATAATCATATAGTACAGCTCAATAGCTTTCCAACGATACCAAGAATGTAAAAATCGGATAATCGGAACAAAAGTTACGGACGGAAACGAAAAACATATTTTGAAAAAATCACATTTGTACAACTCTTCTGGCCATACGCGTACGGGCACATGTCATACGCGTACGGGCAGAGACCCATTTTTCCTAAATTCCACGTTGAAATACCCATACGCGTAATGACCTGATCCATACGCGTACGGCCTAAAATGCTACGCGTATCATACGCAAATGGGCAGATGGCCGAGTGAAAAGGAAAACCATACGCGTATTGGCCCATGGCTCGCCCCCATTACGCGTATTGCCAAGGTTCATACGCGTATGAACATGCCCCATACGCGTATGACCTGGAAAAACCAGAAAAATTCTTCTGCATAATTTTGCTTACGGGTTCCAATCCAAAACACCCCAAATCTCACCTACACACCAGAAAATTGCCAATACAATGTCCAATAACAAGTATCTATCATATACCAACAATTATGGACACTAACAACATGATTTCAACCACATTTAATCAATTTCCAAGCAATTTTACAAAATATGGGTTTATACAAAACTCATAAAAATCCACAACAACGACAACACAATCATACATAATGATACACATTGATAAGATAATAAGATTTCACACCCTTACCCGGATTCCAAGCTTACTAGATGATTGTTCTTGATATTTTCCTAGTTTTCCAAATTTTCTTCTCCTTTCTCTTCTTCCTCTTTCTTTCTCTCCTTTTTCTCTCTATTTCTCTTTTCTTTCTTTTTCTCTCCTATTTCTTTTCTTATCTCTTTTTCTTTCTTTTCTATTTTCCACTCAAATTCAATTAATTCATTTTCTCACAAAATTCTACACTTAATCACTTTTCTAACAATTTATACTAAATTTCTAACTTATCATTAATTGAGAAATGTCTAAAATACCCTTCATTCTAATTTCCCCGAAAACTCTCAAAACGGTAAAATATCATAACACGTCAACATAGCATATTAACACGCCAATTTCACAAATAAAATAATTTATCACTCAATTTAAATAAAAGACTCAACAAAATGGGAATAATTGGAATCGGGGCGTTACAACTCTCCCCCACTTTAGAAATTTTCGTCCTCGAAAATATTACCTGATTCAAACAACTCCGGATACGACTCTCGCATCCTACTCTCTAGTTCCCAAGTCATATTGCCTTCCGCAGCGCCTCCCCACGCTACTTTCACAAGTGCAATGTCTTTGCCTCTTAGCTTCTTAACTTCACGGTTCAAAATCCTATTCGGTAAAGTTTCAACCGTAAGGTTATCTCTCACTTCAACCTCGTCCATAGGAATAACATGTGACGGATCCGGAACATACTTCCGAAGTTGCGAAACATGGAATACATCATGCAAATTCGAGAGATTCGGAGGCAACACCACACTGTAAGCCACAACACCAACTCGTGCAGAAATCTGATACGGACCAATAAAACGAGAAGCCAACTTCTTCGACTTCAAAGCACGACCCACACCCGTAACCGGCGTAACTCTCAAAAACACATGGTCGCCTTCTTGAAACTCAAGATCTTTTCTTCTCTTGTCATGATAACTCTTTTGTCTACTTTGAGAAGCTTTCATCTTCTCACGGATAAACTTCACTTTCTCCGTCGTTTGTTGTACCATCTCCGGTCCAACTATCGTCCTCTCACCGGTTTCATGCCAACACAAAGGTGTTCGACATCTCCGATCATACAAAGCCTCAAATGGTGCCATACTTATACTTGAATGAAAACTATTATTGTAGGTGAACTCAATCAACGCCAAATAACTATCCCAAGCACCACCTTGCTCGAGCACACAAGCACGCAACAAATCCTCCAATGATTGAATTGTCCTCTTGATTTGACCATCCGTTTGCGGATGATAAGCCGAACTCAATCTTAGCTTAGAACCCAAAGCCTTTTGTAAACTCTCCCAAAACCTCGATGTGAATCTAGGATCTCTATCCGATACAATACTCTTAGGAACTCCATGTAACTTCACAACCGCAAGAATATAAATCTCGGCTAACCTCTCCAAAGGATAACTAATATCAATTGGAAGGAAGTGAGCAGATTTAGTAAGCCTATCAACAATTACCCAAATAGCATTATGGCCTCTTTGCGTATTCGGCAATCCCGTAACAAAATCCATCGAAATACTATCCCATTTCCACTTCGGAATGTTTAATGGTTGCATCAATCCACTAGGCTTTTAATGTTCCACCTTAGACTTTTGACAAGTTAAGCACACATACACAAATTGAGCCACATCTCTCCTTAACTCGGACCACCAAAAGATTTTCTTCAAATCTTGATACATTTTATTCGCTCCTGGATGAATACTTAAGTTACTTCGGTGTCCTTCTTCCAATATCATCTTTTTCAACTCCGCATCATCGGGAATACAAACACGACCACGGAATCTCAAAACTCCAAAATTATCAACCTTGAAATCCTCATTCTCATTCATCATCAAATCAACGAACTTCGAATCCAACTTTTGCTTTTCACATACGGTTGCAAGAAAATCATTCGTAACATGTAGCATACCAAGTCTCACACTTCTCGGCGTCATTTCACAAACCAAACTCAAGTCTCTAAAATTCTCCAAAAGTTCCCATTCTCTCATCATCAATGCGGACATATGTAACGACTTTTGACTCAAAGCATCGTCCACCATGTTTGCCTTACCCGGATGGTAATTCAAACCAAAATCATAATCCTTCAAAAGCTCTAACCACCTCCTTTGTTTCATGTTCAATTCTTTTTTATCAAATAAATATTTCAAGTTTTTGTGATCACTAAAAACTTCAAATCTTGCACCATAAAGATAGTGCCTCCAAATTTTCAAAACAAACACCACGCCCGCTAACTCCAAGTCATGTGTAGGATAATTCTTTTCATGTACTCTCAATTGTCTTGAAGCATAAGCCACAACTTTTCCATCTTGCATCAAAACACCACCTAAACCAACCAATGAAGCATCACAATACACAACAAATGGTTCCGTCGGATTTGGTAAAATCAAGATCGGAGTCGTTGTCAACCTTCTTTTTAGCTCATTAAAACTCTCTTCACAATGAATATCCCAAATGAAAGCCTTTCCTTTACAAGTCAATTGCGTTAACGGAAGTGCCAACTTCGAAAATCCTTCAATAAACCTCCGATAATAACCCGCCAAGCCTAAAAAGCTTCGAATTTCCGTAACCGATTTAGGAGCCTCCCATTGCATCACCGCATCAATCTTGGATTGATCAACACTAATACCACTACCGGAAATAACATGTCCAAGAAAACTTACTTCCGACAACCAAAACTCACATTTCGACAACTTAGCATACAATTGTTTCTCTTTCAAAATTTGTAACACAATCCTCAAATGTTCTTCATGCTCCTCTTGAGACTTAGAGTAAATCAAAATATCGTCAATGAACACAACCACAAAACGATCTAACTATTCATGAAAAATACGATTCATGTATTCCATAAACACACCCGGTGCATTAGAAACCCCGAATGGCATCACGGAATATTCGTAATGGCCATACCGTGTCCTAAAGGCCGTCTTTTGAATATCCTCTTCTTTCACACGAATCTGGTGATATCCCGATCTCAAATCAATCTTGCTAAAAACACGCGCACCAACCAATTGGTCCAACAAATCATCGATCCTTGGAAGCGGATACTTGTTCTTAATTGTCACCTTATTCAATTGTCGATAATCAATGCATAACCGCATACTCCCATCCTTCTTCTTTACCAACAATACCGGAGCACCCCAAGGAGAAACACTTGGTCTTACAAATCTCTTATCCAACAAGTCATTCAATTGCTTCTTCAATTCTACCAACTTCGATGCTGACATACGATACGGTGCCATCGAAATCGGTTTAGTACCCGAAACTAGATCAATAGAAAACTCAACTTCTCTTTCCGGAGGTACCTCTGTAATATCCTCAGGAAACACTTCAGGAAAATCACACACAACAGGAAACACATCAAGTGAAACTTGACTATCCACAGTTAAAGATGCAAACAAACCGAACAATTGAGCTTCGTCCGCTAAAAGTCTCTTCAACTCTTTAGTAGATAAGAAACTCGAGTCTTCGTCCTCTTCCAAAGAAGGAAACCTCACTAACTTGTGATAGCAATCAATATGAACCCTATTAAATTGCAACCAATTCATACCCAAGACCACATCCAATCCTTCCAACGGCAAACACACTAAATCCATCTCAAAGTCTTTACCATAAATGGTCAAAGGACAACTCAAACAAACCAAAGAAGTAGTTACTGACCCCATTGCTGGAGTATCAATAACCATCTTACCATCCATCAGAGACAACACAAGATTCAAACTCTTCGCGCACTCAGACGAAATAAACGAATGAGTCGCTCCAGTATCAATAATAGCGACTAAAGGTGTACTATTAATAAAGGAAGTACCTTTAATCAGATGGTCTGCACTTGAAGTCTGAGTTCCTGCCAAAGAAAATACCTTCCCACCAGTTGGAGCTTTCTTCGGATTCGGACACTTCGTGCTAATGTGACCAGGTTCCCCACAATTAAAACATTTCACCACATTCCTTCTACAATCAGTAGTAGCATGCCCAAGGCCTCCACAGTTAGAACATTTTGCCACTGTCTTCCCACACTCAAATGATTTATGACCCATTTCACCACACTTGTAACACTTAATGGAACCGGAACCTCCTCCTCCAGATTTCTTCTCGAAGTTTCCCCTATGCTTGCCCTTATCAGCGGGTGTCACATAAGGTCCACTTCTAGCTTGTTGCTTCCCCTTCCTCTCATTCAAACTTTTGTAATGTGTAGAACGAGCCTTGCTATCTTCCTCGAAGATTCAACAACATTCCGTCAAATGCGAAAACCTTCTTATCCTTTGATATCCCACAGCTTGTTTAATCTCAGGACGCAGACCATTCTCATACTTAATACACTTTGAGAACTCAGCAGTAATCGCAGCATAGTGAGGATGGAATTAAACCAACTCCACAAACTTAGCAGTATAGTCCACCACATACATACTACCTTGTTTCAGTTCAAGGAACTCCATCTCCTTCTTCCCTTTCACACTTTCAGGGTAATACTTCCTTAAGAACTCAGTACGAAATAAATCCCAAGTTATCTCTTCGTCATCCACCTCAAGAACTTGACGCATACCGAGCCACCAATCGTCGGCTTCTTCCTTCAGCATGTGAGACCCAAGCCTCACTTTATTCTCCTCCGCACAGTCCATGACTCTGAAGATTCTTTCAATCTCTTTCAACCAAAGTTGAGCACCATCGGGATCAAATCTTCCTTTGAAGACCGGTGGTTGATTCTTCCTGAACTCGTCATTAGCATTCACGTTCGGTGCACCTTGCACCGCCCTAGCCATTGCTTCCAAAGCAGCAGCCATCGTATTGTCGTTCCTACCAGCCATATTCTGATCATTCCCAAAAATGACAACAAAGTTAAACAACAGTTCAACCATCACAACAACAAGACAGACATAGCTGACTCAACACTGGCTCTGATACCACTTAATGTAACACCCCCTTTCTATACCCCCAAATAATCATTTAGGCACATATTAAAAATTTCGTCAGAGTATAATTATAAACATAGTATAAAAGAGGTATGTCACATCAATTATGAAATTAAAACATTCAACACCTGCTCAACAATTGATATGCAACAGTGGGGTAACTTTGCAACAGAGGAACTTAGTCCTTACACCCACATCTCAATATTTAGAATAAAAGCGGAAATCTAAACATTGAATAACAACAAACATATATACATATATCATCAAGTATTATCCACCAACATAATTCATGTTTACATAAACATTCATCAACAAGATACATATACAAATGTATCACAAAAGAATCATAGCCCTCATAGCTACCCGGTGCTACATATCAGAGCCGACCGACCAAAAGAATGAAGACACGCTTCACATAAAGACCACCAGCATACCTACTCTGCAATGCCTCATAGAGCATCATAAAACAACAGAAGGGTGAGAAATATTATCATAATAACAATGCATATAATTATATATCTTAGCATAAAAATACACATATTCCACATTCTCACCACAATTCATCACAACTCACTCATATACATCACAATGTATATATATATAAAATCAAGCATATACATCATGCATACTTTCACAATTCTTATCATTCCTCATAAACATACACATTTATGTTCATTCATCAATGCACCATTATAAAGATGATAAATGCAAATCATAGAGACCGACTCACGACTCTATGCAAATGCAATGCGGTACCGACTCAATCATCTCAAGTTCACTCAGGAACTCTGCTAGAACCATCGCTCGTTACATCACTGTAACTCCCCGTTGGGCATACGATGTTCCCCATCGCTCACACCTCTTATTTTTAAGGCACACGATCCGATCTGATCGCTCACACCTCTTATTTTTAAGGCACACGACGTTTATGGATCGCTCACACCTCTTTGTATAAGGCACACGACCCGATCGCTCACACCTCTTTGTATAAGGCACACGATCGTCTATAACCATCGCTCACACCCCACACGGGCACACGACGTTACAACGGATTCTCATTAGAATCCCTCAACACAAGAATGCACATCATTATGCTTCACATGCAAATGACTCAAGACATTCTTGAAATGCATACATATTCACAATATATTCATGCATTCATCTCATACAATCACATACCATTTATATACATTCACATCAATGCACTATTGTATGATTCACATCCAAACGCACATTCAAAACAGTAAAGTCGCTAAATAACACTATTCCTGACTTTTCCGACTTATTTAATTGGCTAACAATTTCCAAATCATCATAATCATATATTACAGCTCAATAGCTTTCCAACGATACCAAGAATGTAAAAATCGGATAATCAGAACAAAAGTTACGGACGGAAACGAAAAACATATTTTGAAAAAATCACATTTTTACAACTCTTCTGGCCATACGCGTACGGGCACATGTCATACGCGTACGGGCAGAGACCCATTTTTCCCAAATTCCACGTTGAAATACCCATACGTGTAATGACCTGATCCATACGCGTACGGCCTAAAATGCTACGCGTATCATACGCAAATTGGCAGATGGCCGAGTGAAAAGGAAAACCATACGCGTATTGGCCCATGGCTCGCCCCCATTACGCGTATTGCCAAGGTTCATACGCGTATGAACATGCCTCATACGCGTATGACCTAGAAAAACCAGAAAAATTCTTCTGCATAATTTTGCTTACGGGTTCCAATCCAAAACACCCCAAATCTCACCTACACACCAGAAAATTGCCAATACAATGTCCAATAACAAGTATCTATCATATACCAATAATTATGGACACTAACAACATGATTTCAACCACATTTAATCGATTTCCAAGCAATTTTACAAAATATGGGTTTATACAAAACTCATAAAAATCCACAACAACGACAACACAATCATACATAATGATACACATTGATAAGATAATAAGATTTCACACCCTTACCTAGATTCCAAGCTTATTAGATGATTGTTCTTGATATTTTCCTAGTTTTCCAAAGATTCTTCTCCTTTCTCTTCTTCCTCTTTCTTTCTCTCCTTTTTCTCTCTATTTCTCTTTTCTTTCTTTTTCTCTCCTATTTCTTTTCTTATCTCTTTTTCTTTCTTTTCTATTTTCCACTCAAATTCAATTAATTCATTTTCTCACAAAATTCTACACTTAATCACTTTTCTAACAATTTATACTAAATTTCTAACTTATCATTAATTGAGAAATGTCTAAATTACCCTCCATTCTAATTTCCTCGAAAACTCTCAAAACGGTAAAATATCATAACACGTCAACATAGCATATTAACACGCCAATTTCACAAATAAAATAATTTATCACTCAATTTAAATAAAAGACTCAACAAAATGGGAATAATTGGAATCGGGGCATTACACATAACCTATGATGCTCCATGGGACATCATAAACCCAATTATCAATTCAATTTAACCTCAGGGGATCATTCATCAAAAATTAGGAATTAGGGTTTCTTGACCTAATTCACCCCTAAGTTGACTTTTGGGACAAATCATGAGCCAAGACCTCAAGAGAAGATTTGAGGATCCCTAATACACTACATTGATCCATTTGTAACAATGGATTGATCCAGGAAGCTTGAGCAACGAATCTCAATTTCATATGCACCACAATTAGGGTTTTGCGAGAAAAGTCAACTGTACCTTTGACTTTTGACCAGGACATGCTCCCAAACCCTAGGACATGATTCAATACACCCTATAACACCTATGAAATCAATCCATCAAGTTTGATTTAGGTCAAGGACTTGATTTCATAGAGGATCGCACAGTTTAGAATTCATCTAACAAAAAGTCAACTGTGCACAAAAGTCAAACTTTGACTTTTTGAGATTTTTCACAAAAATGGGTTTTTAACCCTAAAATGATGTTAATGTGTGATTGGAATCATCATTCATCAAGAAAAATCAAGAAAAGTTGGATAACTTGTAAAAGGGGTAACTATAAAAACTTAGAAAAATTTTTAAGTTATGGAACAAAGTGGCTAGGGTACCAACTTTGGAGGATCATAACTCCTAAACCACAAGGCCATTTTTCCCCATCCAAAGCTGGATTTGTAGCTCTCATGGCCCTCTACAAAAGCTTCAAACTGAACTCATTCCAATTCATCATGGATTTCAAGTTATGGAATGATCAAAATCAAGAAAAGTGAAAATGTCACTTTTTTCCAACACTTAGGGAAATTTTCACTAAGTCAGAATCTGCCTTACTTTTTTCCAAATGTAAGGCCATTTTTCACTTGGATCCAAAAAGTATCAAAACCAAATATGATCAAACAATTGTTGTATCATATGAGGGCTTTCGAAAATGGCCAAGAACATCACCAAACTCAACTTGAGCCATGAGTTATGACAGTGGCAACATGCCTTGCTGAAAACTGCCAAGGCAAGGCAGATTTTGGAGTTTTGCTAGATTTGCCTAAATTTTGCAAATGACAAGCAACCCAATCCATCTGAACACCTCAAGGGGGGACCAAGGAGGAACCAGCTCTAATCCCAAGCCTCCCAAGTCTTTGGAACCAAAAATAGCATGCCAAACCTAGAAATCCCTAAAAGAGGGACAAGACTCCAATTTTGGATTGGAGCATTTAATAGATGCTTAGAGGTGGCATGGATTGACACATTTGCAACTGAATTCAGTCAAGATTCCTCCAACAACTAGGGAACCACAACTCTGTGCCCTAACCTCTAGTCAATGGCTAGAGGAGACTTGGATTTTCATTTGCCAACATTGGCCAAACCTCTGCTGCAGTTGCCATTCATTATTGATCCCAAAAAAAACTTGCTCTACTATAAATAGAGCTCATTTGTGCTCAGTTTGAGTACACCAAAGCCATCAAACAAATGTTTTCCTTAAAATCCCTTTCTCTTGGCAAAAATGCCTTCTTTTGCAAGGTAACTCTGAGTTTTTGAGTTAGAGAGCAATTCCACCACAGCTTATGATCCAAACACATCCAATATGTCATATCTAAGCTGTCCAAACTCACAAAAGTGACCTGTAATCACAAAATCACAAAGTCACCTCTCAAAACCTCAAAATAAGCTTTTTGTGCATTTTTCAAGCCATGTCATGATTCAGTCACTTTCCAAACCAGATAAAACCTCAAACACACTCCAAATATCATCCTTGAACTGTCCCAAATGGTTCCCCCCATCTGGAACACCATTTGAGAGAGTTGTTATTTTGGCCATTTTAACCCCTTTTGCAAGAAAGGACCAGTTTGTGTTTTTACAGGTTCCAGCTGATTCCACTTTCCCTAAAAACTTCTAAGGGATCATTTGAGGGTGTCCAAAGAATCAAATCATTTCTAGAACAAGAAGCTTGGCAGATTGCACAGAAAACTCCAAAACTCCAAGAGAGGTGAGCATCATGACTTGAACTTTCCAAAATATGTATTGTTTTGAAGTCCACTGACATGCATCCCTTACATATGTTGTATGTGTTGTGTTTGTACCAAATTATCATGTAATTCATGCATGTACCAAAGTGTAGCATAGAAAATGCAATTATAGGCCATTTCAAAACCACTATCGGGTTTTGAGGAGGGAGCATGATCTGAAAAAACTACCACCACCATTGGATTCCTTGTGAAATTCTAGGCCAGATGCATATAAATTTTGTCCCCAACCATGGAGAAATGAGAAAGTTATGACCTTCACGTTTCTGAACCAAAACTTGCCTTGCCTTGCCTTGGGCCAGGCCAAAACACAAGGCAAGCCTTGTATATTTGTGGTTTCACTTCAAGCAATGCATGTATCACCACCCCAGTGGTAAGGCGCGCGCCCTGTAACCTTGAGGTCATGGGTTCAAACCCACCCATGCCATTTTGTGATTTTTCACCTTTTTGCTATTTTTTCCATATTGTCATGTTTTGTTAATTAATTGGAAAATTAATAACTCTTTCAATTTTAATTATTTTTGATTGGTTCTTTTTGCAAAAAATCACAAAAATGTTAAAATATTTTATTCCACAAAAAAATTAGGTTTATATTAGTTATTTAATATAATTAGTGTTTTTGTGAATAAATTCCTTTTTAATTGTTTTTAAACATTTTAAAAGTGAATATTTATCTTGAAAATCAAAACCAAATGGGTTTTAATTCATCTTGTAATTAAAGCCTCATTTTTTCAAACCTAAAACCAAAATCACAAGTTGTTTATTCCAACTTATTTGGCATTTCTATCATTTTTATTTGATTTTCTTTGAATAATTACTTTAAAAATGATGAAATTAGGGTTTTATTGATTTTCACCCTAACAAACTTTTTTTTCAACTCTTGGGCCTCTAATAGAGTGTAAGACCCAACCCCCCTTGAAAACCAAAATAATTTGGGCCTCAGTCATTGTATAAGTCCCACTGTGTTTTCAAAAAGTTCGGCGCAATCATCGCCCGTTTAAAACAAACCATCTGGGCCTACCCTCGAGTAGTAAGACCCATTTCTTTTCTTAAAACTCACTTGGGCCTCTAATAGAGTGTAAGACCCAATCCCCTTTTAACCAAAACAAGTTTGGGCCTCACTTATTGTATAAGTCCCTCTGTGTTAAAAGAAAACCTCGGCGCGATCGCCAGTTCAAAAATCAAACCCTTGGGCCTCTCCTTGAGCTGTAACCCCAATTTTCTTTTCAAAGCACTTTCTCCTTTGATTTTGTAATATAATATTGTTATCAAAGTTTTCTTTGTTGAACAACTAACAAAACAGCATGGAAGCTCTACAACCGAGTAAGTGTTTACCCGCTTTCATTTACCGCTTTCATATGTATATAATTGTACTGTGGGGCTGTTTCACTGTAAGTCTTCTTTCATAAACTCATATCAACTGTGTAATAATAGTATAGATATTTAAAGTTTCCCCGACAACTACGTCTAGCACAAACCCGTTGGTCACTCTTAAATATGGTCAAATCTAGATCCCCATAGGATTACCAGACACAATCTTCCCTCCTCTTGGGGTTAAACAATATGGAACAAAGAGAAAGGCAGTATTCTCGGTGAACCTTTTCTCAGACTGTCACCCTTAGAAATTGTCAAAGAAACTCTAACTCCCTAGAGATGATCTTTTCTCCGTGAATGGCATCTCTTGAGTTTCTTCCAAATCCTCAAACTTTCCTGGCTTGATCTATTCTCTGTGAATAGCATGTCTTGAACTTCTCATGGTTTAGGGACCCACAGGCTTCCTAAAAGCATCCCCGCCTCCTCTTGGGCGTTGTACAAGGACCCGTCGACTTCTTAGAAGTTTTCACAGCCTCTTCTTAGGCTTCATATAATGATTCTTCCTCCGGGAAGATAGCCTCCTCTTGGGCTTCGTACAAATTGTCCCTCGGCTTCTTAAAAGTTTCCAGCCTCCTCTTGGGCTTCGTACAAATTGTCCCGACGACCTCCTAGAGGTATAGGAACAGATATTAGTCATCTCAATAGAACAGTCTTTCAAAGAGTCTAGATCTTTCTACCGCCAATGTACAGTCTCTCAATTTCTCTTAAGACAGAGTACAAAAGATAAAACTCTAGACTTGGACAGTCTAAAACCCTTGAGTCTTAAAGACATTCTCAAGCCCCTTTTCCAAATGGGAAAAACACCCGTAGGCTTGGACAGTCTCAACACCCTTTGAATCCCCCGTTTCCTTAAAGAACAGGAAAATAATCCCGATCCTCAGATCCAATCCATGAGTACAACATTACTCATATAAGAACTGATTTTCTCTTTTAACCAACCTACTGGACCTGTCACTCAACTGAAACAGTTACCTTTAGCCTCCATCTCGGGCTTCGTATGAGATACCAAAACACTCTCTTGTTGAGTATAAAAGATTCTCTTGTTGAATCACCCATTTCAACTCCGTCTCGGGCCTTATACGAGACACCAAATCACTCTCTTGTTGAGTATAAAAGATTCTCTTGTTGAATCACCCCTTTCGCCTCCGTCTTGGGCTTCGTACAAGACACACAAAAAGACTTTCTTGTCGGGTCAAACACCTTTAGCCTCCATCACGGGCTTCGTACGAGATACAAAACACTCTCTTGTTGAGTATAAAAGATCCTCCTGTTGGGTCATAAACACTTTTAGCCTCCGTCTTGGGCTTCATACAAGACACATATGAAAACACCCTCTTGTTGGGTCAGTAGCCTCCTCTTAGGCTTTGTATAAGGAAACCCCGGTTAGTCAATCAACCTTTTAGCATCAAATCATGCTTGGGTCACAACATACAAACACCAACAACTCCTTTCCCCATCTAATTGCTGTAAGCGGAAAGCCTCTGGATTATTTACATCCACGCCACTGTCCCTCTTTTAGCATGAGAAATACCTAAGGAAAGATGGCATTGCTCTAAACTGAGTTAAAGTCTTCTCCTTCAGGTCAAAAAACCCCTATAAAGGAAATTATGGCATTGCTGAATTCACATATCCCAGTTAAAGTAATTCTCCTTTATAATCAGTCACCCCACAGTTGTGACAAACAGACCCCTTTAGAGATGACAAATTCTCTCTAAAGTCAAAACCCTTTAGCTTCATATCTTGGGCTTTAAACAAGATACAAATAGACCCTTCAGCTTCACATCTTGGGCTTCGAACAAGATACAAACAACTTTTAGCTTCACGTCTTGGACTTTGAACAAGACACCAAAACACCATTTCCTCCCATAGAATAGGAGGAACTACGATAGCTCTGATTTCCCTGTTTCGGTAAATGGGAATGCGTAGGCATAAGATTGAAAGAAAAATCTTAGCGAGCACACTAATCAAAAACTCAAAATCTCATATATCAATCTGGCGCAGTATCCTAACCAAATTCCCCATGAATAGTCCCGATTTTTTCATTCCCAACAAAGTAAGAAGAAAGAGGCCCCATTTCCATATAGCATCCGTAACATAACAGACCGCTGTTTAAACTCAGTATGCAAGCAGGGTTAATTGGAGACATCTATTTCCCTTCCTTAGTCAGCTCAATAGGATAAAAAATGAATCGACCTGTAGTCCCCCAAAAGAGCGACAATGCTTAAGAACCACGTCAAAAATTGCTCGCTACAGAAAAGTGGCGCCCACCGTGGGGCCTTCTCGTCTTTTCTTACAGTTTTAGGTAGAAACCTTGAACAAGTCATTTTCATGGCGGTGGCCGCCACAGAAAAGTGGCGCCCACCGTGGGGCCTCACAGTTTCTTTCTTACAGTTGAGGTAAAAACCTTGGACAGCTTATTTTCATAACGGTTCTATCAGGGAATGTCATTATTGCTAGAATCGGCCTTCACTAGGATCTTAGGTCAAGACCTTTAAGTTGGGAAGGTACCACAGAATGGCGACTCTGCCGGGGAGCCATTTTCTGTTAGGACATTAGGACAAATATATATACTGCTTTTCCTAATTGATATATGTGTTTATTTTTCTGCTAATGGGAATGCGTGTGATGCCGCATGTGGAAAGATTGAGTATACACCTAGGAAAAACCTCTTCTAGTAGTGCGGAAGCTATCGAAAATAGTTGTTATGCGATACTACCCTCTTCTGAGATTCTTCGAATTACATCACCTAGCACGGTTCCCAGCCCGCTGATGTGATCTCGACAAGAATTAATGATTTTGAGAGACAGGTACAAAAATCACTAGTATAAGCCTTTGGAAGGGGGGGGGGGGGTAGAGCCTTGACTTCATGACACCGACCCTTTGACCCCATGTTTTTTCTATGTTTTTGTGTGCTGCACTCATACATTCATTTTTAAAAAAACATTAAACAAAGAAAATTTTCTCTTCTAGTCTCTCTTTTTCAAATTAAACTGAGACAATGATTGCAAATGTTAGAGAAAAAGATTGCGCTTATGGATTTCGGTAGGCGGAGAACTCATAAGTATACCTTCAATGTTCCAAAACTAGAGGATTTGAGAGGATTAGCAAGGATGATCACTAACCCTGACGCTTTCAGAGCCAAGTACGGAGGTTTGCTACCTCTATTAAGGGTCCATGTGATTGAGGGAATCCTGGAAGCACTCATTCAGTTTTATGATCCGGTCTATCACTGTTTCACATTCCCGGATTACACACTCGCACCAACGCTGGAGGAATATTCTCATCTGACTGATTTACATATCACTGATCGAGCTCCATTTTCTGGACTGGAAGAAATTCCAAAGGATCAGACCATTGCATGGGTAATTTATTTGGATGAGTCGGAAGTCAAGACTCACAAGACCACTAAGGGTGGAATCCCGGGTTTACCAACCAAGTTTCTGGTAAAGAAGGCTCTATACTTTGCTAGTATAGAGAACACGACTTCTTTTGAAAGCATCTTTGTTTTACTCACCTACGGATTATTTTTGTTTCCCAACATCGATAACTTTGTAGATATCAATGCCATTAAGGTTTTTCTCATTGGAAACGACGTACCAACATTGCTCGCAGATGCGTATCACTCTGTACACCTAGGGAATTTGTACAGCGGAGGAGAGATCAAGTGCTGTGTACCCCTGCTTTACAAATGGTTTATCTCCCATTTACCTAAGTCTGTCACTTTTTTGGATCATAAGAGTGCCTTATGTTGGTCGCATAAAATCATGTCTCTTACAAACTCTGATATAGATTGGTGCAATAGGATTTATGACGGGATCAGGATCATTGACCGTTGTGGAAACTTCCCCAATGTACCCCTCATAGGAACTAAAGGAGGAATCAATTACCATCCAGTATTGGTTCGTCGTCAATTTGGATACCCAATGAGGCATGTCCCGCGTAATGCTCATCTGGAAGGTCTTTTCTTCAAAGAAGGAGAGAATGACAGGGCATTAAAGATGGAAATAGTGCACGCTTGGAAACATGTTCATAAGAAAGGACGGGAGTCTCTAGGAAAACCGGACTATGTCTCGGTGGAGCCTTATCTCCACTGGGTACAAACTAGAGCTCTCAAGCTAAAGATGCCTTATCCTCGTCACGGAGTTCTTCCGTCAAGGGAATCTGTCATGTACTTCATGACCGAAATGGAAAAACTTCAGGTTACTCTCAACAAAGTTCAACAGGAGAGGAGGTCTTGGAAGAACAAGTACCGCATTCTCAATGTGGAGTGTACCAAAATAGAGCAACTACTGAAAGATAAAGATGCTCTAATTGAGATTTTGGAGCAACATGCTGTAGAAAATCAGGATGACCAAAGGAATTTTCTCGCTCCTTTCATTTGGCAAAGGAATGACAACCCGACAATGGCCCAAGAGCCCCAGTCAAAGAAAAGGAAAGTACCAGGATCAGCACCCGAGTTCTCCTCAGAGAGGAATCGGGACCCATTAGCTTAGGTTTCTGTTTCCGCACTTTGTAATTTACTGTATTTCCATTTCCGCAATCCTTTGAATTCAATAAAATGGGGTCTCCCCACTGTTTGATATTTGCAATCTAATTGTCGAAGTTTATTTTGATTAAACAAAAAAATAATTAATGTAATCATTGCATTCATCATTCTCACGTCACGTATTCTTCTTACCTACGAATCTCACGTTTGTGTCTCGGTTCTAGAGTCAAACTGTCTTATTTGTACAATACTCGGGCCAGTCGTCAGAGAAAGATGGATGATCTCAAGGAAGAGAACAGAGAGTTAAGGGAAGAGATCGACACTCTAAAAGAGGATCTGAGAAAGCTTCGTAACGACATGCAAGCCATGGCAGAAGCTCAGCTACAAAGAACTGTGATCTCAGAGATTACCTCAACGCCCATAGTGGAGAAGTATGATCCTAGGTACAGAATGCCGAAAGATCGTCCTTGGGGCATGCCACCTAACTATATCCCGGAAGGATATATTCTGCCGATCATTGAAGATCCGAAAACTTCAGCAGGAGCCGTTGGGCCTGAAGGTTACAAACTTCGGGAAAGTGAAGATGCCAGGGGCATACCAACAACTCCTGAAGGTTACAAACTTCGGGAGGCACCAAGATTTGCTTCCGTAGTAACGGTACCACCCCCTGTGGTGCACACTGTCCCGGAAGGACAGATTCCACAGATACCTTCTGGTAGGAAGGAAACTATGTTTGACAAAATGAATGAAATCCAGGAACATTTCCTGGAAATGCAGAAGGAACTGCAAGCTATTCGCGGTCTGGGTTTATTTGGAAAGGACGCCGTAGATCTCTACTTGGTCCCCAATGTTAAAGTCCCACACAAATTCGAAGTGCCCGGTTTTGAAAAGTACAAGGGTAACTCTTGCCCTCAAAGCCACTTGGTAATGTACGCTCAACAAATGTCAGCTCAGACGGAGAATCAGGATCTGCTGATTCACTACTTTCAGGATAGTTTAACCGGTGCCGCCTTAAAATGGTACATGGGTTTAAACCGCGCTACGATCAGCACTTTCAGAGATCTTTGCACCGCCTTCGTCCAACAATATAAATACAATTCGGATATGGCGCCAGACAGAGATCAACTCAGATCAATGTCGCAAAAGGACAAGGAAACTTTTAAAGAGTACGCTTAGAGATGGCGTGAAATTGCCGCTCAAATTTGTCCACCTCTTGAGGAAAAAGAGATGACAAAGATTTTCTTAAAGACCTTGAGCTCGTTTTACTACGATAGAATGATTGCCAGTGCACCCAGTGATTTCACCGAGATGGTCGGCATGGGAGTTCGTCTCGAGGAAGCAGTCCGAGAAGGACGTTTAGTTAAAGATGTTGGACCATCAAGTAATACAAAACGATATGGTAATGCTCTCCCTAAGAAAAAAGAGCAAGATATTGGGAATATCTCTCTCGGAAAGCAAAGGCGACGGTATCAACCAGTAGCAGCGGTAACTCCTGCTATCAATCCTGCGCCTGTTTCTACGTATCAACCTCAGGTTTCTCAAAGCCAACCATTTTCGCAGCAATTTCAGCAAAGGACACAATAGGCTCTTCAGCAGGCTCGTCCTCAATACAACAACAACCGTACAATGCGGCCACCAGGATTTAATCCTATACCCGTATCGTACGCAGAACTATTTCCGTTACTGTTAGCCAAAGGGCATGTGCAGACTAAGTCTCCTCCTCCAGTACCGGAAAATCCGCCTTTTTGGTTTAAGGTGGATCAGACTTGCCCTTACCATCAAGGAAGACCAGGGCATAATATAGAGAACTGTCTCAATTTCAAATCTGATGTGCAAAATCTTGTTAGGAGCGGGGTCTTATCTTTCAAAGATACGAATCCGAATGTTCTTACGAACCCGCTGCCTCAACACGAGAAAGCTGCAGTTAATTTGATAGAAGAAGAGTCTAGCAACGTCTATCAAATTCATGATGTAATCTTGCTAAGGACCAACTTGGTTAAGATGCATTGTAGACAGAGTGGATATGGCCATGTGCCACCTCATAATTATCACCAGTGTGATATGTGCTCTAAGAATAATCAAGGATGTTTTGTGGTGCAATCAGCTCTACAGGAACAGATGGATCTCGGATGGATCCAAGAGCACCGAGTTCGTGGAGTCAACATGACTTATACGAATTCCAACATCATTCAAAACCACGACATCTGTGCAATGAATGTCAACTTGGTTGCGATGCACTCAAGGCAAAGCCAACACTACGGTGTGCCACGACATGATTACAAGGCCTGTCCGATCTGCTCAACAAACAATCAGGGATGCTCTTTCATACAGGAGGCCCTCCAGCATCAAATGGATCTTGGATGGATTCAAGATTACCATGATAGGAATCATTATCAAATCAATATGATTCAGATCTTTGACGTTCGCTTAATGAATACCAGCTTGGTGGAGTTACACGCTAAGGAGGTCTGGCTCGGGTTCCTGGTATCACATGATTATCAGGGCTGCAAAGCGGGTTGCGAAAACGATCAAGGTTGTGCCCTTGTCTAGGAAACACTTCAGCACTTGTTGAACCACTGGTGGCTTCCAATCTATATGGATGAAGACACCCAATAAATTAGTATCACTAACGGGAATCCTACTAGATATCAAAGTCAGGATGTTCGATCAACAGAAACAGACCTCGTGAGGTTACACTGTATTCAAAGCGGACGTGGCCAGGTGCCACCACACAACTATGAGCGGTGTACAATTTGCTCAGTGAATAATCAAGGATGCTGCTTCGTGCGAGCAACCCTTCAAAGTCAGTTGGACCGCAAAGAGATTCAACCATGGTCAAGTTCTGGACCAGTCAAGTATTTCGCTGATCAAATCGAGGACGTTGTCGTAATCTCTGATCCTCAAAGGACTGGGGATGTTTGTGCCCTCATCCCTCTATTTCACGAGTCGAGAGTTCCCAACCAGGAGCAGATCGAAATCACTTATGATGATCAAAAAAATCAGAAGGTTCCCATAGTCATCTATCTACCGAGACCACTACCGTATGAATCAACTAAGGCTATCCCTTACAAATACGGTGCAACAATAATTGAGAATGGAAAGGAAATTCCATTACCCTCTGTCGTGAATATTGCAGACATCAGTCGGGTAACACGGAGCGGTCGAATCTTCAACAGAGGAGTTGGAGAACCCAACAAAGAAAAGGAACCTCAGACAGAAGTTACCAATCCACCAGTCAGTCAATCCAGTGATCCCGACCTTTCAAAAAACAATGATGAGATGCTGAAGCTCATCCAAAGGAGTGAATACAACATTGTTGATCAACTGTTACAGACTCCTTCAAAGATCTCGGTATTATCACTGTTACTTAGTTCAGAAGCGCACAGGGAGGCTTTACAAAAAGTCTTGGAGCAAGCCTTTGTGGAACAGGACGTAACTATCAGACAGTTCGATAGCATTGTGTTGCACCCCAAAATTTGCCCTCCTTACTTTATTACTAACTGGCTTATGTTTTCATTTCATTGTTTGCATTATTATGTATGCATATCATTAGCATGGGGTCAAGGTAAAGTCCTATCTGGTCTACTACATCATCAAGAGTTCACAGGTGGCAAGGGATCTCAAGTGGAATCACTCTCTCCTAACCAGTGCATGAATTAGGGTTTTGAAATTCTTGGGTTTATTGCTCCAATGGGCAAGCTCCTTGGGTTTTTATCATCACCAAATGGCATATCTTATCTTTGTTGTAAAGGATACACATCATATTCAGAGGAATTTGGATTTGGAGACTGTGCTACTTCCTCCTAGACTAAGGGTACCAAAATTAGGGTTTGCTGTAAAATCAGTTTATTTCTGATTTTTTGGGCAAGGCTTGATTCCATGGTATTCCTTGGGTCCCTAAGTATCTAAGAATGGAAGGTTGTCCATCAGTTTGATTCAGAAGAGGTTCAATTGGACAATGGATCAAGAATCAGAAGTTGGTACAAAGTTTCTAAATTTGGAAAGTGACCTATAATGAAAAGTTTCCATTTTTGGCAAGTTTCTAGACTTCATTCAACTTGATTTTTCACCATCAAGGAAGCTTCAAATGAATTTTTCTCCAACATGAAAGTTGAAGATCTTTTTCTCCTCTTTCCAACAAGTACTAGTGGGTCTCCATATCATTTGTGAAACTCCAGTTATGATCAAAAGAAGGCAAGGTGGTTTTTAGGGTTTCTCATGATGCCATTTTCACAACTTTGGACATAGTGACCTATAATCCATTCCATTGCTTCATGTCACATTCCAATATTAAAAGACATTCCTGGAGGATTATTTTGGGCCCAAGAATGAAGCAATTCCATGGTTTATTCTTCATTTATTCTCCATTGTTCAAAATTGACAAATTATTTAGAAGTCATGAATCAAAAAAGTTTCAAGGCCCAATTTAAATATGGTGTGATTAGCAATCCAAATGAAAGTGATCCATCATTGTATTTTTAAGTGAACATGCATGGAGAGAGGTGTATTCCACATAATGCATTTTTACAAAATAATTCAAAAACTCTTAAAACCAAGGATTGCCCAAGCCCAATTCATCATCAGAGGAAAACCCTAGCCTATTTAAACCCATCCATGCACTGGTTAGGGTTAGTTACACGTGACTTTGGAGAGGAATCCAAGCTTGAACCCTAAAGCTCTTTTTCATCGAAACTCACAATCTACAAGGAGTTTCTTCGAAGTTCTTCCACAAAACTTCTCCTGGTGATCTCTAGAGTGCAACCCAACCACCATTTGCAACCAAGAGCAAGGACACGTGTGGAACCACCTCAGGTTAGGGTTGATTTTGATGATCGTGAAACTCATTTTTTAAGTATGCATATTGTTGTGTGATTGTCACTGATCATGCTGATGTAAGTTTTGTGGTGTTTGGACGTGTATGTTGCTTGCTATGTGCGTTTGAAGTTTTATGCCCTAACACTAATCCATTCGTTTTTTATTATATGTTGTTTATTTGTGATTTTTGATGAGAGATTTGGAATCCTTGCGAAATTCTGGTTCGAACGGTATAGGGGTCGTGGATTTCTGGGCAGTTTTGTGGTTGCAGGTGGTGGCCGGAGGTAGGGTTCCGGCAGAGGTGGTGTTCCGGCGAGGCTGGTTGGCTGGAGGTAGGAGATGAAATCTCCACCATCCATTCTCACGATCCAACGGCTCTTACGAGGCCACATGTTATTTTTTTTATTTTTTTTCTGAATTTAAATTAATGATCAGATGGACATTCACCCACAGCAATTACCATGCACGTCCAATTATATTGTTTTATTTTAATTACTTTTATTTTTGTTGACCAACCACTGACCGTATGTGGATCAAGTGGCTCCAAGGCTGCCAACGCATTAAAAACACATGTGCCAGGCACATGGCACGAACACGGTAAACTCCTTTTTTATTTTTGCTATTTTTCTGATGAATTTGGACGGGCTTCGCTACTCACACCCCACTCTCTGGCCCAACCTTCAATTTCCACTGCATTTCCTTACTAGACATACCCCCCATACGTATTTCTCTTTTTATTTTTTATTTTTCTTTCTGATGGGTTTTCGCGCGCTGGGCCTTCTATCTGCACACCCCTAGCCCATTTCAATTATTTCAACACGAATTCCTCACTAAATGCACCCCCATGCATTTTCAATTCATTTTATTTTTATTTTAATTATCATTTTCAATCTTTAATAATTAAAAATACATTCTTGCATTTAAAAATTACCATAAAATTCATGCATCATTCTTATTTTATAAAATTTTCACAAATTTTATTTCTCATTTTTTATTTATTTTTTATCATCTAAATCAATTGTTTATTCAATTTCTTTTTGCATCACACATCTCATGCATACCTGAAATTGATTATTTTATTTCTCTGCATCCGTAAAATATTTTCAATCCGTTCTTTTTGAATTTGTTCATTAACATTCTTAAATGCATTAAAATATTTTTCTTTCATTTTTAAATATATTTCATATTGCATTTTGATCCTCTTTCTTGCCCATTGAACCCCATTTCTCACCTGATTTTTGTATGATTAATTGAATGACTAGCACTCTGATTTTTTGCAGGGGGGTTTGGTATTTTGTTTGTCTCTGGTTGAGAAACCTTGATGTTTAATTTGGGAATTTTAGGAATTATTTCTCCAATTGTTTGATTTGTTTTCACTTGAGATCTGCTTATATGTGCATTTCTGATCATGCCTAGGTCCTTGTTTGAAAGGCACTTATGCCATTTGCTTTGGGGTTGCTTCTTTGATCTTTGAGTTCATGTTTGGATTATTATCATTATTGTTTGCCATTTCTTGATTTTCATTTTCTTTGGTATTATTTATGTCTGTTTCTCACTAACCTTTTATGCAGGGACTGAGGTAAGTTCTTTAAGGGTATGGATAAATATCCATGGTCACCCTTATCCTTTCTTTCTCTCCTCTCTTCTTCCTTTAGGATTTAGGTTGTCGTCAAACTTCACTAACCGTAGGTCACCCATGCATGATGACTTTAGGGTTCATAGTCTCCCTTTAGAGTTACCCTTGTGTCTTCTCTCTTCTCATCTCAAATTTCTTTAAAACACTTAATAAGAATAAGGTGTATTGCACATGAGCCTTAAGTATGGGGAATGAGAAATGAGGGGCTTCCTCTCATATTTCTAGAGTGCTTAGCGAGCGCCCTGTCTTGGGACGATGCGTCAAGCATTCGCCCCTGTGCCCTATACTTTGGTGCAATGCAAGTTATGAACTAACTCAAGTCACTTCTGTCTTAAAAAATACAAACAAACTTCAAACCTTTTTGTCCTTCGGGATTGTCAAACTAAAGGCTATTTTCAAAAAGGGCACGTTACCTTCCGTCTGAGTCGCAAACAGGAATCGACCCTAACTGCCGGACGCGGACTTAACGTCGCTCATAAAAAACACAAAACGAACTTGGTCCGAACTATGTTGACTCTGAATTCCCCATTGCACAAGGGGGGTACGTAGGCCTAGGACGTCGACGTCCTACCGAGTCTGTCTTTGTCTTCCCCTTTCCCGTCTTAGTACAGCCCTAGATGATAGTATAACTCACCCTTAGAATAGACAACAAGCGTGGATCCCATCGAGTACGATGGACGCGTGGGGTGCTAGCACCTTCCCCTCGCGTAACCGACTCCCGAACCCAGGCTATGGTTGTGACGACCATTCCTTTCCCTCTTCCTCAGGTTTATGCGGTGTTCCCTTTCCCTATCTTGGGATAAATTTACACGGCCGGCGACTCTGTTTTTCCGCGCCACTCTCGCGTTTGTACCTGGATGAAAATCCTAGGAGCGACACATTGTCTCTAACATCACTTCCTGCAATAATTTGGGGTTCAGTAATGAGGAATTACCTGAAGAGGGTCGCCGTCATAACATGGCGCTCAACATTACAGTCAACTGCCAGGACGATGCTTTAGCCAGCGTACTGGTAGACACAGGGTCAGCCCTGAATGTTATGCCGAAGTCCACTTTGATGCAATTATCATTCAAAGGCCCTCCGATGAGAACCAGTGAAGTTGTCGTCAAAGCATTTGACGGATCCAGAAAAACGGTTATCGGCGAAGTCGACATTCCCATAACTATTGGTCCTCACACTTTCCAAGTCACTTTCCAGGTCATGGACATCCGGGAAACTTACAGTTGTTTATTAGGAAGACCTTGGATACATCAGGCTGGGGCAGTCACTTCGACCCTCCACCAAAAGCTAAAGTTCGTCAAGGATGACCAACTCGTCATAGTCTGTGGAGAACAGGCCTTGCTCGTAAGTAACTTATCGTCATCCACTTGTGTAGAACCGGAGGGGGTAATCGAAACCCAGTTCCAAGCGCTTTTGCTACACAATGACAATTAATCCGAAGAGGGAACTTCGATTTCCTCGTACAAAGATGCTATCAAAGCAGTTGAAAGTAACAATGCAAAGGGGTGGGGACATCTTGTCATTCCTACCGACAATAAAACAAAGAAGGGTCTTGGTTTTTCTGTAACCTGCACCCAGACAGCTGCTAATGATGAAAGTCTTCATCCCATTCAGGACTTCTTTCACAGTGGAGGTTTCCTTCACCCAGTGCCTCAAGCAGTCCATTCCATCAACGAGGAGGATTCCTCCGATACGGAGGAAGAATGGAAGTACTATCTTAACGAGGACGGTTATATGTCTCAGGAAGAGGTGCCTACGCCCTTTTGCTATCCCGCACAGAGTCCGAGATTTATACCGAGGTCAGACGTTGAAATGATATACGGAGATTGTGATCCGGAAGGATGTCTTGCTCCGTCAAATTCATTAGAGAAGGACACTCTGATGAAAGACCACTTTGATCACAGCTACTATGGCCCGATGGATGGCCTACCAATGTGGCAGCCTTACCCAGGAGACTTGGGGCAAGAGAATAAGCTGAACAATGAAAATCAGCTGAGCACCATTGAAAAAATACCTGCGTCCCCATCATGTCATGGGATCAACACTCAGGTTATCCTGAAAATACCCAGCACGACGATGAATTCGCAATGTTTGCAGGACTAGAATTCATCAACTATGCTTTTCTTGAGGTCAATGTCATCAAGAGGGATGATTCCTCCAGTTCCAAAGAAGTGTGGGATACCTTGGGACAACCAAGTGGAAAGTACGACTTCTTGGTCAAGTACACCGCTCCTGAAAGCTCTCGTATCAGGCTTGAAGACATTCAGCCAACTGGATGTGGAGATACAGCTGAGAGCACAAATACTATGCAAAATACAATTGAGGAATCCTCCTACGACAACTCTGCCTAGGAGACAGATTCTAATGATCCTACTCTGCCAGAAATCAACGTCATTTCTGAAGACAAATCAAGGAAGGTACCAGACTTTCTGATTCACCGAGGAGTTCGCCGCCAATGGGTTGCTGTCAATGTTCCGAAGATTCTTCATAAGTCAAAGTAATTGCCATCTTTAGCCTTTCACCTTTCCCAGGTGAAACAGATGTTTTGATAGGGCTTGCTTTCTGTAAATTTCCCTCTTCGCTTCGCCCAAAGTGACAGAGTTTTGTTTTATAGGGCTGTAGTTTCAAGATTCGACTTGTTCATAAACAAAATAACGTCGTTCTGTAATTTCCGCATTAATTGTTGTTTTCTCTTTTCGTTTTTCAGAAAATGGTAATCCTAAAAAATAAATCAATCATAAAAACAAGCAGTAATAAAAAAAACACTGCACACACTCTTGCATTCTCTCTATCTCTTCTAAACAAATCATCACGTCATGCAGATTGCTTGTTTTATACCCCGTTGAAACATATGATCCGATGCCTTCTCCCAACTTTGAATTCCCGATATTTGGGGCTGAAGAAGAAGATGACGACGAAATTCCAGAGGAGATCTCCCGACTACTCAGACAGGAGGAAAGGTCCATTGAACCTCACAAAGAACCGCTGGAAACGGTAAACTTGGGTTCGAAAAAAGAGAGAAAACAAATCAGGATCGGGGCACTGCTCAGTCCAACTGCCAAAAAGAGTTTGACAAAGCTTCTCAAAGAGTTTCCCGATGTATTCGCTTGGTCCTATCAGAACATGCCAGGGTTAGATACCAACATCGTGGAACATCATCTACCGTTAAGGTCAGAATGTCCGCCAGTAAAACAAAGGTTGAGAAGGACTCACCCAGACATGGCTATCAAAATCAAAGAGGAGGTACAAAAACAGATAGATGCGGGTTTCCTCGCCACCTCAGAATATCCTCAATGGTTAGCCAACATCGTACCCGTTCCGAAAAAGGAAGGAAAGGTCAGAATGTGTGTGGACTACAGAGATTTAAACAAGGCTAGTCCGAAGGACGACTTTCCTTTACCACACATTGACATGATGGTTGACAGTACAACAAAGTTCAAAGTTTTCTCCTTCATGGATGGATTCTCGGGCTATAATCAAATAAAAATGGCGCCGAAGGACATGGAGAAAACTTCCTTCATCACCCCATGGGGTACCTTTTGTTACAAGGCAATGCCGTTCGACTTAAAGAACGCCGGGGCAACCTATCAAAAGGCCATGACTACTCTGTTTCATGACATGATACACAAAGAAATCGAGGTATATGTCGATGATATGATTGCCAAATCCCAAACAGAGGAGGAGCATGTGACCCACCTGTCAAAGCTATTCGAGCGGTTGAGAAAGTACAAACTCCGCTTGAATCCCAATAAGTGCACCTTCGGTGTCCGTTCAGGGAAACTCTTAGGATTCATCGTCAGCCAGAAAGGAATTGAAGTTGATCCTGACAAGGTCAAGGCCATTCAAGAAATGCCTTCTCCAAAAACTGAAAAACAAGTCAGAGGATTCCTGGGACGTTTGAACTACATTTCCAGATTTATATTCCTCATGACCGTGACGTGTGCGCCGATTTTCAGATTACTAAAAAAGAATCAGGACTGCGTTTGGACAGAAAATTGCTAAACTGCCTTCGACAGTATCAAGGAATATCTGTTGAACCCACCGATTCTATCACCTCCAGTGGAAGAAAGACCACTAATCATTTACTTAACAGTCCTGGAGGATTCAATGGGATGTGTACTTGGCCAACAAGACGAAACCAAATGGAAAGAGTTTGCCATTTACTATCTAAGCAAGAAATTCACCGACTGCGAGACTCGGTACACTATGCTTGAGAAAACTTGCTGGGCAGCCAAACGTCTTCGCCAGTACATGATTCGTCACACTACTTGGTTAATCTCCGAAATGGATCCAATCAAGTACGTATTTGAAAAACCTGCTCTCACGGGAAGGATTGCCCTTTGGCAGATGTTGCTATCAGAGTACGACATCGAGTATCACGCTCAGAAAGCTGTTAAGGGAAGTGTTTTAGCCGATCATTTGGCTCATCAACCGATTGAGGATCAGGAATCAATTGGATTTGACTTCCCAGACGAAGATGTCATGTATCTAAAAATGAAAGACTGCGATGAACCGCTACCCAGTGAAGGGCCAGAACCAGGTTCCTAGTGGGGACTAATCTTTGACGGAGCTGTCAATCATTATGGAAATGGAATTGGGGAAATCATCATAACACCTTAGGGTACCCACATTCCTTTCACCTCCAGACTTACATTCAAGTGTACAAACAACAAGGCCGAATATGAAGCTTGTATTATGGGTCTCGAGGAAGCGATTGATTTAAGGATCAAGAACTTGGATGTATAAGGCGACTCAGCTCTGGTTATCAATTAGATAAAAGGAGATTGGAACACATACCAGTCAGGATTGATTCCTTACAAAGACTACACGAGAAGGTTGTTACCCTTCTTCAACAGAATCGAGTTTCATCATATCCCTCGTGAAGAAAATCACATGGCTGATGCATTAGCCACTCTCTCTTCCATGATTAGCATACGTCAATGGAACGACATACCTAAGTGTCATACTCCAAATTTTGACCACTGGGATTTCCCATCATTGTGCAAATCAACATCACAATATGGATGAACCATTATATCTCATTAGACTCCCCAAAGATGGGTGAGCATCCACTACAATCAAAATTAGGGTTTCAGGCCCTCTCGGAGTTCTTAGACAAAGGATCAATCAAGGAATGACATGATCTTCAACTTGTCTAGCCTCTCAAACATCCACAATGGATCAAAAGGACTCCCACTTTAAGGATTAAGCACAAGGTTGCTCCCTTCTAGGTGGATCAAGCCTCAAGATCGCCAGTGTCACCAAATTAGGGTTTTGGTCGACCAGGGCCTCCAGATGGAAATTTTCCTCTGGGCATGAGCCAATACTTCAAAGCATAGCCTAACATGCTCCATGGAACTTCATGGACCCAATCATCAAGTCAATTTGACCTCAGGGGATGCATTCATCAAAAATCAGGAATTAGGGTTTCTTGACCTAATTCACCCCTAAGTTGACTTTTGGGACAAATCATGAGCCAAGACCTCAAGGGAGGATTTGAGGGTCTCTAATAAACCACATTGATCCATTTGCAACAATGGATTGATCCAGGAAGCTTGAGAAACAAGTCTCAATTTCATCTAAACCACAATTAGGGTTTCGCGAGAAAAGTCAATTGTAACTTTGACTTTTGACCAGGACATGCTCCCAAACCCTAAGACATGATTCAATACACCCTATAACACCCATGGAACATGTCCATCAAGTTTGATTTAGGTCAAGGACATGATTTCCTAAAGGATTGCACAGTTTGGAATTCATCCGCTAAAAAGTCAACTGTGCACAAAAGTCAAACTTTGACTTTTTGAGATTTTTCACAAAAATGGATTTTTAACCCTAAAATGATGTTAATGTATGATTTGAATCATCATTCATCAAGAAAAATCAAAGAAAGTGGGATAAATTGTAAAAGGGGTAACCATAAAAACTTAGAAAATTTTCTAAGTTATGAACAAAGTGGCAAGGGTACCAACTTTGGAGGATCATAACTCCTAAACCACAAGGCCATTTTTACCCATCAAAAGCTTGATTTGTAGCCCTCATGGCCCTCTACAAAAGCTTCAACTAGACCTCATTCCAATTCATTAGGGATTTTGAGTTATGGAATGATCAAAATAGTTGAAAACATGAAATGTCACTTTTTCCAACACTTAGTGAAATTTTCACTAAGTCAGAATCTGCCTTCATTTTTTTCCAAATGTAGGGGGATTTTTCACTTGGATCCAAAAGGTATCAAAACCAAATATGATCAAACAGTTGTTATATCATATGAGGGCTTTCCAAAATGGCCAAGAACATCACCAAATTCAATTTGAGCCATGAGATATGGTAGTGGCAAAATGCCTTGCTGAAAACTGCCAAGGCAAGGCAGAATTTTGCATTTTTTGTCGATTTGCCAAAATCAGCCAATCCAAGCCTTGTCATCATCTTGGACACATCTTAGGATCAAATCTAAAGGGGACAATCACTGAGCCAAGCCTCCAAAGTCCTTGGAACAAGAAGTAGCATGCCAAACCTAGAATTGCCTAAAATAGGGACAAGACTCCAATTTTGGATTGGAGCATTTAATAGATGCTTAGAGGTGGCATGGACTGACACATTTGCAACTGAATTCAGTCAAGATTCCTCCAACAAGTAGGGAACCAAAGCTCTATGCTCTAACCTCTAGTCAATGGCTAGAGGAGACTTGGATTTTCATTTGCCAACATTGGCCAAACCTCTGCTACAGTTGCCATTCACTATTGATCCCAAAACAAACTTGCTCTACTATTAATAGAGCTCATTTGTGCTCAGTTTGAGTACACCAAAGCCATCAAATAGATGTTTTCCTCAAAATCCCTCTCTTTAGGCCAAAATGCCTTCTCTAGCAAGGTAACTCTGAGTTTTTGAGTTTGAGAGCATTTTCAATCAAACCAATCACACAACACCTTATAAACATCATATGTAGGTGATCCAAACACTCACAAGTGACCTGTAACACCAAAATCACAAAGTCACCTCTCAAAACCTCAAAATAGGCTTTTTGTGCATTTTTCAAGCCATGTCTTGATTCAGTCACTTTCCAAACAAGATAAAACCTCAAACACACTCCAAATATCATCCTTGAACTGTCCCAAATGGTTCCCCCCATTAGGAACACCATTTGAGAGAGTTGCTATTTTGGTCACTTTTAACCCCTTTTGCAAGAAAGGGTCAGTTTGTGTTTTTGCAGGTACCAGCTGATTCCAATCATCCTAAAAGCTTCTAACTGATCATTTGAGTGTGTCTAAATCATCAAATCATTTCTGGAACAAGAGGCTTGACAGATTGCACAAAAACTCCAAAAAGTTCAAAAAGAGGTAAGCCTCATGACTTGAACTTTCCAAAATATGCTTTGCTTTGAAGTCCACTGATCATGCACACCTCATACATGTTATATATGTTGTGTTTGAACCAATTGATCATGTAATTCATGCCTGTATCAAAGTGTAGAATAGAAAATGCAATTATAGGCCTTTTTCAAAACCACTATCGGGTTTTGAGGGGGGAGTGTGATCTGAAAAAAATACCACCACCATTGGATTCCTTGTAAAATTCTGGTCCAGATGCATATAAATTTTGTCTGAAACCATTAAGAATTGAGAAAGTTATGACCTTCACGTTTCTGAGCCAAAACTTGCCTTGTCTTGCCTTGGGTCAGGCCTAAAACCAAGGCATGACTTGTATATTTGTTTTTTCACTTCAAACAATGGATGTATCACCACCCAGTGGTAAGGCGTGCGCCTTGTGATCTTGAGGTCATGGGTTCAAACCCCACCCATGCCATTTTGTGTTTTTTCACATTTTTCTATTTTTTCCAATATTTTTATGTTTTATTAATTAATTGGAAAATTAATAACTCTTTCAATTTTAATTATTTTTTATTGGTTCTTTTTGTAAAAAATCACAAAAATGTTGAAATATTTTATTCCACAAAAAAATTAAGTTTATATTATTTATTTAATATAATTAGTATTTTTGTGAATAAATTCCTTTTAATTGTTTTTTAAACATTTTAAAAGTGAATATTTACTTTAAAAATCAAAACCAAATGAGTTTAAATATCCCTTGTGATTATCCCTCATTTTTTTCAAACCTTAAACAAAATCACAAATGGTTTATTCAAACTTATTTGGTATTTTGTTTGATTTTCTTTAAATATTTAATTTTAAAGAATAAAAATTAGGGTTTCTTTGATTTTCACCCTCACAAATCATTTTCAAACACTCATGGGCCTCTATTAGAGTGTAAGACCCAATCCTTTGTAAATACAAACCTATCTTAGGCCTCACTTATTGTATAAGTCCCATTGTATTTCAAAAAGTCGGCGGGATCGTCGCCAGTTTAAAACAAAACATCTGGGCCTCTCCTCCAGCTATAAGACCCATTCAAAATTCTTTGGGCCTCTATTAGAGTGTAAGTCCCAACCCCTTTGAAAACCAAATAATTTTTGGGCATCAGTCATTGTATAAGACCCACTGCGTTTTCAAAACCTCGGCGCGATCGCCATTTAAAACGAAAAATCATCTGGGCCTACCTCGTGTTATAATCCCCATTTATTTTTCTTTAAAAACTCTTTGGGCCTCTTGAGAGAGTGTAAGACCCATCCCTTTGTACAGAAAAACCTTTCTTGGGCCTCAGTCACTTGTATAAGTCCCTCTGTACAAAAACAACAGTGCGATCACTGATAAAACCCTGGGCCTCTCCTTGAGCTGTAAGCCCCAATCTTTCTTTTCAAAGCACTTTCTCCTTTGATTTTGAAATATACTGTTGTTTTCAATCTTTCTTTGTTGAACAACTAACCAAACAGCATGGAAGCTCTACAACCGAGTAAGTGTTTACCCGTTTTCATTTACCGCTTTCATATACATATAATTGTATTGTGGGGCTGATTCGCTGTAAGTCTTCTTTCATAAACTCATATCAACTGTGCAATAATAGTATAGATATTTAGAGTTTCCCCGGCAACTACGTCTAGCACTAGGTAAAGCCGTTTCGATCACTCTTAGAAATAGACAATACTAGATCCCCCATAGGAGCACCAAATACAGTCTTCTCTTCGGATGTCCTCCTTAGGAATTATCAAGAAACTCTACTCCCCAGAGATGATATCTTCTCCGTGAATTGAATCTCTTGAGTTTCTTCCAAATTCTCGAACTTTCCTGGCTTAATCTATTCCTTGTGAATAGCCTGTCTTGAACTTCTCGGGGTTTGGGGACCCACAGGCTTCCTAAAAGCATCCCCGCCTCCTCTTGAGCGTAGTACAAGGACCCACAAGGCTTCCTAAAAGCATCCCCGCCTCCTCTTGGGTGTTGTACAAGGACCCGTCGGCTTCCTAGAAGTATTCATAGCCTCCTCTTAGGCTTCGTATAAATTATTTCTTCCTCCGGGAATGATAGACTCCTCTTGGGCTTCGTACAAATTGTCCCTGGCTTCTTAGAAGTTTCCAGCCTCCTCTTGGGCTTCGTACAAATTGTCCCGACGACCTCTTAGAGGTATAGGAACAGAAATTAATCATCTTAATAGAACAGTCTTTCAAAGAGTCTAGACCCTACTACTGTTTCTTTAAGCATAGTACAAAAGATAAAACTCTAGACTTGGACAGTCTAATTTCCTTGAGTCTCAAAGACATTCTCAAGTCCCTTTCAAAAAATAGGAAGACACCCGTAGACTCGGACAGTCTCAATACCCTTTGGATTTCCCATTTCCTTAAAGAACAGGAAACAATCCCGATTCTCAGATCAAATCCATGAGTACAGTGTTACTCATATAAGAATTGATTTTTCTCGTTGAACCAACATACTGGACCTGTCACTCAACTGAAACAGTAACCTTTTAGCCTCCATCTTGGGCTTCGTACGAGATACAAAGACTCTCTTGTTGAGTCAATCCCTTTTAGCCTCCATCTCGGGCTTCGTACGAGATACAAAGACTCTCTTGTTGAGTCAATCCCTTTTAACCTTCATCTCGGGCTTCGTACGAGATACAAAGACTCTCTTGTTGAGTCAATTTTTTTTCAGACTCCATCTCGGGCTTTGTACGAGATACAAAAAGACTCTCTTATTGAGTCAAGCCTTTTGGCCTCCATCTCGGGCTTTATACGAGATACAAAAAGACTCTCTTGTTGAGTCAATCTCCCTTTTAGCCTCCATCTTGGGCTTCATACGAGATACAAAAGCACTCTCTTGTTGAGTTAAGCCTTTTAGCCTCTCTCTCGGGCTTCGTACGAGACACAAAAAAACCCCTCTTGTTGGGCCGATAGCCTCCTCTTATCCTTTGTATAAGAAAACCCCGGTTGAGTCAATCAACCTTTTAGCATCAAAGTTGTGCCTCGTTCACAGTATACAAACATCAACAACTCCCTTCATCTAATTGCTGTAAGCGCAAGCCTCAGGATCATCTACATCCATGCCACTGTCCCTCTTTTAGCATGAGAAATTCCTAAGGAAAGATAGCATTGCTCTACACTGAGTTAAAGTCTTTTCCTTCAGGTTGAAAAGCCCTATAAAGGAAATTATGGCATTGCTGAATTCACATATCCCGGTTAAAGTAATTCTCCTTTATAATCAGTCATCCAACAATTATGACAGACAGACCCCTCTTTAGAGATGACAAATTCTCTCTAAAGTCGAGACCTTTCAGCTTCATATCTTGGGCTTTGAATAAGATACAAACCACCTTTTGCTTCATATCTTGGGCTTTGAACAAGATACAAACAACGTTTCGCTTGATGTCTTGGGCTTTGAACAAGACACCAAAACAACTTTTTTTCCTCCCATAGAATAGGAGGAACTACGATCGCTCTGATTTCCCTGTTTCGGTAAACGGGAATACGTAGGCATAAGATTGAAATAAAAATCTTAGAGAGCATACTAATCAAAAACCCTAAAGTCCCCTATCTTCACCCAATCTGGCGCAGTATCCTAACATCCTACCAATAGCCCAGTCCTGTCATTTCACCCTTAAAAATAACCAAAGAAAATCCCCACGATCATATAGCATCCGTAACCTAACAGGCCGCTGTTTAAACTCAGTATGCAAGCAGGGTTAATTAGAGACATCTATTTCCCTTCCTTAATCAGCTCACAATAGGATAAAAAATGAATTGACCTGTAGTAACCCCAGAGCGACAGTGCTTAAGAACCACGTCCGAAAATCGCTCGCTACAGAAAAGTGGCGCCCACTGTGGGGCCCATTTTAGTTTGTTTAAAGTGAAAATCTTGGACAAATCCTTCACTAGGGATATGACTTTTTGTTGACTTCATTAGGATCTTAGGTCAAAAACCCTTTAAATTGGGAAGGAACCACAGAGTGGCGACTCCACCGGGGAGCCATTTTCTGTCAGGAACATAGGATTCATAGCTTTTAAAAGTCTAGGACATTAGGACAAATATATTTACTACTTTTCCTAATTGATATATGTGTTTATTTTTCTGCTAATGGGAATGCGTGTGATGCCGCATGTGGAAAGATTGAGTATACACCTAGGAAAAACCCCTTTTAGTGGTGCGGAAGCTATCGGAAATAGTTGTCATGCGATACCACCCTCTTCTGAGGACTCTTCGAAAAACACCACCTAGCACGGTTCCCGGCCCGCTGGTGTTTTCTCGACAAGAGTTGATGATGATGAGAGACAGGTACAAAAATCACTAGTATAAACCTTTGGGATGGGTAGAGCCTTGACTCCATGACACCGACCCTTTGACCCCATGTTTTTTATATGTTTTTGTGTGCTGCATTCATGCATTCATTTAAAAAACATTTAAACAAAAAAAAAACTTCTCTTTTAGTCTCTCTTTTTCAAACTAAACTAAGACAATGATTGCAAATGTCAGAGAAAAATATTGCGCTCATGGATTTCGGTAGAAGGAAAACTCATAAGTATACCTTCAAGGTTCCAAAATTAAAGGATTTGAGAGGTTTGGCGAGGATGATCACAAACCATGAAGCTTTCAGAGCCAAGTACGGAGGGCTGCTATCTCTATTAAGAGTCCATGTGATTGAGGGAATCATGGAGGCACTCATTCAGTTTTACGATCCGGTTTATCACTGTTTTACATTACCGGATTATCAACTAGCACCAACGCTGGAGGAGTATTCTCATCTGATTGATTTACACATCACTGATCGAGCTCCTTTTTCTGGACTGGAAGAAATTCCAAAGGTGTCATACCCCAAATTTGTCCTACCTATATATAATTTTCATCTGTCACACCCTCATTTTCACCCTAACCCTAGCCTTGCATATCATATCATTTTCATCCCATTAACTCATAATCATACATGGCATTGGTCTTCTGAGACATGGGATTACAGCGGCTCTTTGAATCAAGGTTTCTTATTTGCTTTGAGGTACTTTCATTCAATGATTCAAGTGTGAAGCAAAGGTTTGATCTCACAGCATTGTGAGTATCTTTCTATCAAAGTTCATCCAGCTACAAGGCTTTCCTCTACCAAGATTCGTCAGTACTTCAGGGTTAAAGATAATTGTCACAATTCAGTTTATTTCCTAATTAGGATTGTGGGCAATGCAGTTCATGTGTCAAGTCTTCGATCTCAAAGCATATTCTTGTTCATTTGGTTCATGAGTATACAAGTGGCAAAATTCAGATGAATTCCTTTTGATTCAAAAGTTTCTAATCCATTCAAGGCTAAGATTGAGTTATGGATTTCTTCAAGATTGATTCAAATTTTATTCAAGTGTATATGGTGGATCCATTTCGATTCACGAGTCCTAATTCATTCATTTGTCAATAGCTCAATTTGAGCTATTTCATTTTCAAGTGAGGAATTCAAGAACGTTGAAAATTGGTTCTTATTGGAAATTCAATTCTATTGGCCATTGTTCTAATTAGGAATTAATTGCAAGATCTCTCATTATTAAGGTATGATAGGCATGGATCAAATAACGAAAATGGAAGCTATAAATTCTGAGTTACAAAATTTGATGCCCATTGATGATTTGATTCTACAAAATTGCAATGAAAAAATAATAGGCTCATGTAAAAAAATAACAAAGTTCATTACAATTGTCACATTCAAATATAAACAGGCCCATTACGCTTGTGGTAAAAATGATAAAAAAAAGAGATACATCAGTTATACTCCAAGATCGTGTGACATACTGCAAGATTAATTGGCTCTATGATCTAAACGACCAAATTCTTCACACGGGACAAATACAGACTAACCAACCCTCTTTTTTCCAATCATCACAAACTCCAGCCAACCCTTCACATAACCGTACAACAACGACAACTACACAGAACCTGTCTGCTGCACCATGCGCACTACACTCCAAAGCCACAACAGACCTGTAATAATACTCCAAAAACGGCACGTAAACTGACCTGCAAGGGAGAACAACAATTTAATGACAACTTGCAACTTTGTTCACACTTTTGTCACTCTCCAAGCCAATACGCAAGACCAGCCTTTCACAAGCCAATCCCATTTGCCAAATCCGTACGACCTACGACCTGCTGCAATTCTCCAAAAGGACTCTGCATCAACTTCCCAACCTGCTTTAAACCGTACTACACTACTCCAAATACATCCCACCAAAACTCCGCATAACCATCAGTCACAAGCCTTGCAAGACTGAAATCATAAGCTGCAGACCTCCAACAATACAAGCAACAACGACTACACCACCCCATTCATGGCAAAAACCTGCAATTGACAAGGACTCCTCAACACACACAAAAAAACATAGACTTAATGCACAAGTCTTGATATAATTTAAAAAGGGAAGAGGAATACAGAGGAAAAAAAGAAGGAGGACCTTAAGAGATCAATAAGAAAATTCTGCAGAACAAAAGAGAAGAGAGAAATGAGCTCTAACATTTTCCTCCATAATCGTGCGAAAAACCTTTGACATCAGAAAACCATTCCTCTCCATCATTCCAAACCTTTTTAATCTTCTCTCCTGCATTGTAACCAGAACTTCATATTTTCATAAACAATCACCATATAAGCTTTCCTTTTGCCGTGCCGGAACCACAAATAAACTCCCTCGCCGCCGACCACGGTTCATTTGAGCATCCATGAACACCTGAGGAAAAACGGAAAGAAAAAGCACTAAAAAAAAACTCCTAACCACCACTCATAGCTTGCTTCTAGTGACCATTAGAGCTTCAAATTGAGGCTCTAATTTAAGGTCAGAGCTTAACCTCATCAGAATTTCCCAACGAGCTTCAACATTACAACAACAACATCAAACAGAAGAAGCTGAAGATAACGAGTGAGCAGACGAGAACGAAAAATCATAAGGACTTACGTCTTGGAGTCTCGCCGGAGCTTCATCGGACTTACTCTGATTAGGTAGTCTCTGAACCATGTTCACTTTTTTGAAATTGTGGTTGTGTAGAGCTCTGGTTATTGCTTCGGATCCCCCTCGTAATTTCTTGATTATTTTCTGATTGAATAGATCTAGGGTTTTCTGAGTTGGGTTCGATTGAGGGGTTTAGAGTGTGTTTTTGGGGGAAATAGGCCTGGATTCATACTCAGGGGCTTTTTTTTTTATGTAGGTTAGGCTTTGTTTGGTGATAGGTGGCCGGAGAGGAGGGGCGGCGCCGCCGCCAACCACCTCCTTCTCCGGTAGAAAGTAGGGTTCCGGTGAGGTCGTGTGTTGAGAGAGAGCGTGAGATTGTGAGAGAGAGGCAACGTTGAGAGAATGAAGAGTCTGAATGAGACTTATTCTTCTTTTCCTCATTTTATCGTGGATGATGCATGTGTTGGCCGGTGGAACGGTGACACTTGTCCCTCCCTTGACAAGTGTCACCGGAAGGAGCTTCCCCTTTGGTCCTGCGCGTTGCCTTCTTTGATCCCTACAATGTACCCTTGTTTCTAGCCCTTTGATCAAGAGTCAATTTGACTCCTCACCAGATCAACGCACCAGATTTCTCCGTCGGTCAACTGGGTTTGATTGAGTGAACACCTTGGACCCCTTTCCTGCGTGTGGGCTTAAGTGATTTGGGCCTGGGGGTTTTCTATTCACACCTCCATTTCTACAGATCAACTTTTCTGGCCCATTTTTCAGATTTTATTTATTTATATAATAAAAAATCCAAAAAAACATTTTATTAACTTATTTAAAGAAAAAAAACAATTTATTTCTTTTAAAAAAAAAACCTTAAGATTTATTTACTAATTCAATTAATTTCTTTAAAATTATTTATTTAATATTAATTAATTATTTTCATAATTAGTTTTATTAAATATTTGATTTTAACTTAATTAATTACATTAGTTCAATTTCCTTAATCCAAAAATACTTTTAATTAACTTCTAAAATCCTTTTCAATAATCAAATTTTAATTAATTTTATTAAACCATTTTATTTAATACAAATTAACTTTAATAGTTAATTTTATTAAATATTTTAATTAGTTTAATTTAATTAATTGCTAGAACTTTCTTTTCCTCTAAAATTCTAAAACTAATTAATTAACTGAGACATTTCTTTTCTTTAGACTAACCTTAGAATTAGGTTGCTAACTTAACTAACATGCTTGATTATATTTCTCCCCCATTTTATTTGTGATTTTCATGTGATATTTTACTTTTCTCTCATGGATTATTTTCATGTCTTGATTATACTTATGTCATTCATCATATGCTTGTCCAAACAAAACTCTTTTCAAACTAATACCTTGACTTAATGTCAAGCCCTTTTCAATACCTTGTAAGTCGATTGTTTTCACGATCGCAATCAACCTCACATAGCCTCCTCTTGGGCTTTATACAACGATAATCGTTGCACATTTCACTTTGGTTTGTATGTGTATGTTTGATTGTCTTACTTATATTATGGCTTGATTATCCCCTTGGAGTAATTGTATCCCTCTCCCATAAGATTAAAATCAACCTTTTCAAAAGAATAAATAAGCTTGATCCAACGTCAAGCATTTTTCAAAACAAATTCAATTAATCACAATTCATCTCCAAGCATTCACTTGATCCACATATCAAGTTCCCATACCTAACTTGTAAGTCGAGTGCTTTTGCCTCGCCATCGACTTTACCTTGAACCATTAGGACCTCCTTTCCATTAGTCCTCAACCTATTTCGCACGCAAATTCAAACCTCGATCAACATCGAGCATCTTTCAAATCAAATTAATACACTTAACCATATTTAAACATCATTTCTTAAAAGGTGAAAAGGAGGGGGGGTCAAGTCTTTGGTCTTTCTCCTCAATTGTTTGGGTGCGAGTTCTCTTACTCGTGTGTGGACAATTGACGCCTTTAAAACACTTGTAACTCGACAACATTCAAACCATTTTCTAAGCAATCATTAAAACATTTAATCCATATCTAAACACATTTTTACTAAAAGGTGAAATGAGGGTGGTTGAGTCTTTGGCCCTTCTCCTCAATTGTTTGGGTGCGAGTTCTCTTACTCGTGTGTGAACAATTGTCACCTCTAAAACATCTAAAACTCCTGTCCTCGCCCACGTGCGATCGAAACCCTAAAACACATACAAATCAAATCCTTTTTCTTAATCAAACTCTTTAATACACTTAATCATATATTCAAACACAACTTCCTAAAAGGTGATGTGAGGGGGGCCAAGTCTTTGACCTTTCTCCTCAATTGTTTGGGTGCGAGTTCTCTTACTCGTGTGTGGACAATTGGCGCCTACATAAAAAATACTAACCAAATAACCGTAGTCCCACGAACTACGAATGCTCTGACTTTCCCATTGCACGAGGGAATACGTAGGCACAAGGGTTCTAATCCTTGCCGAGCACCCTAATAAAAAACCACCCCATTTCCTTAGAAAGCAATATTACCTTAGAAGATAACAAACAAACCTAGCTAACTTTCTCACGAATCGATTCAAGAGGTTCCCGTTGAGTACAACGGACGTAGAGGGTGCTAATACCTTCCCTCTTGCGTAACCGACTCCCGAACCCGAATTTGGTTGCGACGACCATGTTCTTATCTCCCTAAAAGGTTTTATCAATATTTTCCTTTCCCTTTTTTTGGGATAAATAAAGTTCGGTGGTGACTCTGTTTCGAACAGTTTTTTCCGCGTCCATCGCGAGGATCATATTTTTCGAGGTACGACAAAAGGATCAGACCATTGCAAGAGCAATTTATTTGGATGAGTCAGAATTCAGGACTCACATGACCACTAAGGGTGGCATACAAGGTTTGCCAGCCCAGTTTCTGACAAAGAAGGCTCTGTACTTCGCTAGTATAGGGAATGTGACTGCTTTTGAAGGCATCTTTGTCTTACTCACCTACGGGTTATTTCTGTTGCCCAACATTAATAATTTCGTCGATATCAACGCCATTAAGGTTTTTCTCATTGGAAACCCTGTGCTGACTTTGCTCGCGGATGCGTATCATTCTGTACACTTAGGAAATTTGTACAGCGGAGGGGAGATCACATGTTGTGTACCTCTGTTATACAAATGGTTTATCTCCCATTTGCCTAAGTCTGCTGCTTTTTGGGATCACAAGAGTGTCTTACGTTGGTCGCAGAAAATCATGTCTCTCACCAACTTTGACATAGATTGGTGTAATAGGATTTATGATGGGATCAGAATTATTGAGCGTTGTGGAAATTTCCCCAACGTACCCCTCATAGGAACTAAGGGAGGGATCAATTACCATCCGGTTCTTGTTCGTCGTCAATTTGGATACCCGATGAGGCATGCCCCGTGCAACGCTCATCTGGAAGGTCTTTTCTTCAAGGAAGGAGAAAATGACAGAGTACTAAAGATGGAAATAGTGCACGCTTGGAAACATGTTCATAAGAAAGGATGGGAGTCTCTAGGAAAACCGGACTGTGTCTCGGTGGAGCCTTATATCCACTGGGTACAAACTAGAGCTCTCAAGCTAAAGATGCCTTATCCCCGTCACGGAGTTCTTCCACCGAGGGAATCTGTCATGTACTTCATGATCGGAACGGAAAAACTCCAGGTTACTCTCAACAAAGTTCAACGGGAGATGAGGTCTTGGAAGAACAAGTACCGCATTCACAACGTGGAGTGTATCAAAATACAACAACTACTGAAAGATAAGGATGCTCTGATTGAGATTTTAGAGCAACATGCTGTGGATAATCAGGATGACCAAAGGAATTTGCTCGCTCCTTTCACTTGGCAAAGGAATGACAACCCGACAACGGCCCAAGAGCCCTGGTCAAAGAAAAGGAAAGTACCAGAATCAGCACCCGAGTTCTCCTCAGAGAGGACTCGGGACCCATTAGCTTAGGTTTCTGTTTCCGCACCTTGTAATTTACTGTATTTCCATTTCCGCAATCCTTTGAATTCAATAAAACGGGGTTTCCCCACTGTTTGATATTTGCAATCTAATTGTCGAAGTTTATTTTGATTAAACCAAAAAACAATTAATATAATTATTGCATTTCATCATTCTCACGTAACGTATTCTTCTCACCTACGAATCTCACGTTTGTGTCTCGGTTTTAGAGTCAAACTGTCTCATTCGTATAATACTCAGGCCAATTATCAGAAAAAAGATGGATGATCTTGAGGAAGAGAACAGATACTTGAAAGAAGATATCGACGCTCTGAGAGAGGATATGAGAAAGCTTCGTAACGACATGCAAGCCATGGCAGAAGCTCAACTACAAAGAACTGTGATCTCAGAGATCACCTCAGCACCCATAGTGGAGAAGTATGATCCTAAGTATCAAATTCTGAAAGATCGTCCCTGGGGCATGCCTGTTAACTATATCCCGGAAGGATATGTTCCGCCGATCACTGAAGATCAGGGAATCATAATAGATGCCGCTGGTCCTGAAGGTTACAAACTGAGGGAAAGCGAAGATGCCAGGGGCATATTGAGGACTCTTGAAGGTTACAAACTTCGGGAAACGCCAAGGTTCACTGCCGTAGTCACGGTACCACCCCCTGTGGTGCACACTGTCCCGGAAGGACAGATTCCACAGATACCTTCTGGTAGAAAGGAAACTATGTTTGACCGAATGGATGAATTCCGGGAATAGTTCATGGAAATGCAAAAAGAATTGCAGGCTATTCACGGTCAGGATTTATTTGGAAAGGACGCCGCAGACCTTTGTTAGGTCCCCAATGTGAAAGTCCCGCACAAGTTCGAAGTGCCCGACTTTGAAAAGTATAAGGGTAACTCTTGCCCTCAGAGCCATCTGGTGATGTACGCTCGGCGAATGTCAGCTCAGACAGAGAATCAGGACCTACTGATTCACTACTTTCCGGATAGTTTAACCAGTGCCGCATTAAAATGGTACATGGGGTTAAACCGTGCCACGATTAGCACTTTCAGAGATCTTGGCACTGCCTTCGTCCAACGGTACAAATACAATCTGGACATGGCACCGGACAGAGATCAACTCAGATCAATGTCACAAAAGGACAAGGAAACCTTTAAGGAGTACGCTTAGAGATGGCGTGAAATCGCCGCCTAAATTTGTGCACCTCTTGAGGAAAAAGAGATGACAAAGATCTTCTTAAAGACCTTGAGCTCATTTTACTACGACAGAATGGTCGCCAGTGTGCCCAGTGACTTCACCGAGATGGTGGGCATGGGAGTTCGTCTTGAGAAAGTCGTCCGAGAAGGACGTTTAGTAAAAGACACTGGATCATCAAGTAATACAAAACGATACGGTAGTGCTCTCCCTAAGAAAAAAGATCAAGATATTGGGAATATCTCTCTCGGAAAGCAAAGGCGACGTTATCAACCAGTAGCAGCTGTAACTCCAGCTATTAACCCCGCGCCTATTCCTACGTATCAACCTCAGGTTGCGCAGAGCCAACCTAATCAGCAGCAAAGGACACAACAACCTCTTCAGCAGGCTCGTCCTCCATACAACAACAACCGTACAATACGGCCACCAGGATTTGATCCTATACCCGTATCGTACGCAGAACTATTTCTGTTACTACTGGCTAAGGGGCATATCCAGACTAAGTCTCCTCTTACAGTACCAGAAAATCCTCCTTTTTGGTTTAAGGTAGATCAAACATGCCCTTATCATCAAGGAGGACCAGGGCATAACATAGAGAATTGTCTTAATTTCAAATCCGACGTGCAAAATCTTGTTAGGAGCGGGCTCTTATCTTTCAAAGATACGAATCCCAATGTTCTCACGAACCCGCTGCCTCAACACGAGAAAGCTGCAGCCAACCTGATAGAGGGAGAGTCTAACAATGTCTATCAAATTCACGATGTACTCTTGTTGAGGACAAATTTGGTCAAGATGCATTGTAGACAGAGTGGGTATGGCCATGTGCCACCTCATAATTATCATCAATGTGATGTCTGCTCTAAAAGTAATCGAGGATGTTCTATGGTGCAATCAGCTCTACAAGAACAGATGGATCTCGGATGGATCCAAGGGCACCGAGTTCGTGGATTTAACATGGTCTATACGAATTCCAACGTCATTCAAAACCACGATATCCATGCGATGAATGTCAACTTGGTGGCGATGCACTCAAGGCAAAGCCAATGCCATAATCTGCCGAGGCACGATTACAATTCTTGTCTGACTTGCTCGGTAAACAAACAGAGATGCTCTTTCATACAGGAGGCCCTCCAGCGTCAGATGGATCTTGGATGGATCCAGGACTACCATGATAGGAATCCCTATCAGATCAACATGGTTCAAATCTTCGATATTCGCTTGATGAATACCAACCTGGTAGAGTTACATGCTGAGCAGGTCTGACTCGGATTCCTGGTGTCACATAATTATCACAGCTGTAAAGCGGGTTGCGAAAACGATCAAGGTTGTGCCCTTGTCCAGGAAGCACTTCAGCACTTCTTAAATCGCTGGTGGATGCCAATCTATATGGATGAAGATACTCAGCAAATTAGTATCAATAATAGGAACCCTACTCGGCGTCAAAGTCAGGATGTCCGATCTGTGGAAGCTAACCTAGTGAGGTTACATTGCATCCAAAGCGGGCGTGGCCAGGTGCCACCACACAAATATGAACATTGTAGAGTCTGTTCAGAAAGTAACCAAGGATGCTACCTTGTGCGAGCACCTCTTCAGGGTCAGGTGGATCATAGAGAAATTCGTCCATATCCGGGTTCCGGACCCATCAACTGGACGCCGAACTACCTTGCCGATTAAATCGAGGATGTTGTCGTAATCTCTGATCATTAGAGGACTAGGGATGTTTTCACCATCATCCCTCTACTTGACGAATCAAGAGTTCCTAACCAGGAACGGATCGAGATTACTTACGATGGTCAGAAAAATTAGAAGGTTCCCATAGTTATCTATCTGTCGGGACCGCTACTGTATGAATCGACTAAGGCTATCCCTTACAAATACGGTGCAACAACAGTTGAAAATGGAAAGGAAATTCCATTACCCTTCGTTGTAAATATTGCAGACATCAGTCGTGTAACACGGAGTGGTCGAATCTTTAACAGAGGAGTTGGGGAATCCAACAAAGAAAAGGAACCTCAGACAGAAGTTCCTAATCCACCAGTCGGTCAATCCAGTAATTCCGACCTTTCGAAAAATGATGATGAGATGCTAAAAATCATCCAAATGAGCGAATATAACATTGTTGATCAGCTGTTATAGACTCCTTCAAAGATCTCGGTATTATCACTGTTACTCAGTTCAGAAGCCCACAGAGAGGCTTTACAGAAAGTCTTAGAGCAGGCCTTTATGGAACAGGATGTAACAATCAGACAGTTCGATAACATTATCTCTAACATCACTTCCTGCAACAATTTAAGATTTAGTGATGAGGAATTACCTGAAGAGGGTCGCCGTCATAACATGGCGCTCAATATCACAGTTAACTGCCAAGACGATGATTTAGCCAGCGTACTGGTAGACACAGGGTCAGCCCTGCATGTTATGCCGAAGTCCACTTTGATGCAATTATCATTCAAAGGCCCTCCAATGAGAATCAATCTGAAGGAGGAACTTCAATTTCCTCATACAAAGATGTTATCAAAGCGGTCGAAGGTACCAATACAACGGGCTGGGGATAGCTTGTCATTCCTACTGACAATAAAACAAAGAAGGGTCTTGGTTTTTCTGCAACCTGTACCCAGACAGCTGCCAACGATGAAAGTCTTCATCCCATTCGGAACTTCTTTCACAGTGGAGATTTCCTTCAACCGGTGACTCAAGAAGTACAAACTATCAATGAGGAGGATCCCTCTGACACAGACGAGGAATGGAAGTCCTATCTCAACGAGGACGGTTATATGTCTCAAGAGGAGGTGCCTACGCCATTTTATCCTGCACAGAGTCCGAGATTTATACCCCGATCAGACGTCGAAATGATATAAGGAGATTGTGATGCGGAAGGATGTCGTGCTCCGCCAAACTCATTGAAGGAGGACACTCTAATGAAGGACAATTTCGACTATGCCTATTATGGCCCGATGGATGGTCTGCCGATGTGGTAACCTTACCCGGGAAACTCAGGGCAAGAAAGTCAGCCGAACGATGAAAATCAGCTGAGCATCATTGAACAGAATACCTGTGTCCCCACCATGTCATGGGATCAACACTCAGGTCGTTTCGAAACTACTCAACATGACGATGAATTCGCAACGTTTGCAGGACTAGAATTCATCAACTATGCCTTTCCTGAGGTCAACGTCATTGAGAGGGATGACTCCTCCAGTTCCAAAGAAGTGTGGAACACCTTGGGACAACCAAGTGGAAAATTTGACTACATGGTCAAGTACACTGCTCCCGAAAGCTCTCGTATTAGGCTCGAAGACATCCAGCCAACTGGATGGGGAGATTTGTCTGAGAGCACAAACATTATGCAAAATGCAACAGAGGAATCCTCCTACGACAACTCTACCTGGGAGACAGATTCCAATGATCCTGCTCCACCAGAAATCAGCGTTATTTCTGAAGACAAATCAAGGAAGATGCCAGACTTTGTGATTCACCGAGGAGTTCGCCGCCAATGGGTTACTGTCGATGTTCCGAAGATTGTTCATAAGTCAAAGAAATTGTCGTCTTTAGCCTTTCACCCTGCCCAGGTGAAACGGGTGTTTTGATAGGGCTCGCTTTCTGTAAATTTTCGCTCTTCGCTTTGCCCAAAGTGACAGAGTTTTGTTTTATAGGGCTGTAGTTTCAAGATTTGACTTGTTCATTAATAAAATAACGTCTGATATTCTGGTATCAGACGTGTGATGTTAAGGTGCGATGTCACAACAACACACTCTGCACAATGGACAAAATAAACAGCAGAAAAACACAGCAAATTGTTCACCCAGTTCGGTCTAACTACCTACGTCTGGGGGCTACCAAGCCAGGGATGAAATTCACTACTTGTAGAATTAATTTACAGACTCAACAACCCAGTTGACAATCTCCTAAACTTAATTCTTACTAGTGACTTTCTACCTAAGAAACCACTTAGATATGAGAACACTACTCAATCCCTAAAACAATACTCAAAGAACAACCTCTTTGAGAAACCTTGATCTTACTTCACAACTTCGATCAAGCAACCACTCTCTATTGCTTCACAGCTTCTAGAGAGGACAGATCACCAATTCACACTTGAATGGTTTACTCACAATTCGTACAAATATCTAGGACACTCAGCCTCTGCTCTTGTTCTTTAATCTGTAATTTTTCCTTTGGTCTTGTGCGCTTTATATAGCTCCTTGAATTGGTCTTGAACTTGCTACAATATCTGACCTGATTTGTTATTTAAAACAGATTTACTCCTTTAATCTTTTCAAATATTCAACCTTTTAAATCTCCTACAAATCTGCATCAAATCTCCTATGCAGCGGAAAATATCTATCCCAAGATATTCTCATCCAATGAGACAGCTTGCTCTCCACAATTCCAGCTAACACGCAAACCCTAACAACATCACAACCTGATGTTATTAATTCTGCAGATCTAATGTCACAACATCATACATGTGACATCAGACATCCAACTTCAGCAATTACAAACTTAACACAGCCCAGTGTTAAATCTCAATGTTCCAACATCACTACCTTGACATCAATATTGAATATACTTTGTTTTACCAAAATTCCAGCCAATCCAAGAACTAACAATCTCCCCCTTTGGCTAATTTTGGCTAAAACACCCTCTGAACCCTCAGAGTCTTCAACAGCGGAAAATTTCAGTAATTTGAAAAACACTTCCTCAGCAGCAGTTTGACAGTCTTCATAGTCTTCATCACTTGATCTGCTGCAGCACCATCTTCATTATTGACAACAACCAATTGGTGCTCCCCCTCAAAAACATGAACCAGCATCACAACTGTTCAGTAGCTCAGCAATTACTCCCCCTCAATATCCGCAGCATATGACATATCAGAATATTTTCTCTCTTCAAATGCTATGATATCTTCACTAGCAGCTCAGTCTAAACTCCCCCTCAATAACTGCATCAACACTTTTCAACTAAACACCTTTTACAATCTCCGTAGCATATCCCTTGTCTTCATTTCTTAGCAGCACCTGGCATTCTTTTATACTCTAGACTCTCTTGGCTACCATGGTTATCTCCCCCTTTTTAGCCACAATTAGGCAAGCTTCAGTTAGAAACCCTACTAACTACAGTTAGTACTAATCTAGCTCTCATTGTTAGTCTCACAGTCAGCAAAAGGACATAACAAATCATAGAACAGAAAGGGTGCACAAACAGCACAATATTCAAATTACAAGCAAAGCACATTGAGTGCAAAAAAAAACATTGCAGAAACATAAACTAAACTGTTATCTAGAATAAGCAGCAAGCAACTAATCGTCATCAGAACTGGCACCTTCTTCACCATCCTCTTCATTTTCTGCATTGACATGAACCCCATCTTGTTCCAAGGACTGGATCAGTTTCTCAATTTCCTTCTTTCTAGTCATACTGGTACTGATCACAGCATCCAGATCCTTGCAAGTACCCTTTAATACTGCAAGCAAATCATCTTTGGTACTTTTCTTCTTGACAGCAGCCTCTAATGTTGAGACAATGTCTGGAACATGACTCCCAACAAACAACTTAGGATGTATAGATAAGGTAGATTCCCTCTTGCAGGCTGTGTCTGAACTTGCTAATATGCTTGGATGTTGTTTCAGCATAACTCCACAGATGAGCGAAGGAAATGCTATAGGCAGTTTGATAGCATTAGTGGTGGCATGTCTCGCAGTCTGTTCAAAAACATATGCTCCATAGTCAAATTTCTTCTTAGTACCCACAACATAAATGAACCTCCCAAGTCCCACAGCTGTCGTGGTTTTATGATTGGTAGGTACCCAATTTGCGGCTCCAATTCTGTGTAAGATAGCATACTTAACACTAAGTTTGCTAGTTGGCAGTTTCCCTTTCAAGGGCCACACCTTAACTTGACCAGCAGTTATTTCCTTGCAGACATCATTATCAGTGGCTTCTAGCTCAGCAAATTCTTCATCTTTTCTTCCTAGATACTTGTTTATAACTTCAGGAGAGAATTCAATACATTTTCCTCTCACAAACACTTTCATGTAGTCCACACTGCTTTTGTCAGAAATATTCACAGGAATATTGACCACAAATTCCTTAACCAGGCTGTCATAGCACTTGGAGAAACCATGAACCGTCTTCATCAGACCAACAACCTTTATCACCTCTATGACTTCTTTCATCTCCATTATCTCTTTCCCAATCTCTCTTTCAAGAGCAAGTCTTCTTTGACAGATGAACTTCCACATCGAAGCACTGCTTGCATAATGGAATGAATTGTTATCAACAAGAACCTCAGGTATCTTGTCAGCAATTCTCTTCAAGATTGACTTTCTGACAGGAGTGATGTCTTGAACATCATCCTCAACATCATACTCTGATTCTGATTCTTCCATTAGCTTCCTTTTTCTGGAATTCACATCAACCTTACTCCATGCTTTTATTGGCCCAACAACAGTCTTTTTCCTCTTCTCATCAGAAGCTTTCTTTGGCGACGATTCAACCAACTTTCCTTTTCTTGTTCTTAGTCTTTTAGACAGACTAGGCACGGCTCTTCCAATGACTTCATCATCAGATAAGTCATCAACATTAATTACATTAGTAGTCTCAGCATCCCTACTAGGCGATGTTCTAACCTCCTCTTCAACATCTGCTTCACCATGAATATCATCTTTTCCACCAACAGAAGGGGGTTCAGCAGATGTCCTAACATTCTCCTCAACATTCATTTCTTCATGCATGTCTTCACTCTGATCAGCATCTTCAATAGCTGTCATTGCAAGTTGTTGAAGACTTGACTTACCTTCCTGCATGTTGTCTTTCTTAGCTGGCATCTGATTCAGTGGGATTGAAATTCCTTTGACAGGGATGCCTTTGTCCAGAATCTTTGAGGCAAGATTACCCATCCTTTTGTCTACATCAAACTTCTCTTCAATAGTCTGAGACGTATATGATTTCGGCACAGTTTTGTCCCCAAATAATACACTAGTAACAACCTTCTTTGTTTCAGGATTCTTAAAGACAGTAGCAGGTCTCTTAGGAGTTAGTTTAGTGGGTCTCGAAGTACCTGATTCTGGGAGCATCATTGAGATAGGTTCTATATTCAAGGCTTCTTCTGTAAATCCCTCTTCTGAAGAAACCCTAGCCTTATCTCGCGAAGAGCTTTTAGCGACAGATTTCTTTGATGGAGACGACGTCCGGTTTGACATGGTTCCCTTGAGGCAGTATGAGTTCAGATGATTCTTCTTGTTGAAGGAGACGAACAGTCGGGAGATATGATCCTTGATAAAATGTGAAATTGCTATAAACGGGAATGGTGGTCTAAGATATAGCGTCTGACTTTGTGTATTTCTTAAAGACCAATTAATGAGTTCCTCCCTCCAATTTAATTTTCCTTTTAAAAGTTTAAAAAGATTCACTTCAGAATTCATTAATTCCGCTTGCCCTTTCAGAATCCTTTCATGCTTGATGTTACCATCTGATGTTACAACATTAACCATAACATCACCATATGTGCTGACTTCTTTTGGTATCCATTGATAACAATTATCCTTGGATCTAGCCCCCTTCAAAACAACCTGATTATGCTCATCAGATACCACACACTCATCTTTGGTGTAGCTGACTTTGTAACCTTCATCACACAGTTGGCTTATGCTGATCAAATTAGCATTTAACCCACTGACAAACAGAACATTGTCAAGTTCAGGTCGTTTACTTTCCCAACTCCTGCAACAACACCTTTCTCTCCATTCCCAAACATAACCTCCTGAGAGGAACAATGACTGACTTCAGCAAACATGGATCTACATCCAGACATGTGTTTGGAACACCCACTGTCAAAATACCATGTTCTTTCTTTAAACTCTTTGTCAGCCATGCGAGCCAAAAAGCACTTCACCTTCTCCTTAGGTACCCATTGTTTAACAACTTGGGGCCTGTACTCTCTCCATCTGTTTTGAGGCTGAGGTTATCCATGCAGCTTGTAGCAAGAGTACTGCATATGTCCAAACCTTCCACAATAATAGCATCTCACCCTTTCATCTCTGAATCTTCTGTCATGAAGAGATTGCTTAGGCTGCCATTCATAATGTGGTCTCCTCCTACCATAACTGGCCTACCTTCTATTATGTTGGTATCTTCTCCCATAAGAACGCTGTTTCCTGTGTTGTCTCCCATGATGGTGTGGCTTTCTTCTTCCAGCATTGGTGTATCCATACCCATAACCATACCAGTTGTCCTGATGCTGAGACACCTGATGAGACATGTCCTGTTTGAACCTTGCAGCTTGCATGATCTTGAGGTATTGTGGGGGCATATACTGACTAGCTTCTTGTGGCTGCTTTCACTTCTGATAAGGACCAGTCTTCTTCTCAATCCTCTTAGGTTGTGAAACATCAGCTTTCTTAGGGGTAGGATCCTGCATCTTTGGCTGATGTTGAGATAAAAGTTGTGACACTTCCTTCTTTGAACCTGAAGTGCTTTCTTCTGAAGTTCCCTTATCCTCAGCCACATAACCTATCCCAGCTTTGTCTCCAGCAGCTCTTTCTGACTGAAGGATCTTGTCAAGTGTGTCTGTACACAACTCAGCATCCTAACAGACTTGGTCATTTGATCAAGGTGAGCTCTAACCAGCACCACTTCATTTTCCAGATCAGTCTTTTCATTCTCTAGCTGAGTAATTTGTTACTTGTGCCACTTGTTTTCTTGACAAATCTCAGCACTTTTTAAACACAGCTCTTGATAGGTAGATGCTAACTCCTCATAAGTTACTTCTCCATCACTAGAATCATCATCAGAAACCACAGCTCCTGTTAAAGCTCTCACATGCTTCGCTGACTCACCTTCATTTTCACTATCAGAGTCAGACCAGGAAACTGTCATGCTCTTCTTCTGCTTTTTCAAGAAGGTGGGACATTCTTTCTTTACATGTCCATACCCTTCACACTTAAAGCACTGTACTCCTTTATCTTGGGTAGTTTTCTCTTCATCCTTCTTGCTGGTGTTAGAAGTCATGTTCTTGACATTAGGCCTGGAGTTATTATTCATTCTCTTGAATACTTTGGTGAACTGTCTTCCCAACATCACTATGGCCTGAGATAGATCCTCCTGCGATTCAGAACTATTTCCTTTTTCTTCTGCATCATTTGACACTAAGGCTATACTCTTTGGCTTCTTTTCTGGTTCTTCCTCATTCAACCCCAGCTCAAACGTTTGAAGAGATCCAATGAGCTCATCTACTCTCATCTTGCTGATGTCTTGTGATTCTTCAATGGCAGTAACCTTCATCTTATACTTCTTAGGTAGGGGCCTAAGAATCTTCCTTACAAGCTTTTCATCTGACATTTTCTCACCAAGAGCACTATAAGCATTAGCCAGCTCCAGAACATTCATGTGGAAGTCATGAATAGTCTCATCATCCTTCATTTTCAGGCTTTCAAATTTTGATGTGAAAATCTGAAGTCTTGACATCTTGACTCTAGATGTTCCTTCATGTGTTGCCTGCAAAATATCCCACGCTTCCTTAGCAACTTCACAGGTATTGATTAACCTGAAGATATTCTTATCCACTCCATTGAAGATGACATTTAGAGCTTTGGAATTTCCAAGGGCAAGCTCATCTTCCTCCTTGGTCCACTCTTCTTCAGGCTTAGGCTTAGAGGTGCCTTCTTTATCTTTGCCGGTATCATCTTTCTCACACATGACAGGTGCTTTCCATTCTTTAATAACAGCCTTTCAAGCCCTGCTGTCCAAGGATTTTAAGAAGGTGGTCATCCTTGGCTTCCAATAATCATAATTGGATCCATCCAAAATAGGGGGTCTGTTGACGAATCCTCCAACCTCTTTGTCCATCTTTACACCAGAAAGTAACTTCCCTAGATCTCACCCAGAGACAGACAGGATGCCTACTCTGATACCAATTGAAATTCTGGTATCAGACGTGTGATGTTAAGGTGCGATGTCACAACAACACACTCTGCACAATGGACAAAATAAACAGCAGAAAAACACAACAAATTGTTCACCCAGTTCGGTCTAACTACCTAAGTCTGGGGGCTACCAAGCTAGGGATGAAATTCACTACTTGTAGAATTAATTTACAGACTCAACAACCCAGTTGACAATCTCCTAAACTTAATTCCTACTAGTGACTTTCTACCTAAGAAACCACTTAGATATGAGAACACTACTCAATCCCTAAAACAATACTCAAAGAACAACCTCTTTGAGAAACCTTGATCTTACTTCACAGCTTCAATCAAGCAACCACTCTCTATTGCTTCACAGCTTCTAGAGAGGACATATCACCAATTCACACTTGAATGGTTTACTCACAATTCTTACAAATATCTAGGACACTCAGCCTCTGCTCTTGTTCTTCAATCTGTACTTTTTCCTTTGGTCTTGTGCGCTTTATATAGCTCCTTGAATTGGTCTTGAACTTGCTACAATATCTGACCTGATTTGTTATTTAAAACTGAATATTTAAAACAGATTTACTCCTTAAATCTTTTCAAATATTCAACCTTTTAAATCTCCTACAAATATGCATCAAATCTCCTATGCAGTGGAAAATATCTATCCCAAGATATTCTCATCCAATGAGACAGCTTGCTCTCCACAATTCCAGCTAACACGCAAACCCTAACAACATCACAACCTGATGTTATTAATTCTGCAGATCTAATGTCACAACATCAGACATCCAACTTTAGCAATTACAAACTTAACACAGCCCAGTGTTAAATCACAATGTTCCAACATCACTACCTTGACGTCAACATTGAATATACTTTGTTTTACCAAAATTCCAGCCAATCCAAGAACTAACAACGTCGTTCTGTAATTTCCGCATTTATTGATGTTTCTCTTTTCGCTTTTTCTGAAAATGGTAATCCTAAAAAACAACTCAATAACAAAAACAAGCAGTAAACACTGCACACACTTGCATTCTCTCTATCTCTTCTAAACACGAATCATCACGTCATGTATATTTCTTTTTTTAAACCCCGTTGAAACATACGATCCGATGCTTTCTCCCGACTTTGTGTTCCCGGTATTTGGGGCTGAAGAAGAAGTTGACAACGAAATTCCAAAAGATATCTTCCAACTACTCAGACAGGAGGAAAGGTCCATTGAATCTCACAAAGAGCCGTTGGAAACAGTAAACTTCTTTTCGGAAAAAGAGAGAAAAGAAATCAGGATTGGGGCACTGTTCAGTCCGACTGCCAAAGAGAGTTTAATAAAGTTTCTCAAAGAATTTCCCGATGTATTTGCTTGGTCCTATCAGGATATGCCAAGGTTGGATACCAGCATCGTGGAACATCACTTACCATTAAGATCGAAATGTCCGCCAATAAAATAAAGGTTGAGACGGACTCATCCGTACATGGCCATCAAAATCAAAGAGGAGGTACAAAAACAGATCGACGCGGGTTTCCTCGCCACGTCAGAATATCCTCAATGGTTAGCCAACATCGTACCCGTCCTGAAAAAGGACGGAAAGGTCAAAATGCGTGTCGATTACAGGAATGTGAACAAGGCTAGTCCAAAGGACGACTTTCCTTTACCACACATTGATATGCTGGTAGACAGTACAGTAAAGTTCAAAGTTTTCTCCTTCATGGATGTATTCTCGGGCTATAACCAGATCAAAATCGTGCCGAAAGACATGGAGAAAACTTCGTTCATTACCCCATGGGGTACCTTTTGTTACAAGGTAATGCCGTTCGGTTTGAAGAATGTCGGGGCAACCTATCAAAGGACCATGACTACTCTGTTTCATGACATGATACACAAGGAAATTGAGGTATATGTCGATGATATGATTGCAAAATCTAAGACAGAAGAGCAGCATGTGACCCACCTGTCAAAGCTGTTCGAGCGTTTGAGAAAGTACAAACTCCGCTTGAATCCCAACAAATGCACCTTCGGTGTCCGTTCGGGGAAACTCTTAGGGTTCATCGTCAGCCAGAAAGGGATTGAGGTTGATCCTGACAAGGTCAAGGCCATTCAAGAAATGCCTTCTCCGAAAACTAAAAAACAAGTCAGAGGATTCCTGGGACGTTTGAAATACATCTCCAGATTCATATTCCTCATGACCGCGACGTGTGCGCCCATTTTCAAACTACTCAAAAAGAACCAGGATTGCATTTGGACAGATGACTGCCAAACCGCCTTCGACAGTATCAAGGAATATCTGTTGAATCCGCCGATTCTATCGCCTCCAGTGGAAGGAAGACCACTGATCATTTACCTTACATTCCTAGAGGACTCAATGGGATGTGTACTTGGCCAACAAGATGAAACCAAAAGGAAAGAGTCTGCCATTTACTATCTGAGCAAGAAGTTCACCGGCTGCGAGACTCGGTACACGATGCTCGAGAAAACTTGTTGTGTTTTGGCTTGGGCAGCCAAACGTCTTCGCCAGTACATGATTCGTCATACTACTTGGTTGGTCTCCGAGATGTACCCAATCAAGTACGTCTTTGAAAAGCATGCTCTCACGGGAAGAATCGCCCGTTGGCAGATGTTGCTATCAGAATATGACATAGAGTACCACGCTCAGAAAGCCGTTAAAGGGAGTATTTTAGCTGATCATTTGGCTCATCAACCGATTGACGATCAGGAATTAATCAGGTTTGACTTCCCAGACGAAGATGTCATGTATCTCAAAATGAAAGACTGCGATGAACCGCTACCCAGTGAAGGGCCAGAACCAGGTTCCCAATGGGGACTTATCTTTGACGGAGCAGTTAATCATTATGGAAACGGAATTGGGGCAATCATTGTTACCCCTCAGGGTACCCACATTCCTTTCACCGCCAGACTTACATTCAAGTGTACGAATAACGAGGCCGAATACGAAGCTTGTATTATGGGTCTCGAAGAAGCGATTGATTTAAGGATCAAGAACTTGGACGTATCGACGACTCGGCTTTGGTCGTCAATCAGATCAAAGGAGATTGGAACACATACCAATCAGGATTGATTCCTTACAAAGATTATGCAAGAAGGTTGTTACCCTTCTTCAACAGAATCGAGTTTCATCACATCCCTCGTGATGAGAATCACATGGCTGATACTTTAGCCACTCTCTCTTCCATGATTAGTGTAGGTCCATGGACTGACCTACCTAAGATCGACATAATGCGCCTTGAACGACCCGCTTACATCTTCACGATTGAAGCAGTCATAGTCGACAAACCTTGGTATCATGATATCAAATGCTTCCTTCAGAAACAAGAGTACCCACCTGGGGCACTAAGGAAGGACAGAAAAACCCTCAGAAGGCTAGCTGGCAGCTTCTTCCTGAGCGGTGATACACTCTATAAGAGGAATTTTGACATGGTCTTGCTCCGATGTGTAGACAGACCAGAAGCAGACATGCTGATAAAAGAAATTCATGAAGGATACTTTGGCACTCATGCCAACGGACACACAATAGCGAGAAAAATTCTATGAGCAGGGTACTACTGGTTGACCGTGGAATCCGACTGCTACAAGTACATGAGGAGTTGTCACAAGTGTTAAATATACTCCGACAAAATTCATGTACCGCCATCACATCTCAAAGTTCTTTCTTCCCCGTGACCTTTCTCCATATGGGGAATCGACATGATTGGCATGATTGAACCTAAGGCTTCTAAAGGACATCGGTTCATCCTGGTAGCCATTGACTACTTCACCAAGTGGGTTGAAGCAGCATCGTACACTAAGGTAACCCGACAAGTGGTGGTCCGCTTTACCAAAAACAATATCATCTGCCGTTATGGTGTTCTGAGCCAGATCATTACGGATAATGGATATAATTTTAATAATAAGATGATGAAAGAGTTGTGCGCAGAGTTCAAGATCGAACACCATAACTCATCTCCCTACCAACCCAAGATGAACAGAGCGGTAGAAGCGGCTAACAAGAACATCAAGAAGATTGTTCAAAAGATGGTTGTAACCTACAAAGATTGGCACGAGATGCTACCCTTTGCTCTTCACGGTTATTGCACATCTGTCTGCACTTCAACAAGGGCAACCCCTTTCTCTCTAGTATATGGCATGGAGGCGGTACTCCCCATAGAAGTAGAGATCTCATCAATCCGGGTATTGATGGAAGCTAAGCTTACCGAGGCTGAGTGGTGTCAAAGTCGACACGACGAACTGAATCCGATCGAAGAGAAGTGAATCATGACTCTATGCCATGGTCAGTTGTATCAACAAAGAATGAAGAGGGCGTTTGACAAAAAGGTTCAACCTCGCATCTTCAGGAAAGGAGACCTCGTGCTCAAGAAGATACAATCATTTCTCACTGATTCTCGGGGCAAATGGACTCCGAATTATGACGACCCCTATGTGGTCACGAAAGCTTTCTTAGGCGGCGCCTTGAGACTTGTGACCATGGACGGAGAGGAATTTGCCTACCCTAAAAATGTTGATGTAGTCAAGAAATACTTCGCCTAAAAAAAAAACGTCTCGGTGGATTGAAAACCCGAAAGGGCGGTTCTGGTAAAAGTTAGAGACATGAAAAAAAAATCATCCCGGTGGATTGGAAATCTCAAAGTACAATCCAGGAAAAAGTTAGGGATAATGGCAAGTAACTATGTCCAACAGAGGCAAATCCCTCAGCAGCAGTTACACCATCCATCAGAAAACTCCAGTCACGGTCATCTTCTACAAAATCTCAGGATGCCCCGAATTCAAAGTTGGTAGAAGGATAGTGGTTGTTATGTTTCAACGTAGCCCTTTTCCCTGTAAATTACCATTTTCTAACTTTGTATATACTCTTTGGAATCACGCGTTTGGCTGATTTCCATCCTATCAATAAAATTCGAGCCCTTGTGCTTTTGTTTGTAATTCTCATTTGTTTTAGCTTTACAGAATGACGTTGTTAACATGATTAACGATTCTTGAAATAAAACAAAAAATGAATTTAGTTGATAAAATTTTTCTGCTTTTTAATAAAGATGGCATTTCTTTTTACTGTTGAACATCCAAAGAACATCGCTCGCTTCTCAAGTAATCGAGCTTCAAAGTACAGAATCAAAGTACTCCTTCTAAACCAGTACGCCTGAACAAAGGATCAACTGTATCAGATGCAGCTTTCCCATCTGATACCCTCGGCCGAGTTCTTACCTCCTAAGCCCGACCAACATAGCTCCCAACAGGGACTATCTCTCCTAAGCAAAGTGGAATTGCTACTTTTGGACCAACGACACTTCTTCGCCCCGCGATGGCCGAGTATCCAGTCGTATTCATCCATTAGTCTCTATGTCGCGTCAGTTTTGTCAGCATATACATACATATATCATGCATTTTATTTGCATTCACATTCATATTCCATCACTATCACTCTAGTCGGTCTTGTCCCCTAGTGATAGAAGTCCTCTTAATCGAGTTGTCAGCCCTTTCCTCATCAGGAAATGCTGCGTGTGAACAATCTCTCTCCTCCAGTTTATTTCTAGATTAGAGTTGGTCCTCGACCACTTTGATAACTTGAACCTCTGAAAAACCAGAGAAATCCTCTTAAGCAGAGACTCAGCAATACAGACGTCTTTCTCCGAAAGACCGCTGATGAAAAGGTCATCGGCACCCAAAATTGGATCACATCATATGGCATTTCTCTGGGAAGATCCCGAGAAAAGTATGATGTAAGACCCCAAGCGAAGGCAGTCTATCAAGAGACTCGCTTTCCCCAGTAGAAACAAATGGCATCTCCAACAGAGAAGTTTGTGCAACTCTACAACTCAGACGATGGGTTCCCCAACCAGTCCGACATCAACTTTTCTGTCAAATGGCATCTCCCCAGGAAAATTCGGCGAGAAGTTCGAGGAAAACCGCTATGAATAGCGTCACTTGTCAAGAAAGTTTATTGACAAAAGAAACTAAGACCAGTTCCTTGGTAGGAAACCAAGATCGAGGGGAGGTTTGCATAAGAAACTAAGACCAGTTCCTTGGTAGGGAACCAGGATCGAGGGGAAGTTTGCATCAGAAACTAAGACCAGATCCTTGGTAGGAAACCAGGATCGAGGGGAAGTTTGCATCAGAAACTAAGACCAGTTCCTTGGTAGGAAACCAGGATCGAGGGGAAGTTTTTACCTTTTCTAAGCATCATTGCTTAGCAAAAGAAGATGAATGTGTAAGCCACCATTCATAACCACCATCAAAATTTTGGATATTCCGATATTTAATCCTCTTGCACCCTGAATGCCCGAATACCTTCGTCATTCACACCTTCGGGTCCAAGAAGATTAAATAGGGGCATCTGTCTTACCCCAAATTTTGACCACTAGGATTTCCCATCATTGTGCAAATCAACATCACAATATGGATGAACCATTATATCTCATTAGTCTCCCTAAAGATGGGTGAGCATCCACTACAATCAAAATTAGGGTTTCAGGCCCTCTCAGAGTTCTTAGATAAAGGATCAATCAAGGAATGACATGATCTTCAACTTGTATAGCCTCTCAAACATCCACAATGGATCAAAAGGACTCCCACTTTAAGGATTAAGCACAAGGTTGCTCCCTTCTAGGTGGATCAAGCCTCAAGATCGCCAGTGTCACCAAATTAGGGTTTTCGTCGACCAGGGCCTCCAGATGGAAATTTTCCTCTGGGCATGAGCCAATACTTCAAAGCATAGCCTAACATGCTCCATGGAACCTCATGGACCCAATCATCAAGTCAATTTGACCTCAGGGGATGCATTCATCAAAAATCAGGAATTAGGGTTTCTTGACCTAATTCACCGCTAAGTTGACTTTTGGGATAAATCATGAGCCAAGACCTCAAGGGAGGATTTGAGGGTCTCTAATAAACCACATTGATCCATTTGCAACAATGGATTGATCCAGGAAGCTTGAGAAATAAGTCTCAATTTCATCTGAACCACAATTAGGGTTTCGCGAGAAAAGTCAACTGTAACTTTGACTTTTGACCAGGACATGCTCCCAAACCCTAAGACATGATTCAATACACCCTATAACACCCATGGAACATGTCCATCAAGTTTGATTTAGGTCAAGGACATGATTTCCTAAAGGATTGCACAGTTTGGAATTCATCCGCTAAAAAGTCAACTCTGCACAAAAGTCAAACTTTGACTTTTTGAGATTTTTCACAAAAATGGATTTTTAACCCTAAAATGATGTTAATGTATGATTTGAATCATCATTCATCAAGAAAAATCAAAGAAAGTGGGACAACTTGTAAAATGGGTAACCATAAAAACTTAGAAAATTTTCTAAGTTATGAACAAAGTGGCAAGGGTACCCACTTTGGAGGATCATAACTCCTAAACCACAAGGCCATTTTTCCCCATCCAAAGCTTTATTTGTAGCCCTCATGGCCCTCTACAAAAGCTTCAACTAGACCTCATTCCAATTCATTAGGGATTTTGAGTTATGGAATAATCAAAATGGCTGAAAACATGAAATGTCACTTTTTCCAACACTTAGTGAAATTTTCACTAAGTCAGAATCTGCCTTCATTTTTTTCCAAATGTAGGGGGATTTTTCACTTGGATCCAAAAGGTATCAAAACCAAATATGATCAAATAGTTGTTATATCATATGAGGGCTTTCCAAAATGGCCAAGAACATAACCAAATTCAATTTGAGCCATGAGATATGGTAGTGCCAAATGCCTTGCTGAAAACTGCCAAGGCAAGGCAGAATTTTGCATTTTTTGTCGATTTGCCAAAATCAGCCAATTCCAAGCCTTGTCATCATCTTGGACACATTTGAGGATCAAATCTAAAGGGGACAATCACTGAGCCAGATCTCCAAAGTCCTTGGAACAAGAAGTAGCATGCCAAACCTAGAATTGCCTAAAATAGGGACAAGACTCAAATTTTGGATTGGAGCATTTAGTAGATGCATAGAGGTGGCATGGACTGACACATTTGCAACTGAATTCAGTCAAGATTCCTCCAACAAGTAGGGAACCAAAGCTCTGTGCTCTAACCTCTAGTCAATGGCTAGAGGAGACTTGGATTTTCATTTGCCAACATTGGCCAAACCTCTGCTGCAGTTGCCATTCACTATTGATCCCAAAATAAACTTGCTCTACTATAAATAGAGCTCATTTGTGCTCAGTTTGAGTACACCAAAGCCATCAAATAGATGCTTTCCTCAAAATCCCTCTCTTTAGGCCAAAATGCCTTCTCTAGCAAGGTAACTCTGAGTTTTTGAGTTTAAGAGCATTTTCAATCCAACCAATCACACACACACCTCATAAACATCATATGTAGGTGATCCAAACACTCACAAGTGACCTGTAACACCAAAATCACAAAGTCACCTCTCAAAACCTCAAAATAGGCTTTTTGTGCATTTTTCAAGCCATGTCTTGATTCAGTCACTTTCCAAACCAGATAAAACCTCAAACACACTCCAAATATCATCCTTGAACTGTCCCAAATGGTTCCCCCCATCAGGAACACCATTTAAGAGAGTTGCTATTTTGGTCACTTTTAACCCCTTTTGCAAGAAAGGGCCAGTTTGTGTTTTTGCAGGTACCTGCTGATTCCAATCATCCTAAAAGCTTCTAAGGGATCATTTGAGTGTGTCTAAAGCATCAAATCATTTCTGGAACAAAAGGCTTGACAGATTGCACAAAAACTCCAAAAAGCTCAAAAAGAGGTAAGCCTCATGACTTGAACTTTCCAAAATATGCTTTGCTTTGAAGTGCACTGATCATGCACACCTTGTACATGTTATATATGTTGTGTTTGAACCAATTGATCATGTAATTCATGCCTGTATCAAAGTGTAGCATAGAAAATGCAATTATAGGCCTTTTTCAAAACCTCTATCGGGTTTTGAGGAGGGAGTGTGATCTGAAAAAAATACCACCACCATTGGATTCCTTGTGAAATTCTGGTCCAGATGCATATAAATTTTGTCTCAAACCATTAAGAATTGAGAAAGTTATGACCTTCATGTTTCTGAGCCAAAACTTGCCTTGCCTTGCCTTGGGCCAGGCCTAAAACCAAGGCATGACTTGTATATTTGTGTTTTCACTTCAAACAATGGATGTATCACCACCCCAGTGGTAAGGCGCGCGCCTTGTGATCTTGAGGTCGTGGGTTCAAACCCCACCCATGCCATTTTGTGTTTTTTCACATTTTGCTATTTTTTCCAATATTTTTATGTTTTATTAATTAATTGGAAAATTAATAACTCTTTCAATTTTAATTATGTTTTATTGGTTCTTTTTGCAAAAAATCACAAAAATGTTGAAATATTTTATTCCACAAAAAATTAAGTTTATATTATTTATTTAATATAATTAGTATTTTTGTGAATAAATTCCTTTTAATTATTTTTTAAACATTTTAAAAGTGAATATTTACTTTAAAAATCAAAAACAAATGAGTTTAAATATCCCTTGTGATTATCCCTCATTTTTTTCAAACCTTAAATAAAATCACAAATGGTTTATTCAAATTTATTTGGTATTTTGTTTGATTTTCTTTAAATATTTACTTTTAAAGAATAAAAATTAGGGTTTCTTTGATTTTCACCCTCACAAATCATTTTCAAACACTCATGGGCCTCTATTAGAGTGTAAGACCCAATCCTTTGTAAATACAAACCTATCTTGGGCCTCACTTATTGTATAAGTCCCGTTGTATTTCAAAAAGTCGGCGCGATCGTCGCCCGTTTAAAACAAAATATCTGGGCCTCTCCTCGAGCTATAAGACCCATTAAAAACTCTTTGGGCCTCTATTAGAGTTTAAGACCCAACCCCTTTGAAAACCAAACAATTTTTGGGCCTCAGTCATTGTATAAGACCCACTGCGTTTTCAAAACCTCGGCGCGATCGGCATTTAAAACGAAAAATCATCTGGGCCTACCCTCGTGTTATAAGCCCCATTTCTTTTTCTTTAAAAACTCTTTGGGCCTCTTGAGAGAGTGTAAGACCCATCCCTTTGTACAGAAAAACCTTTCTTGGGCCTCAGTCACTTGTATAAGTCCCTCTGTACAAAAACAACAGTGCGGTCATTGATAAAACCCTGGGGCTCTCCTTGAGCTGTAAGCCCCAATCTTTCTTTTCAAAGCACTTTCTCCTTTGATTTTGAAATATACTGTTGTTTTCAATCTTTCTTTGTTGAACAACTAACCAAACAGCATGGAAGCTCTACAACCGAGTAAGTGTTTACCCGTTTTCATTTACCGCTTTCATATACATATAATTGTATTGTGGGGCTGATTCGCTGTAAGTCTTCTTTCATAAACTCATATCAACTGTGTAATAATAGTATAGATATTTAGAGTTTCCCCGGCAACTACGTCTAGCACTAGGTAAAGCCGTTTCGATCACTCTTAGAAATAGACAATACTAGATCCCCCATAGGAGCACCAAATACAGTCTTCTCTTCGGATGTCCTCCTTAGGAATTGTCAAGAAACTCTACTCCCCAGAGATGATCTCTTCTCCGTGAATTGCATCTCTTGAGTTTCTTCCAAATTCTCGAACTTTCCTGGCTTAATCTATTCCTTGTGAATAGCCTGTCTTGAACTTCTCGGGGTTTGGGGACCCACAGGCTTCCTAAAAGCATCCCCGCCTCCTCTTGGGCGTAGTACAAGGACCCACAATGCTTCCTAAAAGCATCCCCGCCTCCTCTTGGGTGTTGTACAAGGACCCGTCGGCTTCCTAGAAGTATTCATAGCCTCCTCTTAGGCTTCGTATAAATTATTTCTTCCTCCGGGAATGATAGCCTCCTCTTGGGCTTCGTACAAATTGTCCCTGGCTTCTTAGAAGTTTCCAGCCTCCTCTTGGGCTTCGTACAAATTGTCCCGACGACCTCCTAGAGGTATAGGAATAGAAATTAATCATCTTAATAGAACAGTCTTTCAAAGAGTCTAGACCCTACTACTGTTTCTTTAAGCATAATACAAAAGATAAAACTCTAGACTTGGATAGTCTAATTTCCTTGAGTCTCAAAGACATTCTCAAGTCCCTTTCAAAAAATAGGAAGACACCCGTAGACTCGGACAGTCTCAATACCCTTTGGATTTCCCATTTCCTTAAAGAACAGGAAACAATCCTGATTCTCAGATCAAATCCATGAGTACAGTGTTACTCATATAAGAACTGATTTTTCTCGTTGAACCAACATACTGGACCTGTCACTCAACTGAAACAGTAACCTTTTAGCCTCCATCTTGGGCTTCGTACGAGATACAAAGACTCTCTTGTTGAGTCAATCACTTTTAGCCTTCATCTCGGGCTTCGTACGAGATACAAAGACTCTCTTGTTGAGTCAATCCCTTTTAACCTTCATCTCGGGCTTCGTACGAGATACAAAGACTCTCTTGTTGAGTCAATTTTTTTTCAGACTCCATCTCGGGCTTTGTATGAGATACAAAAAGACTCTCTTATTGAGTCAAGCCTTTTGGCCTCCATCTCGGGCTTTATACGAGATACAAAAAGACTCTCTTGTTGAGTCAATCTCCCTTTTAGCCTCCATCTTGGGCTTCATACGAGATACAAAAGCACTCTCTTGTTGAGTTAAGCCTTTTAGCCTCTCTCTCGGGCTTCGTACGAGACACAAAAAACCCCTCTTGTTGGGCCGATAGCCTCCCCTTATCCTTTGTATAAGAAAACCCCGGTTGAGTCAATCAACCTTTTAGCATCAAAGTTGTGCCTCATTCACAGTATACAAACATCAACAACTCCTTTCATCTAATTGCTGTAAGCGCAAGCCTCTGGATCATCTACATCCATGCCACTGTCCCTCTTTTAGCATGAGAAATTCCTAAGGAAAGATAGCATTGTTCTACACTGAGTTAAAGTCTTCTCCTTCAGGTTGAAAAGCCCTATAAAGGAAATTATGGCATTGCTGGATTCACATATCCCGGTTAAAGTAATTCTCCTTTATAATCAGTCACCCAACAATTGTGACAGACAGACCCCTCTTTAGAGATGACAAATTCTCTCTAAAGTCGAGACCTTTCAGCTTCATATCTTGGGCTTTGAATAAGATACAAACCACCTTTCGCTTCATATCTTGGGCTTTGAACAAGATACAAACAACCTTTCGCTTCACGTCTCAGGCTTTGAACAAGTCATCAAAACAACTTTTTTTCCTCCCATAGAATAGGAGGAACTACGATCGCTCTGATTTCCCTGTTTCGGTAAACGGGAATACGTAGGCATAAGATTGAAAGAAAAATCTTAGCGGCACACTAATCAAAAACCCTAAAGTCCCCTATCTTCACCCAATCTGGAGCAGTATCCTAACATCCTACCAATAGCCCAGTCCTGTCATTTCACCCTTAAAAATAACCAAAGAAAGGCCCCACGACCATATAGCATCCGTAACCTAACAGACCGTTATTTAAACTCAGTATGCAAGCAGGGTTAATTGGAGACATCTATTTCCCTTCCTTAATCAGTTCACAATAGGATAAAAAATGAATCGACCTGTAGTAACCCCAGAGCGACAGTGCTTAAGAACTACGTCCCAAAATTGCTCGCTACACTAAGATCGACATAATACGCCTTGAACGGCTCGCTTACATCTTCACGATTGAAGTCGTCGTAGATGACAAATCTTGGTATCACGATATCAAGTGCTTCCTTCAGAAACAAGAGTACCCACCTGGGGCATCCAGAAAAGATAGAAGAACCCTCAGAAGATTGGCTGGAAACTTCTTCCTGAGCTGTGACACACTTTATAAGAGAAATTTCGACATGGTCCTGCTTCGATGCGTAGACAGACCTGAAGCAAACATGTTGATAAAGGAAATTCACGAAGGATCCTTTGGCACTCATGCCAACGGACACACAATGTCGAGAAAAATTCTAAGAGCAGGGTACTATTGGTTGACAATGGAATCCGATTGCTACAAGTACATGACGAAGTGACACAAGTGTCAGATATACTCTGACAAAATCTATGTACCGCCAACGCATCTCAAAGTTCTCTCTTCCCCATGGCCTTTTTCCATATGGGGAATCGACATGATTGGTGTGATCGAACCCAAAGCTTCAAACGGACATCGGTTCATCCTAGTAGCCATTGACTACTTCACTAAGTGGGTTGAAGCAGCATCATACGCCAATGTAACCTGACAGGTCGTGGTCCGTTTCATCAAAAGCAATATCATCTGCCGTTATGGTGTTCCTAGCCGAATCATTACTGATAATGGATCTAACATGAATAACAAAATGATGAAAGAGTTGCGCGCTGAGTTCAAGATCGAACACCATAACTCATCTCCCTACCGACCCAAGATAAACGGAGCAGTAGAAGCGGCTAACAAGAACATCAAGAAGATTGTTCAGAAGATGGTTGTAACCTACAAAGACTGGCACGAGATGCTACCCTCTGCTCTTCACGGTTATCGCACATCCGTCCACACATCAACAGGGGCAACCCCTTTCTCTCTAGTATATGGCATGGAGGCAGTGCTCCCCATAGAAGTAGAGATCCCATCAATCCGGGTATTGATGGAAGTTAAGCTCACAGAAACTGAATGGTGTCAAAGTCGACACGATGAACTGAATCTGATCAAAGAAAAACGAATAACGACACTATGCCATGGTCAGTTGTATCAACAAAGAATGAAGAAGGCGTTTGACAAAAAAGTCTGAACCGTGTCTTCAGGAAAGGAGACCTTGTGCTCAAGAAGATACAATCATTCCTCAATGATCCTCGGGGCAAATGGACTCCGAATTATGACGACCCCTATGTGGTCAAGAAAGCTTTTTCAGGCGGCGCCTTGAGACTCGCAACCATGGACGGAGAGGAATTTGCCTACCCCACGAATGTTGATGTAGTCAAGAAATACTTCGCCTAAACTAAAAAAAACGTCTCGGTGGATTGAAAACCTGAAAGGGCGGTCCAGGCAAAAATTAGAGACATAATAAAAAATCATCCCGGTGGATTGGAAATCTCAAAAGTACAATCCAGGAAAAATTTAGGGATAATGGCAAGTAACTACGTTCAACAAAGGGGAAAATCCCTCAGCAACAGTTACGTCGTCCATCATAAAATCTCAATCAAGGTCATCTTCGACAGAAGCTCAGGATACCCAGAATTCAAAGTTGGTAGAAGGATAGCGGTCGTTATGTTTCAACGTAGCCCTTTTCCCTGTAAATTACCATTTTCTAACATTGTAAATACTCTATGGAATCACGCGTTTGGCTGATCTTCATCCTATCAATAAAATTTGAGCCCTTGTGCTTTTGTTTGCAATTCTTATTTGTTTTAGCTTTATAGAACGACGTTTTTAACTTGATCAATGATTTTTGAAATGAAACAAAACGAATTTACTTGTAAAAATTTTTCTGCTTTTAAAATAAAGATGGTAATTTATTTTGACTGTTGAACATCGAAAAAACATCAATTGCATCTCCAAAGGTGTTCGAGCCTCAAAGTACAGAATCAAAGTACTCCTTCTAAACCAGTACACCTGAATGAAGGATCAACTGTGTCAGAGACCGTGTTTCATCTGACACCCCCCGCCAGAGTTCTTACCTCCTAAGCCCGACCAACAGTTGTTCCCCGCGTGGACTACCTCTCTTAAGCAAGGCAAAATTGCTATCGTGAGCCAGTGATATTTTTCGTCTCCCATCGTGGCCGAGTATCCAGTCGTGTTCATCTATTAGTCTGTATGTCGCGTCAGTTTTGTCAGCATATACATACATACATCATGCATTAATTGATTTACATTCGCATTCATATTGCATCACTATCACTCTAGTCGGTCTTATCCCCGGTGATAAAAGTCCTCTCAATTGAGTTGTCGGTTCTTTCCTCGTCAGGAAGCGAACCATCTAAGCAACCTCAATTCCCGTTTATTTCTGGATTAGAATTGGCCCTTGACCACTTTGATAACTTGAACCTCTGAAAGACCATAGAAAATGTTCGACAAGCATCACTCTTCACCATTGAAGATGATATCTTCGCTTTCCCGGATTAAGGAAAATCCCCAGAGAAAGCCTCACGACTAAAGACTCTCAGCAGCACATTGGTTTTTCTCTCTAGAAAAACAGTGTTAATGAAGTCATCGGCACCTCAAAATTAGATCACATCATATGACATTTCTCCGAGAGGATCTCGAGGAAAAGTATGATGTAATACCCCCAAGCAGAAAGCAGTCTCTCAAGAGACTCGTTTTCCCCAGTAGAGTTAACAAATGGCATCTCCAACAGAGAAGTTTGAACACCTCTACAGATCAGATGAATGGGATTCCCCAGCAAGTCTGACGGCAAAAATTTTTCCGTCAAATGGCATCTCCCCAGAAAAATTCGGCGAGAAGTTTAAGGAAAGCCGCTATGAATAGCGTCCCTTGTCAAGAAAGATTATTGACAAAAGAAACTGAGACCAGTTCCTTGGTAGGAAACCAGGATCGAGAGGAAGTTTATATCAGAAACTAAGACCAGTTCCTTGGTAGGAAACCATGATCGAGGTGAAGTTTATCTCAGAAACTAAGACCAGTTCCTTGGTGGGAAACCAGGATCGAGGGGAAGTTTATTTTAGAAACTAAGACCAGTTCCTTGGTGGGAAACCAGGATCGAGGGGAAGTTTATTTCAAAAACTGAGACAAGTTCCTTGGTAGGAAACCAGGATCGAGGGAAAGTTTATTTCAGAAACTAAGACCAGTTCCTTGGTAGGAAACCAAGAACGAGGGGAAGTTTATTTCAGAAACTGAGACCAGCTCCTTGGTAGGAAACCAGGATCGAGGGGAAGTTTTACCTTTTCTAAGCATCATTGCTTGGCAAAAGAAGATGAATGTGCAAGCTGCCATCCATAACCACCATCAAAATATCAGGTATTCCGATATTTAATCCTCTTGCACCCCGAATGCCCGAACACCTTCGTCATTCACACCTTCGGGTCCAAGAAGATTAAATAGGGGCATCTATCATACCCCAAATTTTGACCACTAAGATTCCCATCATTGTGCAAATCATCATCATAATATGGATGATCTTTCATACTCATTAGTCTCCCCAAGGATGGGTGAGCATCCACTACAACAAAGAATTAGGGTTTCAAGCCCTCTCTGAGCTTTAGACAAAGGATCAATCAAGGAATGACATGATCTTCAATTTGTCTAAACCTCTTAAACATCCACAAGGGATCAAGAGGGCTCCCACTTCAAGGATTAAGCACAAGGCTTCTCCCTTTTAGGTGGATTAAGCCTCAAGATCGCCAGTGTTACCAAATTAGGGTTTTGGTTGACCAGGGCCTCCAGATGGGAATTTTCCTCTGGGCATGAGCCAATGCTTCAAAGAATAACCTATGATACTCCATAGGACATCATAAACCCAATTATCAAGTCAATTTAACCTCAGGGGATGCATTCATAAAAAATCAGGAATTAGGGTTTCTTGACCTAATTCACCCCTAAGTTGACTTTTGGGACAAATCATGAGCCAAGACCTCCAGAGAAGATTTAAGGATCCCTAATACACTACATTGATCCATTTGTAACAATTGATTGATCTAGGAAACTTGAGCAACAAATCTCAATTTCATCTGCACCACAATTAGGGTTTCGCGAGAAAAGTCAACTGTACCTTTGACTTTTGACCAGGACATGCTCCCAAACCCTAGGACATGATTCAATACACCCTATAACACCAATGAAATTAATCCATCAAGTTTGATTTAGGTTAAGGTCTTGATTTCATAGAGGATCGCACAGTTTGGAATTCATCTGACAAAAAGTCAACTGTGCACAAAAGTCAAACTTTGACTTTTTGAGATTTTTCACAAAAATGGTTTTTTAACCCTAAAATGATGTTAATGTGTGATTGGAATCATCATTCATCAAGAAAAATCAAGAAAAGTTGGATAACTTGTAAAAGGGGTAACCATAAAAACTTAGAAAATTTTCTAAGTTATGGAACAAAGTGGCTAGGGTACCAACTTTGGAGGATCATAACTCCTAAACCACAAGGCCATTTTTCCCCATCCAAAGCTGGATTTGTAGCTCTCATGGTCCTCTACAAAAGCTTTAAACTGAACTCATTCCAATTCATCATGGATTTCAAGTTATGGAATGATCAAAATCAAGAAAAGTGAAAATGTCACTTTTTTCTAACACTTAGTGAAATTTTCACTAAGTCAGAATCTGCCTTACTTTTTTCCAAATGTAGGGGCATTTTTCACTTGGATCCAAAAAGTATCAAAACCAAATATGATCAAACAGTTTTTGTATCATATGAGGGCTTTCCAAAATGGCCAAGAACATCACCAAACTCAACTTGAGCCATGAGTTATGACAGTGGCTACATGCCTTGCTGAAAACTGCCAAGGCAAGGCAGATTTTGGAGTTTTGCTCGATTTGCCCAAATTTTGCAAATGACAAGCAACCATATCCATCTGAACACCTCAAGGGGGGACCAAGGAGGAATAAGCTCTGATCCCAAGCCTCCCAAGTCTTTGGAACCAAAAATAGCATGCCAAACCTAGAAATCCCTAAAAGAGGGACAAGACTCCAATTTTGGATTGGAGCATTTAATAGATGCTTAGAGGTGGCATGGATTGACACATTTGCAACTGAATTCAGTCAAGATTCCTCCACCAACTAGGGAACCACAACTCTGTGCCCTAACCTCTAGTCAATGGCTAGAGGAGACTTGGATTTTCATTTGCCAACATTGGCCAAACCTCAGCTGCAGTTGCCATTCACTATTGATCCCAAAACAAACTTGCTCTACTATAAATAGAGCTCATTTGTGCTCAATTTGAGTACACCAAAGCCATCAAACAGATGTTTTCCTCAAAATCCCTTTCTCTTGGCAAAAATGCCTTCTTTAGCAAGGTAACTCTGAGTTTTTGAGTTAGAGAGCAATTCCACCACAGCTTATGATCCAAACACATCCAATATGTCATATCTAAGCTTTCCAAACTCACAAAAGTGACCTGTAATCACAAAATCACAAAGTCACCTCTCAAAACCTCAAAATAGGCTTTTTGTGCATTTTTCAAGCCATGTCTTGATTCAGTCACTTTCCAAACCAGATAAAACCTCAAACACACTCCAAATATCATCCTTGAACTGTCCTAAATGGTTCCCCCCATCTGGAACAACATTTGAGAGAGTTGCTATTTTGGCCATTTTAACCCCTTTTGCAAGAAAGGGCCAGTTTGTGTTTTTGCAGGTTCCAACTGATTCCACTTGCCCTAAAAGCTTATAAGGGATCATTTGAGGGTGTCCAAAGCATCAAATCATTTCTAGAACAAGAAGCTTGGCAGATTGCACAGAAAACTCCAAGAGAGGTGAGCATCATGACTTGAACTTTCCAAAATATGCATTGTTTTGAAGTCCACTGATCATGCATCCTTTACATATGTTGTATGTGTTGTGTTTGTACCAAATTATCATGTAATTCATACCTGTACCAAAGTGTAGCATAGAAAATGCAATTATAGGCCATTTTCAAAACCACTATCGGGTTTTGAGGAGGGAGCATGATCTGAAAAAACTACCACCACCATTGGATTCCTTGTGAAATTCTGGTCCAGATGCATATAAATTTTGTCTCAAACCATTAAGAATTGAGAAAGTTATGACCTTCACGTTTCTGAGCCAAAACTTGCCTTGCCTTGCCTTGAGAAAGTTATGACCTTCACTTCAACCAATGGATGTATCACCACCCCAGTGGTAAGGCGCGCGCCCTGTAACCTTGAGGTCATGGGTTCAAACCCCACCCATGCCATTTTGTGTTTTTTCATATTTTGCTAAGCACCAATTTTGGGCCTCTCCTTGAGATGTAAGCCCCAATTTTCTTTTCAAAGCACTTTCTCCTTTGATTTTGTAATATAATATTGTTATCAAAGTTTTCTCTATTGAACAACTAACAAAACAGCATGGAAGCTCTACAACCGACTAACTGTTTACCCGCTTTCATTTACCGCTTTCATATGTATATAACTGTACTGTGGGGTTGTTTCACTGTAAGTCTTCTTTCATAAACTCATATCAACTGTGTAATAATAGTATAGATATTTAAAGTTTCCCCGGAAACTACGTCTAGCACAAGCCCGTTGGTCACTCTTAAATATGGTCAAAACTAGATCCCAATAGGATTACACAGACACAGTTTTCCCTCCTCTTGGGGTTAAACAATATGGAACAAAGAGAAAGGCAGCATTCTCGGTGAACCTTTTCTCAGACTGTCACCCTTAGAAATTGTCAAAGAAACTCTCACTCCCCAAAGATGATCTTTTCTCCGTGAATGGCATCTCTTGAGTTTCTTCCAAATCCTCGAACTTTCCTGGCTTGATCTATTCTCTGTGAATAGCATGTCTTGAACTTCTCATGGTTTGGGGACCCACAGGCTTCCTAAAAGCATCCCCGACTCCTCTTGGGTGTTGTACAAGGACCCGTCGGCTTCTTAGAAGTTTTCACAGCCTCCTTTTAGGCTTCGTACAATGATTCTTCCTCCGAGAAGATAGCCTCCTCTTGGGCTTCGTACAAATTGTCCCTCGGCTTCTTAAAAGTTTCCAGCCTTCTTTTGGGCTTCGTACAAATTGTCCCGACGACCTCCTAGAGGTATAGGAACAGAAATTAGTCATCTCAATAGAACAGTCTTTCAAAGAGTCTAGATCTTTCTACCGCCAATGTACAGTCTCTCGATTTCTCTTAAGATAGAGTACAAAAGATAAAACTCTAGACTTGGACAGTCTAAGACCCTTGAGTCTTAAAGACATTCTCAAGCCCCTTTTCAAAATGGGAAAAACACCCGTAGGCTTGGACAGTCTCAACACCCTTTGGATCCCCCGTTTCCTTAAAGAACAGGAAAATAATCCCGATCCTCAGATACAATCCATGAGTACAACATTACTCATATAAGAACTGATTTTCTCTTATAACTAACCTACTGGACCTGTCACTCAACTGAAACAGTTACCTTTAGCCTCCATCTCGGGCCTCGTACGAGATACCAAAACACTCTCTTGTTGAGTATAAAAGATTCTCTTGTTGAATCACCCCTTTCGCCTCCGTCTCGGGCTTCATACGAGACACCAAATCACTCTCTTGTTGAGTATAAAAGATTCTCTTGTTGAATCACCCCTTTCGCCTCCGTCTTGGGCTTCGTACAAGACACACAAAAAGACTCTCTTGTCGGGTCAAACACCTTTAGCCTCCATCTCGGGCTTCGTACGAGATACAAAACACTCTCTTGTTGAGTATAAAAGATCCTCCTGTTGGGTCACAAACACTTTTAGCCTCCGTCTTGGGCTTCATACAAGACACATATGAAAACACCCTCTTGTTGGGTCAATAGCCTCCTCTTAGGCTTTGTATAAGGAAACCCCGGTTGAGTCAATCAACCTTTTAGCATCAAATCATGCTTGGGTCACAACATACAAACATCAACAACTCCTTTTCCCCATCTAATTGCTGTAAGCGACAAGCCTCTGGATTATTTACATCCACGCCACTGTCCCTCTTTTAGCATGAGAAATACCTAAGGAAAGATGGAATTGCTCTAAACTGAGTTAAAGTCTTCTCCTTCAGGTCAAAAAACCCCTATAAAGGAAATTATGGCATTGTTGGATTCACATATCCCAGTTAAAGTAATTCTCCTTTATAATCAGTCACCCCACAGTTGTGACAAACAGACCCTTTTAGAGATGAAAAATTCTCTCTAAAGTCAAAACCCTTTAGCTTCGTATCGTGGGCTTTAAACAAGATACAAATAGACCCTTCAGCTTCACATCTTGGGCTTCGAACAAGATACAAATAACTTTTAGCTTCACGTCTTAGGCTTTGAACAAGACACCAAAACATCATTTCCTCCCATAGAATAGGAGGAACTACGATCGCTCTGATTTCCCTGTTTCGGTAAACGGGAATACGTAGGCATAAGATTGAAAGAAAATTCTTAGCGAGCACACTAATCAAAAACCCAAAATCCCATATATCAATCTAGCGCAGTATCCTAACCAAATTCCCCATGAATAGTCCCGATTTTTTCATTCCCAACAAAGTAAGAAGAAAGAGGCCCCATTTCCATATAGCATCTGTAACATAACAGACCGCTGTTTAAACTCAGTATGCAAACAGGGTTAATTGGAGACATCTATTCCCCTTCCTTAGTCAGCTCAATAGGATAAAAAATGAATTGACCTGTAGTCCCCAAAAAGAGCGATAGTGCTTAAGAACCACGTCAAAAATCGCTCGCTACAATTGCCTGATGGATTAATGTTGGGGCTAGAAATAGATTGATGTAAATAAGACAAAGGTGTACTCATAGGTGTTAGCTCCTAAATTCGACGCCTGATGTTGGATTAAGAGATTTTTCTAAGAGATGGAATTTCTGAAGTTCTACGGGACTTCGATAGAAATGTTGCTCTCAGAAAGTCTAGTCGAAAGCTATCCTTCTGCAGAGGAAAGAAGATTTAAAGAATTAGGAATATTTCTAAGATTTTGGAAGGATTCTTCGACAGAAGGTTAAGGAGTGTTGTTCAACGTGAAGATTTAAATTCAAAAATAGGAGGGAACAATTATTTTATTTGTTTCTAAAGGAAGACATGTGGCATTCATCCAAGACGTGAAGACATGCACAACGCTATGTGTTTCGCCCTGATTAGTAGCCCGTTAGGGGGTAGTTATTTTTAACTATTATAAATAGTAAGTTTTAGCACGAGATTTGGGGTGTTCAATTGTGTACAAAAACTCAGTGTGCTCAAAGTACCAGCGTAGAGAAAAGAGCGTGTGAGAATGTATTTTGTAACACCACTTTTATAATTCAATGCAATTTAATAAGTTTCTTTCATTAAAGTCTATTTTCATTTCATGCAAGATAACTTCTACATTTACCAGCATTTTCGATTTAAAGCCCTTTTAAAGCCTTTTTTCTTTTAGTTGCCTTACATTTCGTGAAGCAGATTTCTTTTTATTTATGTGCGCCATCGAAGTGTTCTTAACATTTTACAGAAACTTACGCAAGAAAATAATTAGCACATGTTCTAGGATTTAGTTTGGTCGGTCCTGCAAGTTACTCATTTTTACATAAAATTGATAGACAAGAGGTTGTTTACTATTTTTCCCAGTAAAAAAATTGGCACGCCTAATGGGACTGTGCTAAAACGAATTTCTTGCATTTTCAAAGAGAAATTTATAACTTTGTGCTTTCGATTATCTTTTCTACGTCGAGTACTTTGTTATATGTTATTAAGAAGTGGAAAAGTAGCCACCGCAAACGAAGAGAGACCAAAAAGAAAGTATACGAGGAAAATGGCAAGTACTAATCAGCCAAAAAGTTTGAATCCTCAAACTATGTCTGGTGTCAATGTAGAACCAGTCCCAGGGTCTTCGATTGGAGGACCTACGGCTCCTGCGTCCATATCCGAAACTATGCCATCTATGGCAAGTTCGACACCAACACATTCGATTTCTCATACATAACCAATTTTAAATTATATTGGGCCAAGGGGACCCCCAGTGACTCCCTCACTAATAGGAACGTCTACATATCGACATTTTTCGCCACTAGGTTTTTCGATGCCTTTAAACGGCCGAGAACAACCTTATGGGATGCCAACTTCAATGATGGTAAATTTGCAAAACGCACCCCCAGTATATTCAGAACATGTGGTAACATCACCCTTACAAGGCTCGGGGTCTGGGATTAATATAGGTCGAAATAACCAATCCTTAGAAATAGGATATTCAACCCAAATGTCAGGATTGACGAATACTACTGCAGCCTATTTAAGGCAGCAAATGGATGAAAGTAACCACCAAATGGTCCAGATGATGTCCCAAACCATGGGGGAGATCTTTCAGCCACTGATTCAAAATACTACTCAGACTAATCAGCAAATGGCTGCGCAGATAACGTGCCTTGCAGATTTCTTTGGTGTGCCTAACCCTCCTCGACACCCCCAACGAGAATATATTATAGGAAACCAAGGGGTGATACTCGAAGAGGATCCCACTATTAACCAAAAACAATAAAATCCAGGAAACATACCTCAGGCGAATGTAGTAAACCCGGGAGTAGTCGAACCCCCTAGGATTCAACCACCAATGGCTGTAGGAGAACAACCAAGAGTGGTTTTGGTGAAATAGAAATCAGGATGCTGACAACGTCGTACAACAAGTTTGACGTAATGATGTGCCAGCAGATAACAATCTGGCAGCCATGGTCGATAGAATTATGGTCTGAAATGGGGTAAACTTTGGCCTGCAAAGGCTAAATTATACGTCCCCATTGTCAGAATACGTTCTCCAATCGGAGTTGCCCCCTAGAACGAACGTCCCTAAGTTCACTAAGTTCTCTGGGGACACCGCTGAATCCACTGTCGGACATGTGGTTAGATATGTCATAGAGGCTAGAGAAATCGCGAATAATGAGAATCTTAGGATAAAATACTTCCCAAGTTCTCTGACGAAGAATGCCTTCACGTGGTTTACAACTTTGCCACCTAATTCGATTTACAATTGGACCCAGTTGGAACGGCTATTTCATGAGCAGTTCTATATGGGACAGACGAAGATTAGTCTGAATGAGTTGGCTAGTATAAAATGTAAATTTACTGAGCCAATAGATGATTACTTGAATAGATTTCGACTGCTCAAAGCTAGTTACTTTACACAAGTACCAGAGCATGAATTGGTCGAAATGGCCGCTGGAGGCCTTGATTATTCTATTAGAAAGAAATTAGATACTCAATATCTAAGAGATATGGCCCAATTAGCTGATAGAGTTCGACAACTAGAACGCCTAAAAGAAGAAAAGGCTAGGGCGAATAAGAATAAAAGAGTGGCTTACGTCGAAGTTGATGACAAAGATGAAAAATACTATAACGAGCCAGTGAGTTTCGACGAAGGCGAGATCAATCTTGCTGAATTAAAACAAGGCCCACCTTACTCTTGTAAGTTATTGGCCCCTTCGAATGGGAAAAATCCTGTCGAACCAGAGAAAAATGACAAATTCCCCAAGAAAACTTATACTTTCGTTGTTACTAAATGTGATGAAATTTTCGATTTGTTAGTTAAGGATGGTCAAATGATAGTGCCCCCTGGTGCTAAAATGCCTCCTTTAGAACAAAGGAAAAAGAGAGGATTTTGTAAATATCATAATTTCTTGGGCCATAAGACTTCTCAATATTTTCTTTTCAGGGATCTTGTGCAGAACGCAGTCCAAGAAGGAAGGCTAAAGTTCGGAGAGAAGTCCAAAAATCAGATGAAGATCGATTCCGACCCCCTACTAGTGGTTGATGCTCATTATACAGAGCCAACGGAGGTTCATATGGTCGAGGTTACTGGAGGCCTCAACAATGATGTTAATATGGTTGAAATCGCTGATGATTTCAACAGTGAGGCAGTCATGGTCAGGATTACCGAAAATCTCGACCAAGAATTCATACGGAGTTTTGCTACCGGTGTTGTCGAAAGATTCACCAACAACACTACTGATTGTGTTAGGGTCACTGAAGGCGCTGACAAGGGAGTTACTGAGGATTCCCAGTGGATGTTGGTAACAAAAGAAACCACTGACGGTTTTGTTCAGATGGATAAGGCTGCTGAGGGCCTACAGAAGGAATTGTGCAAGCTTGACATCACTGAGGATGTCGAGATGGAAGTCAATATGGTGGATATTTCTCAGGAGGTACCCATGGAAGTCGGTGATGAACGCCAACAGGAAGAGTACAACAAGTTGGCCTTCCCAAATGAGGAAGAGAATTTGATTGACTTTATACACAGGTGTCAAAGGAAGGGGTCTGAAGTCATGCTGTGCCCCAGGTGTAGCGTTGTATTCGACAAAAAAGCAGCACAGAATCTAGAAGGAGTGTGAAAGGCCAAGAAAAGATGGGAGAAAACCCGTCATGGCCCACGGGGTTTCGACCCTAGGGGGTCTGCGTCGAACCATGAACAACCTAAGGCTAGAGTGCCAGGGGCAAGGCCTGCTACGTTTAAACCATTTACTGAACTTTCTAATGGCAAGTGGGTAAAACCAAATGAGAATATGGAGAAAAGTCAACAAAAGTGGAAAGATTTCGACGTCAACAGGGGTTCTTCACTTACTTATCGCAAGGAATATCAATCCTCCAACAAATTGGCCCACATTTCTGAAAATTATAAAGGTAAAAGTCCCATGTCAAGGTCACAGTGGAGGCGGGAGCAGCGAAGGAGGAAAGCCCAAAGGGAAGCCGAGTCGAAAGATAAGGCGGAGTCAAGTACAAACTTACTTGTCGAAAGAAACGGAAAGGGGAAGATAAAAGTTGTCGAAAAATTGCCTATAGGGCCAAAAATTGTTCAAAACTCATGACGAAGAGGCCAGAGAGAAACATGATTTGGCTGTGGCGGAGGACGAGATGTTGACAGATAACTTCAATTATGATTCAGAAGCCTCAATGGATATCATTGTGAACGTGGTATCAGTATTACCTAGAGAATTTGACCAGATCACGGAGGTCGAAGAGGTTGATGCCTATTCAGAAGCTGAAATGGCGGTACATAAACCAGTGTGCTACTATGTAATGAACAATGGCTGTGTCGAAGAGCAGAATGCGTTCTTTGAACGGCCAGATGAGGCAATGAAGAGCCATCTGAAGCCTCTATTCATTACTGGAAAAGTTGAAAATGTTCCAGTGAATAAAATCTTGGTTGACTGCGCCGCTACAGTGAACTTGATGCCGCCTTTTATGCTGAGAAAGATTGGAAAATTCGATACAGACATTACACAACATGGTTCTGTCTAATTATGAAGGAAAAATTGGCACCACTCTAGGTGTTATACAGGTTGATCTGACAGTTGGAACGGTTACCAGGCCTACAGTTTTTATGGTGGTCAAAACAAAGGCAAACTATAATTTGCTATTGGGATGAGAATGGATACATGGAATTGGGGATGTACCATCTTCTATGCACCAGAGGATCACAATATGGAGGCCAGACGACATCGTTGAGAATATTGAGGCTGGTCAAGGATATTTCAAGGCCCCAATCAACCACCTCGACAGACGCTAGTTCGATAAGCATTTGGCCAATATTGCTCCCTGCAATCCGGCTGATTTTGTCTTTACTCCAGACGATGAAGCATACTGCTCATTGCATCTGCATCCCGTTAATGGTTTTAGATGGGATAGAGAGGTAGTAGGTGAGGATGATTTTGCATACCCTGCACCTGTACCTGGAATAACCCCGACAGGGTGGGGGAGCGAATTCAGTGATGATGTCTAAATTCGAAGTGATGAGAAAGATTTTGGCTTATATAGCCGAGAACAAATTACAAGTGGCCTTAGAGGCCGAAGTTAAAATTATGGCTGACAAAGCCAACAACGATTTATATAAACGAGGTCCTGATAAGGACTTCGATCCAAAACCACCTGATCAGGTTCGGGATGAAGAACAAAGGCTCGACGCCATATATGATGATGAGCCTTTGGGTTTCAGGAAGGACCCTTTGGCAACCAATATCAGAATGCTAACGTTAGATCCTCTCGAAGAGATCGACTTGGGATATGAGGCAGTGAAGAAGCCTACTTACATCAGCGCCAACATTAGTCCATAACTCAGAGTCAAAGTAATCTAATTGCTAAGGGAGTTCAAAGACTGTTTTGCATGGGATTACGATGAGATGCCTGGTTTGAGCAGGGAGCTGGTCGAACTGAAGCTGCCAATCAAGGCTGGAAAGAAGGCGATCAAGAAAATCCCAGGCGGTTTGCACCAATAATTCTCTCGATGATCAAGGAGGAAGTCGAAAGGCTTTTTCGTTGCAGATTTATTAAAACTGCCAGGTATGTCGAATGGCTTGCAAACATTGCGCCTGTTATAAAAAAGAATGGGACTTTGAGGGTTTGCATAGACTTCAGCGATCTGAATGCTGCGACCCCAAAGGACGAATACTCTATGCCTGTGGCGAAAATGTTAGTTGACTCTGCCGCTGGCCATGAATACCTTAGCATGCTCGACGGGTATTCTGGGTATAATCAGATATTTATTGCTGAAGATGATGTCTCTAAGACGACGTTTCGATGCCCTGGGGCCTTAGGCACTTACGAATGGATAATTATGCCTTTTGGCCTAAAAAATGCTAGGGCAACATATCAAAGAGCAATGAATACAATCTTCCATGATTTCATAGAAACTTTTTTGCAGAGTTACATTGATGATATTGTTGTAAAGTCTGTTTCAGGGAAGAATCATATTGATCATCTTTGACAGTCATTCGAAAGGATGCGAAGACATGGTCTCAAAATGAACCCTCTCAAATGCGCTTTTTGTGTGCAGGCGGGAGACTTCTTAGGCTTTGTGGTCCACAAAAAGGGAATAGAAATAAACCAGAATAAGATCAAGGCCATCATGGAAGCGAAAGCGCCCTCGACAAAGAAGGAAGTATAGTCGCTGTTGGGGAAGGTCAATTTCTTGAGAAGATTTATCTCGAATCTCAGCGGGAAGACTCAAGCCTTTTGACCACTGCCCCGACTAAACAAGGAGGGATTCAAATAGGGGCAAGCTCAACAGGAAGCTTTTGAAAAAATCAAAGAATATTTGAGTCATCCTCCAATTCTAGCATCACCTTGTAGAAGTAGGAGCATGAGATTGTACATATCTGCGTCGGACAAAACCTTAGGGAGCATGTTGACTCAAGAGGATGAAAATGGTGTCGAAAGAGCCATTTATTACCGTAGTAAGGTTTTGAACGATGCAGAAACTAGGTATAGCATGGTTGAGAAATTATGTTTATGCTTGTATTTCTCTTGTACAAAATTAAAGAAATATATAAAGCCAGTTGATGTTTATGTTTCGTCTCATTTCGATATCATTAAGCATATGTTATCTAAACCTATTTTGCATAGTCAAATTGGTAAATGGGCATTAGCATTGACTGAATATTCCCTAACGTATAGACCTTTAAAGGCCGTTAAGGGACAAGTGGTAGCAGACTTCATTGTCGACCACTCAATAAATGAGAACATGTCGAATTATCTTGAGCTCGAACCTTAGAAATTGTATTTCGACAGTTCTAGTCATAAGGACAGCACAGGTGTAGGAGTCTTGATTATTTCTCCTAACAAAATCCCAACAAAATTCAAGTACAAAGCCGAAGGTGTTTGCTCGAACAACGAGGCTGAATATGAAGCTTTAATAGCCGGACTTAAAATTTTGTTGGAATTGGGGGCAACTCGAGTCGAAATAATGGGAGACTCAGAGTTAGTCATCAAACAGATTACAAGGGAGTACAAATGTGTGAAAGAAAATCTCATCATGTACTTTGTAATAGTTAATCGACTACTCAAAAAGTTCGAGATGGTGAGTGTCTGACACATACCTCGACTAGAGAACCATGTGGCCAATGACTTGGCTCAAATTGCTTCTGGGTACAAAATTTCGAAAGAAAAATTGCAAGATACAATCAAAGTTAGAGGTAGAATTGTGTCGACCAGGTTAGCCCCATCAGATTTACAAGTTACAAAGCTAGGGTACGCTGATAACGAAAATTTTGAAATTTTAGCCGTGGATAGTTTGACGGACGAGGATTGGAGGAAACCAATAGTAGAATATTTTCAAAATCCAACAGCATCCACTAAACAAAAAATCAGGTATCGAGCTTTGAGTTATGTTCTTTTGGGTAATGAATTGTTTAAAAAGACTCCTGAAGGAGTCTTGCTCAAATTCCTTGGTGAATCAGAGGCATACTTAGCCCTTTCGAATGTCCATAATGGGGCATGTGGGGCACATCAGGTAGGCCACAAAATGAAATGGCTCTTGTTTCGACAGGGAATGTATTGGCCTACCATGCTGAAAGATTATATCGAATTTGCTAAAGGATGTCAAGAGTGCCAAGTCCATGCAGGTATACAACATGTCCCTGGAAGCGAACTACACTCCATAGTAAAACCATGGCCCTTTAGGGGTTGGGCTTTGGATTTGGTTGGTGAGATTCGACCAGCATCATCTAAAGGTCAAAGGTACATTTTGGTAGGTATTGATTACTTTACAAAGTGGATTAAGGCTATACCTTTCCCAAATGTTGACCAAGAGGATGTGATTGAATTCATTAAGAAACACATCATCTATAGGTTTGGAATCCCAGAAACTATTACAACGGATCAGGGATCTATTTTTACTGGTAAAAAAAATGCAGGAGTTCGCTAAAGAAATGGGTTTCAAACTATTAACCTCTACGCCCTACTATGCTCAGGCTAATGGTCAAGTCGAAGCAGCAAATAAAGTGGTAGTTAGCCTAATTAAGAAACATGTGGGAAAGAAGCCTAGAAATTGGCATAAAACATTGGACCAAGTCCTTTGGGCATGTCGAACTTCCCCCAAAGAGGCGATGAATTCCACGCCTTTTCGATTGACTTTTTGCCATGATGCAGTATTACCAGTTGAAATCTATCTTCAGTCGGTAAGAATTCAGAGGCATCATGAGATCCCATCGGAGTCATATTGGAATATGATGTTAGATGAATTGGTGGATTTAGATGAGGAAAGGCTCAATGCTTTAGAATTGTTAAAAAGGCAGAAGAAGAGAGTAGAACAGTCTTACAATAAGAAAGTCAAAGTGAAGACTTTTTCTCCTGGAGAATTGGTTTGGAAAGTAATTTTGCCTATGGATCGAAAGGATAGGTCTCTAGGAAAATGGTCTCCTAAGTGGGAAGGTCATTTTGAAATCATACAAGTTTTTTCGAATGGAGCTTATGAGGTCGAAGAATTAGATCGAGATATGAGGATCTTGAGGGTAAATGGGAAGTACTTAAAGAAGTACAAGCCTGCTCTTCGAGAAATAAAAATAGCTAGAGATTAATCATACATGTAGAAATAAACGAAGCTAAAATGGCAGAATGAAATAAAACATAGTGCCAAAATGGCTAAATCCGTTACATCAAAAGGCAAATAAGCCTTACAGAATCCAAGGGAAAATGACGAAACATAAAAGAAATAAAAGTTTTTTTTAGGAATTAAAATGGCAGGTTGTCTTTCATGGAAGAGTACTTTGCCCTCAAAAGTTCTAGCCTCGTCTCACACAGGGATTAGTTCGATCTCATGGTATCCAGAACTGCTTCTAGTTTCTGAGCTTTGTCAGCAGAATCCAGTCCTACGTTAAGCTCTTTCGCCACCTGGGAGTCGTCAAATTGTTCAAGCTCGGCGTTTTGCTTTTTAGCATTTGAAATCTTTGTTTACAACTCTTTTATCTGTGCCTCCCAGAATTTGATACTTTAGTTATTGGCTTCGATCTGAGTTTTGTTCTGCTCTTGGATTTGCTCCAAATTTCCCAGTCTATTGGTGGATTCTGTAGCAGCATCCCACGCAGCTGCAACTGATCCAGTTTGATTTTCAATGTCTTTCGAGAGTTGCTTGATTTTGGCAAGGTCTGTGGCAATTCGATCAACCATCGAGGTCAGCTCCAAGATGATATTAGCAATTTCTGGATAAGCATTTAGGATATCATCCTCTTTGAAGAGATTCTTCAAAACACTTGGAGAAGTGGGGTCAGATTCAATAAGTCGAAATAAGTCACCCTTGAAAACCTTTTCTTTGATCTTTGACAATATCTGGCTCGAAGGATCAGTAGTGGTTTGACCGCCAGATACAGAGGGCGAACTGAGGATCTTGTCAGACGAGCTTCCCTTGGAACCAAGTAGAACTTTTAAGTATTCACGAGGATTATTCTTTTTCAGGGCCTTTAGTTCTTCTGGAGAAAGCATCATGGAGGTTTTTCTAGAATCCTTTGCAGTTGACGGATTAGGGTTAGGAGCTGTTTCGACAATTATATCCTCTTGAACGTCCCTTTCATCATGGTCATTACCAGTTTCGATGCTTTCGTCTTCGTCCATAAATCCTCAATAGTTATTGATTGGTTAGGGAACGTAAAATGTTTACTTCCTTCTTCCAAAACATCATCTTCAGCGGCATCTGAAATGTCAACTCCGGGAGATCTATCATCAACTTCTTCTTTGACTTGCGCCTCAGGGTTATCCTCCTCCATATCACCCTCAGTTGTTTCAGCTTGTGTACCTTTGTCTGGGCCATCTTCATGGTCAGATTTGCCGGTGTGAGAAGTTTTTATGGTGATTTTGGGCGGAGAAGTTTCACGTTGCTTCTTGATCGCATGGTTGATTTTGCTTAGTGAGCTCTCATCAGAATCCTTTGCTGGAGTAGGGTGGTATGTTGGTTCACCTTCGCTAGTGAGGATTGTTGGGTTGATGGACTCGACGGCTGTTTGAGTTAAAGTTCTTGCGTCATCCTGAAAGGCATCAACCAAGTTATTAGTTGGAAAAACCTGGGGAAAATGAGGTATATGTGCGAATCATTTTCTATACCCTGGGAGCTTCAGTCCCTGGACTTGAGTTATCACTTTCAAATTGCTCTGCAGCAATTTTCGACATTTCCTCAGGTGTTGGATCTGAAATGGTCAGTTTGGTGGGCTTCTTGAGCATGACCTTCACGACTTTTGCCTGGGATTGAGCGATGGCTTCGTTTATCTTTGGTTGTCTCTTCTTTTTCTTCGGAGGTTGTTCAGCAGTTGGAGATAAGTCTTCATCATCAGATTCGACTATCACTAGTGTTTCATCCGTGGCCTTCCTTTTTTGGGAAGTCGGAGGTAGTTTTCGAGCGCCCTGAAGAAGAAAATGTTAGAAAATAATAGACATAATGACAAATTTAATAAAGGGTGGGAAAATACCTTTGTTGTTGTTGTTGTCTTGTTTCCTTCTTCTTCCTTCACTTCTGTAAGCTTTCTACTTGGTGGTTTCTTCGGAGGAATCTTCGTGGCTAAACAAACAAAAAAGCAGTCATTATAGGTGAAAATAAGTAAACAAGAAAATGTTTGGTCGGAATCCTCCCATTCCACACCTTCATATATTTCAGATTCGATGCGAACATCTTCGATCCCAATATGAATATGTCCTTTGAAACTGTCTAGAGTATGCTTGGTCGGAGCCACCCGCTATGCTTTTGGTTTTGATTGTTGGCGAAGGATTTTGATAGAATCCCCACAGACGAACCAGTCTGGAAATGAAGGGGCAAGGGCCGCTCCAAAGTCAGCATTTGGCAGTCGAGGGAATTTAGGAGGATACATATTGAAAGCCGTTTAGTATCGTTTCTCAGGAGGAATGTATGAAGGTATCTTTAAGTTCTCCATTTTCTTTAAAAAAAATTCCTTCAGAGTGACAGCTGCATCGCGGACAGTTCGACCAAGATCATTGGGTCGTAAAGAAGGAGAGCACTTTTCTTGTCATAGATTGGTCGAGGTAAAACTTGAACTAATCCAAATTGTCGGGCAACAAGATTTGGTTGGTAAGTTATCAAGGAAACTTGACTTTTTGAGAGGTTAAACTTGAGGGTTAAGACCCTAGGGGTTAAGAAGGCTTCCCAAATCGAAAATGACTCTGCTGCTTGTTCTTTCGATGGTGCTGGGAATGGCCTGGTAAACCACTCAGGGCCATATTTCCTTGTAGCAAAAGGAGCCATGTTAGGCGTAAAGTCATAGTGTTTGGTGAACATCATGATGAAGTTGGTAAAAGTCTGTTGGACAGGTCGACCATCATCAGCAGGTGTCAACTTCGCCAAACGAGGGCCTTCCACTCTTCGATTTCTCACATCATCAGCATCCCCATGATTTGATTTCTGAGGGGGAGACAAGCTTCAAACGAAGCGTTCAACCACAGTTGGAGTAGCCAGAATGGACCGGAGAGTAGTAGACTTCCTTTGTCATCCAGGTTTTTGAGCTGGGTGACCCGTCGCTCATAGATTCGTAAAGACTGGCTAAAATCAGCTCGCTCAGACATAAGTCATGACCATCATGTATTTGGTTCGCCATAGTTAGAAATTTTCTAGCGACCTACAGTGACTTCGAGCAGAAAACACAGCGTGACAACCACAAAGCTAAGAAAGCTATGTGTTCGAATTCTGATACCACTTCCATGCTCTTATCATGATAGTGAGCTATGTGAGTCAAATAAGCCGCTTTAGAAGCCGTAAAATCTATGCTATCCTCGGTCATGAAGTCAGGATCATACGTATTTCCAGTAGGTTTAAGCCCTGTGATAGCGGCTATGTCGAAAAGAATAGGTGTCATCATGCCACACGGGAGATGAAGGGTGTAGTGAGTACTATCCCAGAAGTACAAGGACGAAATCAGCATAGTCGAACAATAATCAGGTCCTACTTTCGACAGCATAATCAGGTCATAAATGCCCATTTTCTTCCAAATGTCAGATTTCATTTTCTCTAATTTGTTTAACCATCCTATGTAATCAGCTAGATATTTAAAAGAAGGGCTTGCTCTAAAGGCCCTAAAGTGGTTTAAATACCTAAGATCGATAGCTTCTTCAATCAAAGGATTGTTGGGATCAGTAGGGTTCTCAGTACTAGCCTTAGGTTTTCTACATTGCCCTACAGGTTTGTATTTGTGATAAGAGGGGAAATATTCCTTAAGCCTAGCACGATCTACTTTCAAATCAGCTAAAGGGCCAAATAAAGCCAATGGCTTATCAGAGATAGTTAAAGGAATAAGTACCCGAGAAGCATAAATTCTCCTATTTTCTTCATCAAGGGGTTCAGGTAGATATTGTTGGTTTCCCACCATGGTAGGTCCAGCAACGGAGTCGAATGGAGTGAGTTGTGAAATCTTTTTTGGAGCTCTTGAGGGTTTGCTAGCATCCTTGGTGACTTTAGCAGCGTCTTTTGTGGAGCCTGTAGAGGAAGCCATTTTTGGTGGAAAATGAAGAAGTTTTTGAGTTTTTGAAATGCAGAGATTAATGGAGATTTGAAAGGAAGAAGATGCGAAAGTGAAAACGATTGTGGGAGTTGGTATTTATATATGGGGAAGTGAAAGCGGTTTGACAAGATCGTGGCTGATAGAAGGACACGTGTTTCCCCCACGTTTCTTGATGAAACGACGGTAATAAGTCCCTATCTCCCACGATCTCCTAGATCCAAGGGAGAGGTAATGATGATTGAGATTTTGCGTAATTTGAAAAGATATGTCAGAATTAGAAATGATGGTTACAACGTTCTAGGTCTGGTGAAAAGAAGGTGAACAGTTGAAGCCACTAATGAGCTTCAAAACCATGCGAGATCTAAATGAGGCGCCGAATACTATTGTAAAAAAATGCCCTTTTCTTCAGTGATGTCGAAATTGACATTTTTGGGGGCAATTTGTTAGCTCCTAAATTCGACGCCTGATGTTGGATTAAGAAATTTTTCTAAGAGATGGAATTTCTGAAGTTCTACGGGACTTCGATAGAAATGTTGCTCTCAGAAAGTCTAGTCGAAAAATATCCTTTTGCAGAGGAGAGAAGATTTAAAGACTTAGGAATATTTCTAAGAGTTTGGAAGGATTCTTCGACAAAAGGTTAAGGAGTGTTGTTCGACGTGAAGATTTAAATTCAAAAATAGGAGGGAACAGTTATTTTATTTGTTTCTAAAGGAAGACATGTGGCATTCATCCAAGACGTGAAGACATGCACAACGCCATGTGTTTCGTCCTGATTAGTAGCCCGTTAGGGGGTAGTTATTTTTAACTATTATAAATAGCAAGTTTTAGCACGAGATGTGGGGTGTTCAATTGTGTACAAAAACTCAGTGTGCTCAAAGTACCAGCGTAGAGAAAAGAGCGTGTGAGAATGTATGTTGTAACACCACTTTTACAATTCAATGCAATTTAATAAGTTTCTTTCATTAAAGTCTATTTTCATTTCATGCAAGATAACTTCTACATTTACCAGCCTTTTCGACTTAAAGACCTTTTAAAGTCTTTTTTCTTTTAGTTGCCTTACATTTCGTGAAGCAGATTTCTTTTTATTTATGTATGCCACCGAAGTGTTCTTAACATTTTACAGAAACTTACGCAAGAAAACAATTAGCACATGTTCTAGGATTTAGTTTGGTCGGTCCTGCAAGTTACTCATTTTTATATAAAATTGATAGACCAGAGGTTGTTTACTATTTTTCCCAGTAAACAATAGGTGGAGGACTTTGGGCAGTGGGAAAAGGAAGAGAAAGTGAAGGGACAAATGATCTTGGTTTGTTAGGAAAAAGAGCAGGATATGGGAAACTGTGTTCATTAAAGGTCACATCTTTAGAGATATAGACTCTACCTATGGAACTCAGGCACTTGTATCCTTTATGCTGAGGAGAAGGCCCTAAGTACACACATTCTGTACTTCGAAAATCAAGTTTATTTTTATTATATGGTCTCAAAAAGGGGAAACAGGAGCATCCAAAGACCCTCATGGATTTATAATCTGGATCTTTGTTGTACAAGGTATGAAAGGGTGAATTAAAGGTAGGTAAAGCTACTGTGGGCAACCTGTTAATGAGATATGTGGCAGTGAGGAAGTTGTGGTCCCAGAACTGCAAGGGTAAGTTGGCATGAGCTAGAAGAGAAGACCAATATCCAATATAGACCTATGCTTCCTTTTCACTGATCCATTCTGGTGGGATGTGTGTGGACAAGTTAACCTGTTTGAGATACCAAGTTCCTGCAGAAATTTTGTAAAGGGCCTAAATTCCCCACCATAGTCAGATTGGACAGACTTGATGGTAAGGTTGAACTGAGTTTGAACAAACTTGAAAAATAGTTTGAAGGCATTCATAGCATCATATTTCTGTTTGAGTAAGTAAAGCCAAGTGTGCTTAGTCTTAGCATCAACAAAAGCAATGTAGCAGTGAAAACCAGAGCATGATACAAGGGGGGATGGACCCCATAAGTCAGTATGTATCAATTCAAAAGGATTGTCATATGTATTTGGTGACATATAAGCATGTAATCTATGTGACTTCCCTAAGCAGCAAGATTTGCAAAATGCAAGAGAAGTTTTATTATGAATTGGTATATTACACAAGGTAAGGATACTTTTGACAGAATTAAAATTGGCATGTCCTAGTCTTAGATGTCATAGTACATCAGAGTCAGTTATACTACTAGTACTTAATACAACAGAGGAAAAAGTATGACTTGAAGAGCAAGAGTGACTTGTAACAATATCAGCAAACCTGGCAGAATTTACTGTGAGATTGGGGAAGTAGTAAAGGCCACTAGATTCAAGAAACCTTTCAAGAAGGACTTCCTTAGAACCCTGGCATTTAACAAGGCACTTGTTAGGATAAAACTCAAATACAACATGATTATCATGAGAAAACTTTGATACTGACAACAAGTCCTTAGTGATAGCAGAAACATGTAAAATATCACCAAGAAAGAGCTTATCATTAACAAATTTGGTGCCACTGTGTTTAATATGTAGCTTTTGGCCATTTCCAACATGAACTTGACACTTTCCTCTATATGATTTCTTAGTTTGTAAACAGTTTTCAAAAGGAGTAAGGTGATGAGAGGCACCTGAATCAACAAACTAACCTGAGAATCAAGTTCAGTTGGTAGAGAATACTCTTGAGTATAAGCAGTTGGTTGAGTTGTAATATCAGTCATGGCCACTGCTTGAGAACCTGAGCTTGTAGCATCCACTTTGGATTCTTTTTCCCTTTGAGACTCAGTAGTCTTGGACTGAGTATTGTGAGGACTGAAGGACTCAGAATACCTGTGCCAACAATCTAATGCAACATGACCAGGCTTTCCACAAAGCTAACAAGATGGCCTGCTACCTTGAGTATATCGACCTCTGTTGCGCCCTCTTCCTCTATAGCCACGACCTCTCCCCTAGCATTGTTGAGATTGTCATGTGAACTACCTGATCCATGACCTGTGTGAGCAACATTGGCTGAAACTTGATTGACAGCTAGTTCTTGTCTGAACTTATCCAGTTGAGCTTCTTGCACATACAAGAGAGCTTCTACATCACATAGTGATAGAGGTTCAGTGTTGCCATACATCTGCATCACAAATGGATTATACTCTTCTGGTAATCCATTGAGAATTGAGTCAATTTGATCCTGCTCGGATATGGTGTCACCAACAGCAAGAAGTGAACTTGCAATGGCTTTGATTTTGAGCATGAATTCAGTGATTGACTGATTCACTTTCTTGGTGGATTTCAATTTCACTCTTAGTTGACGAACCCTAGCTTGCATTTGAGCATTGAAGAACTTGTGTATTTTGTCCCACACTTCATAGGAGTGTTTTCACGAAAGCACACGAGAAAGTACCGACTCAGAAATGATGGATAAGAGCCAGATGAACAAAGCTTGATCTTGGACGATCCAAGACTCGTATTCTTCAAATACATTGTTGAGTAACCTATCTTGCTCAGTCTTGAACTTTATCAGAATTTGGGGATTGACAACAAACCGATGCATCTTCTGAGTGAGAATGACGCCTTCGACTTGTTGATTCCAGAGAAGATGTGTTATCCTTGAGCTGAATCGAAAGCTTTGGACCATAGGTGTTGTTGGAATTCGGTGTGAAGAAGCTTGATGAAGTGTTGCGCGACTGCTCATGGTTTTCTGTGACTGAGTTCTGATTCAATGAATTCGCCATTGATGTACAAAGGGAAGCTTTTCTTTCTTGAGGAAGAAAAAGAAGAATATGGAGATGAAAATAGGTTGAAGCGGGACCGTGGTTCAGATCTGAATCACTTCTGATACCATAACAAAATTTAAACTATGCAGAGAGAGTTTTCTCTTCATTTGCATTAACACTTTTATTCAGCTCAGCATTCATTGAAGTAAGGCTTTCACCTTATATACAATCAGTACACATAAAGTTTGTTATCAACCTCTAACCAACTCCCAACAAACTATTCAACAAACTTTGAGCTCACACCTTATAATGCACATACAGTTTTACAACCACACATAGTAATGCTAAAGCTACTCTAATACCTATTCATCAACTCCGAATACCATAACATCGGATGGTCTTAAAAATGTGTTGGTGAAAAATTACACAAAGGCCACCATTCAGCTCTATAAGAAAGAGACATTAGATTCCTTTAAGTAGGGTTGTTCATGGTCAGTTTAAAGAGATAACTGAACCGAACCGAACTATACCATAACAAAATTCTTTAAAACCGAACCGAACCGTTATATTTTTTTCTAAAACCAAACTGAACCGAGCTAACGGTTCGGTGAACCGATTGTTAATTTTGAACCAAACTGAACCATTATAAGTAATTTTTTTTTAACTGAACTGTTTCATACGATGGAGTAAAATGTCATACTTCTTTTGAAATTTTTTTTAATAAAAAAAAACTTATTTGACAATACAGTAAAGAAATATTATATTTTCAAACTAATTATAGAATTGGATTTTCAAATTAATTATAGAGTTAGATTTATATTAAGATTAATTATATTTTCAAGATCCATTATATTTTCAAACTAATTATAGAATTGGATTTATATTAAAACTAATTATATTTTCAAAATCCATTATATTTTCAAACTAGTTATAGAATCAGATTTATATTAAAATTGATTTTAAAACAATACAGTAGAGAAATATTATAAATTTTAAATAGCATTTGCATTTGTAGAAAAAATATAAATTATTTTTTAAAGTAATCAATTGTTCATTCCAATAAAATTATATAGCCAAACTACAAGAATCAGTAACCAGCAAGGGTAAATCAGCAACGGTAAGTAACAACACAGTAACTACATATATATTATAGGGTTAAATATATGATACCCCCTGCCAATAGGGCGACATTTGAAATTGCCCCCCTGAAGTATTTTTTTTTTAAAACCACCCCTTATAAAACCAAAAACCATCTTTTACCACTCCCTTTTACCTGATTTGCTGACTGGGCAGTGGTTAAGTGGCTAATTGGGATTATGGATAAATGGTTAGTGATATGAGGAACATTGTTGTCCCCCCCCCCCCCCCGGTCAAATTAGGTTTTGCATTTGGAAGATTGAAGAGGGAGAAGCTCATAGCAAGACGCAGACATGGAAGCGAGCAAGGTCGAAGACGAAGCCATGGATGCGAACTTCGAATTTCAGGTAATGTCAAGCCTCCTGCTTCTTTACATTGCGTTTCTCAGTGTCGTGGGTTTTCATATGTTAATTTCTTATTTCAGAAAAATGCACTGTTTAACGTTGTTTTTCGGCATGGAGGGGAGTTTGTAATGCTTAATGATGGAGAGACGATATATAGGGGTGGTGTGTCTACTGTGATTTCTGGGGAACACTTAGATATGTTTAGCATGACTCACATTCACAACATACTCACTGGGTGGGGTTACGTTGAAGGGTCGTATAGAATATGAGCGAAAATAACTGAAATTGATCCAAAGCATTTTCAGATTAAGAATGATGAGGATGCATATGATTTTGCTTCTTATCACTGTGTGAATCAAGTGGATGGGGAACTGTTTGTGGAACATGATGCAAGTGGAAGTGGAAGAAGCCCTAAGTGTGTCAATCAAACGACGGATTTAGAAGTCAGTGATGAAGAGATTGTTGAAGGCTTGAACGATAGTGAGGATGAGAGGGCCACTGCTCTTGAAGATGGGTTTGAAGGTATTGATGTGAATATGCCAATTAGTCAGGGTCCAATAATAAGTGGGTTATTAACTTGATCTATTCAGAAAGATGTGAATGATGAGGAGTATTTTAGTGAAGAACGATTGAGTTCTGATGTTGATAACTCAGAAGAAGAAAAAAAACCAAGGTTTGGGAAGTTTAAGAAAGGAGAACAGAATAAGAATTTCAAGTTTAAGTGGGGTATGGAGTTCAATTCCCTAGATGACTTTAGGGAGGCAATTCATGAGTGGACTGTTTTAAATGGGAGGGAAATAAGATTTGTGAAAAATGAGGGGTATAGGGTGAGAGTGGAATGTAAGTCAAAGTGTGGTTTTTTAATACTTTGTTCCAAAGTGGGCCATAAGCACACTTATGCAATTAAGACTATAAAGGACACCCACACATGTGCTAGGGTTTTGGATAACAAAACTGCAAGTTCAAAATGGGTGGCCAAGGCTGTGGTAAAGAAAATGCAAACTTCAGAAAAAGTTAGGATCACTGATATTATACAAGACATGAGGCAAAACTATTCAGTTGGTATAACTGTGGCAAGGGCTTGGAAAGCTAAGATGATTGCAAGGAAAATCATTGAAGGAGATGCAGATAAAGAGTATGCAAATCTATGGAGATATGCAGCTGAGTTGCATAGGGCAAATCCTGGGAATACAGTTAAGATAAACCTTGATAGACCATCACCTTCCATTCAACCCAGATTTGGTTCCTTTTATTTCTGTTTTGATGGATGTAGAAAAGGGTTCATCAATGGTTGTAGACCTTTCATTGGGGTTGATGGGTGTCACTTGAAGACTACATATGGAGGTCAACTTTTGATAGCTGTGGGGAGGGACCCCAATGACCAATATTTCCCACTTGCCTTTGGTGTTGTGGAAACAGAAACAAAGGAATCATGGAGGTGGTTCATAAAGCTGCTCATGGAAGATGTTGGAATAGAGAATAGATATGTTTTTATTTCTGACCAGCAAAAGGTAATCCAATTAAAAGTATACTAATTGTTTTCATTATTTCAATTATGTTTTGTTTCCTACTAATTGTTTTCTTTGTTTTAGGGTTTGGTTGCAGTATTTGAGGAAATGGAAGCTAGAATCGAGCATAGGCTATGCTTAAGGCACTTGTATGCTAATTTTAAGAAGAAGTTTGGTGGTGGAGCACTCATAAGAGATCTTATGATGGGAGCAGCCAAGGCAACATACCAGCAAGCATGGCAACAGAAGATGAATGAGTTAAAGGCAATAGATGCAAAGGCTTGGGCTTGGCTTATGGGAGTTCCTAAAGAAAGTTGGTGTAAGAATGCTTTTAGCTTTTATTGTAAGTGTGATGTATTGATGAACAACATTTCAGAATCTTTTAATGCCACCATTTTACTTGCTAGAGATAAACCCATACTGACCATATGTGAATGGATTAGGAAGTATCTCATGAATAGGTGTAGTAACTCTACTTTGAAACTTGATAACTGGCCACACAAAGTAATGCCCATTCCTAGGAGAAGATTAGATAGTGAGGTTGCTAAGAGTGGTCATTGGTTACCTACTTGGGCTAAGGAAGAAACCTTTCAAGTAACTCATTCATTTAACAGACAAGAATTTATAGTGGATATAGCTAAAAGGTCATGTAGTTGTAATTTTTGGGACTTAGTTGGCATCCCATGCAGGCATGCTATTGCTGCTTTAGGTTTTAGGCAGCAGGACCCTGAAAAGTTTGTTCATGAGTGTTACACGAGGGATAAGTATGCCATGGCTTATGGATTTGCTATTAGCCCTATAAATGGAATTGATATGTGGCCTGAAGTTGAAAGTCCAGATCTCCTACCTCCTAACTACAAAAAGGGGCCTGGTAGACCAAGAAAATTAAGAATTAGGGAGAGTGGGGAGGAAGGTGCAAGAAGGAGGCTGCCTGGTGTATCTTATAGATGCACTAGGTGTGACAAGATTGGGCATAATGTCAAGTCATGCAAGAGCAAGAAACAGAATCCAGAGGCCCTGAAAAGAAAGGTATGCCACACTAATTATTGATATCTCACTAAATATAGATGCATTACTGTTATTGATATCACACAAACTAATTAGATGCACTACTGTTATTGATATCACTACTGAATATAGATGCACTAATGTTATTGATGGAAATGTTGGTATGTTATGTGCAGAAACTAAATAGATCAAAAGGTGGGAATGTTGCAGAGCCATCAACTGGGCCATCTGCTGCAAGTGTTGAGCCAACTCAAGCAAGTGTTGCGCCAAGTCAAGCAACTGTTGAGCAAAGTCAAGCAAGTGTTGAGCCAAGTCAAGCAACTGTTGAGCAAAGTCGAGCAACTGTTGAGCCAAGTCAAGCAACTGTTGAGCCAATTCAAACTGAGGATTCACTGTATGGAGACATCACAGATGACATGATATCAAGCCTACCCGACATAATTTCTAAAAATAAGGGCAAGGCAAAGGTCAAAGAGGAAATCAAACCATTGAGAAAGAGACAAAGTGAGAGAATTAAGGAGAATTGGTTTAAAAAACCAAAACCATTCAAAGGCCCTGGTTCAGACCCACATCAACCACTGTGTTTGACTGAAGAGGATGAAGGACATGCCTCACATACTACAAGAAGTACTCCTAAGAAGGCACCAAAAAGTTCACCCAAAAAGGCTTCAAAATCTACTCCTAAGAGGGCTCCAAAGGAGAAATTTATCAATGATCTTTAACTTTTCTGCTGTGATCACCTTTTGTAATGATTTGCAATGTTTTCTGCTACTTTTTTCAAGCACACTTTTGGTGCTATTATGTTATTCTGCTACTTAATTCAGGCACACTTTTGGTGCTATTATGTAATGACAACATACTATTTTGTTATGTTATATTATGTGTTTTGGTACTGTTATACAACTTGTTTTGGCATTGTTATGTTTTGCTTATGTTAGACAACATCTTTACATATAACCAGAAAAACTTGTGACAGAAAAATAATGAACAACTTGTTTCAATAATGAACAACATATCTTCCTTATAACCAGAAAAACTTGTGACAGAAAAATAATGAACAACTTGTATCAATAATGAACAACATATCTTCCATATAACCAGAAAAATACAATATCTTTCCATTGACATACAAAACTTTCAAAATACACATAACCAGAAAATAAACACCTATTGAACCTACTTAGCATTACATAAATTTATACAATATGGCAATAATCAAACAAAGCATCACAATTGCAATCTTCAGCTTAAAATTAACCCTTCTTTGAACTTCAAGCTTCAGCTTCACTTTCTCTAATTTCTTTGTCATTGATTCAAAATTCACTTCTTCCATTACACACTTCTTACAAAAAGATTCAATAACACTTCTCCCTTTGATTGAGTCTTCAATTTCATCATCCCATAAAAATAATTCACAGCCATTCCCTGCATTGCGACATTTCCAGAACTTTCTGTTGCGGTTTTTACTTGTATTGGAGACCCACATCTTCATTGCTCTACCACAACCACAAACGGGTAAACCTGGAAACGAAACTGAATTCTCACTGCTTCCACAATACATGCTAGCAACAAACTTACAGACACACGATCTTGAACGAAGAATAAGAAGAACGAAGAGGAAAAGGAATAAATCGACCGAAGAAGACGAACAAAGAAGAAACCGACGGCTGGAAAGAGTAGAAGATGAACGAAGAAGAGGGTGAGGAAGCAGACGAAATTGAACAAACCCTAGCAATTGGGGATTTTATTGAAACGTTAATTAGCTAATTAATCACTAACCATTTATCTATAATTAGCCAATTAGCCACTTAACCACTGCCCAGTCAGCAAACCAGGTAAAAGGGAGTGGTAAAAGATGGTTTTTGATTTTATAAGGGGTGGTTTAAAAAAAAAAACTTCAGGGGGACAATTTCAAATGTCGCCCTATTGGCAGGGGGTAGAGCTGGCAAAACGGGCTACCCGGCCCGCTTCGGGCTAGCCCGTGACGGGCTCGGGCCTTTAACGGGCCGGGCTAAAAAGCCCGAAATTTAAACGGGCTATAATTTAATTGTTCAAGCCCGGCCCTTTACGGTTAACGGTTATTCGGGCCGGCCCGGATAATATTTAATATTTATTTTTTAATAATCAAATAAATAAATAAATATATCATAGGCTAAAAGAACTGATAAAATATATGTACATTACTTGATTCAGATAGCTAACTCAGTGGCATGTAAGAAACTTGTGAAATTATACTGAGTGGCATATAATGAATTTGTGAAATTATAAGGAGAATTAATTATTGCTAAATTTACTATTTTCTTCAGATTTTAGTTAATTTCACGAAATTGATTTTTGTCATTTGATTTGATTTTGTTTATGTTATTTTGTTTAGTCGGTTCACTAAACTCCTTTCTTTATGATTTTTTCTTTTTGTTTCTTAAAAAATTATCTTAGATATTTATGAATGACCGTGCAAATATATAAATTATCTTAAGTGATTAAATTGTACAAAGGTTGTACTAGTTTTTCCTATATGATGACAACAGAAGTTGTTTTTTAGCCCTCGTTAAATAAAATCTCCTTTTTAATGAGAAAAGTTAACTATAGTGAATTAATCATATTTTTTATCTAGTCTTTTAAATATGCAATATTTGTTAACTTAAGTCACTTTGAGCATGAATTTGTATATGGTATATGGTTATGTGTGTCATGTACTATTTTCCTTACCAGCAAGTGGATGAAAATCATAGCATAACCATGGAAGGTTCAAATATAGGTGTTGTCATGTTACATATACATTTTATTTATTAAAAAAAACTAAAATAAAGTGTGTTTATATTTTTGTCAAAAAAATTAAAAAATAAATAAAAATAAGCGGGCTACCCGCAACCCGGTCGGGCTAGCCCGGTTAGACTTCGGGCTTTTAACGAGTCGGGCTTAAAAGCTCGATATATAAACGGGCTCTAATTTTTATGTTCAAGCCCGGAATTTTTTACGGGCTTTCGGGCCGGCCCGGTATGTTCGGCCCATTTTGCCAGCTCTAACAGGGGGTATCATATATTTAACCCTATATTATATATTCTATATAGTTTGGTTTTAAACGGTTCGGTTTGGTTATTCACGGTTCAGTTTCAGTTCGGTAACTATTGTTAAACTCATGGTTCGGTTTGCGAACTATTATAATAAGTTCAGTTATTTTTGGTTCGGTACAGTTTGGTTTGGCAGTTTGGTACGGTTCGCGTTTTTTTTTTAACACCCCTACCTTTAAGGATGAGGAGGGGGAGAGAGTGGCATCAAGTATATAACCTGGAGACAGAGTGGAAGTTATTGTTGTTTTTGGGAATGGTTTCATTGTGAAGAAAACTACATTTTATCTCGTATATGATGAACCGATTGGAGAAAAAAGGGAACTATGTGAAGCACCAGAAGAGAATACTATTGCTTGTATTGTTGATGAAAATGAAAGCCTACAATGCAAAGCACCGGAAGAAACTGCTATTGCTTGTAGTGCTGATGAAAATGAAAGCATAATAAGGACGAGCTCTCCGCAAGTGGAACACGCGAACGAAAATGTTGGCACTGGTAGTTGTTGTCGAATGGTTTTAGACAGTGGATTACAAATTTTATGTGTAGATTAGTGGAGTGTTAGGGATAGTCAAGTTGGACTTGAGTTTGTAGGTGGAAATCAACCATTTTTACAGAAGTCATTCAGTTTGAGAACAAACTTGTCAATCTCTGTGTGAAATTTGTGATATGTTGTTAAATGTTGTTATTAATTTGTTACTACTATGTGCGTTTGGTATAGTTTTTGTTCTATTGGTCTTTATTTAAGAATCCTATTATCTGACACTACATGTTTTAATTGGTTATCTCATTGTAAATCATATCTTAAAAAAGTTTAAAATCATTTTTGATAACAGTACCCATTCTTGCATTAAGTAAACAATTCCTAGAGGTATTATGTTATTACAATTTTCTTTGATTCCAATGCCTCACTGATGCCTGATATTGTTTCGTTAATTATCTTATCTCTTCAAAACTCCAAAATAGATGTTTACAGGGGTGTTTTTTACTCTTCAGAGAAGAGATTATGCGGAACCGTGTTGGTGCAATAATCATGCAGTGTCGCAGAACCATAGGACAAATTGTTTTGCCTGTGTTCTATAATGTAGATTCATCTGAAGTACGTCATCAAACTGGTGAGTTTGAGAAAACATAGTATGTCATCAAACCGGTGTGTTTGGAAAAGCATTTCAAATTTCATGGATCTTATATATATAGTATTTGATGGGAAATTAAGACCCAATAATAGACCAATACACAGCGGATATAAAATTTGTCAAATTTGTAGGAATCTTGAGGATCAACAATAAATATAAGACTGACAAATCGAACAAATAAAGGTACAAAAGAACACCGATATTTTTAACGTGGAAAACTCTTCAATATAAGAGTAAAAATCACGAGTCGTATAAACCAAAGAAATAACTCCACTATAATCAATTAAGGTACAAGAGAGTCTTAAATTTATTCACAAATTAGTGCTAACAACCGCAAATCACAATGCAAACTAGCTTACAAATAAGAATCAAAAAGCTGAAATTTTTTCCCAAATTTGCAGCTTCA